>OZ034978.1:15127452-15672452 GCA_964030785.1 Siderastrea siderea | reverse complement strand
GAGTACTTGGCAATCGATCACAAGAAAGGCATCCCACATTGGCCTCAAAGTGACGGCGAAGTAGAGAGGCTCAACAATACCCTCCTGAAGGCAATCAGAATAGCACAGCTGCAAGGCAAGGATTGGAAAAGAGAAGTACAAGACTTTCTTTTCAGTATCGCAGCACTCCCCATACTGTGACTTCACTGTCTCCAGCTGAGCTTCTTATGGGTAAGAAGCTAAGGGATAAGTTGCCTCAGATTAAACCTCCTCGTGAACAAGCTACTGAAGCAGAGTGGCAAATTCTTCTCAGAGAAAGGTATGCCCGCAGAAAGTTAAGAGAGAAAGAGTATGCTGACTCAAAGAGACATGCTGCAACAAGTGACATAGCAGAGGGCGACCTGATCCTACTACGTCAGAACCGAGAAAACAAGTTGTCACCAACGTTTGAACCTGAGCCATATCGAGTTGTGGAGAAGAATGGAAATGCAGTTGTCATTGAGAATTCCGCTGGCCAGAGCAAAATGAGAAATGCTGGTCACATGAAGAAATTTGTAGACCCAGGAACTGGGAGGGGTGCTACAGAAACCGAGCCTCCCGCTCCGTCAATAACAAATGACACACCCAAGGAAGGAGTAACTTTCGAGCTGGATCCAGTAGGTGGAATTCAGCAAAATTTCCAAACACGAGCTGTACCTCCTTTGCTGAGTCCAGCTCTAGAACGGCCGCAGAGTCGTCCAGTTAGGAATAGAGAAACCCCCAAGTCGATGAAGGACTTTGTTTGCAAATAGTGACTGAACTTTTTAGACTGTTTATCGTGTATTGACTGTTTACATTTTATTCAAGCGTTTTGAAACATTTTATTCAATCGTTTTGAGACATTGGACTGTTAGAGCGCAGATTAGTTCATCTGATTTTATTAGACTTTATGGAAATCTTTATTAAGTTCGAGAGGGGTGTAGTGTATGTCCATATATGGTATTTCCTTATATGGAATGACCATGTGCTTTTGATGAAGAGACGCCATCTTGAATGGAGGATTAAAATCGTTGTGTTGTTAAAAACGTGTCCTGGTTTGATTCGAAAACGCTACACCACCAAAAACACACAGGCAGTTACCACCTACTACAACACAAGAGTCATCTCTGCAGCCCTTGTCAGATGAGATAATAGTCTTCCATTGGTACAAACCCACATCGTATCTTTCAACAATGGAATTAGGGAGATTCTGGGGGTATTTATTTTTATGGTGGACATGAACTGCATAAATTTGCCCGGTACATGTAACAACTGCCACAAGCTTGGGATACGTCAACACTCTCATACCCAAAGACGCCCAACCGTTAAAAGTGGGATCATATCTTTCAGCCTTAACATTCCCAGGAAAGGTGTACAACTGATCACGGAATTTGACCATCTGCGTGCATTGACTTCTGTTCTCTGACAATTTGTCTGCCAAACGTTTCCACTTGTCAACCTCAGGAAGGTAACAGAAAGTGTATTTTCCTCCACAAGCTACAATGGCGTGTGTCTGAAGCCTTCTTCTTGGTGTCTGCATTAAAGTGTCCTCGCTGGTACAACGAACCAACTCTATAGCTTCTGTCAACGTTCTCATACAAGAAGCGTTTTCTCTCACCAGTTCGTTCGTCACGATATCGAGCAAATAGTCACGCGATACCAAAACCAGTCGAACGTGACGAAACAATTCCTCGAATTTCGGTTTTCGTTCGCTTTTGTTTTGCTCAACCCAGTTTTGCATGATCTTGAAAACATCTTCTTCGTCTGCGATACAAATTTCATCACTTGAAATCCACATGGCAACCTCTTTGGCCTCCAAGTTTAAGAATTCGTCCATTTCCGCTACAGAGGCAAAGTTGTCGTGTATGAAATTCCTGCTGTTGATGACAAGTTCCTCACACTGGTATTTCTCGGCAAAGTAAAAGGTTGAAATACAATTGGAGATGGAAAGTTGCTGCTCTAGAAATCGCCCGGAAAGAGTTTTTAAACAAACAAGAAGCAAATAGTCTGCTGCAACGATCAAATCTTTGACACTCTCTTCATTTATTTCGACAATTCCAGTGTAGACGAACTCCAAAACATCTTCCATAACCGACTCCGAAATGTCCTGGAATCGAATAATTCCTTCTTCCCTCTCTTTCATGTCACTCTGAAGAAGCTTGGCGAAGAACGGACTCGCCGCTGAAAGAACATTTCTATGGGCTTTGAACTCCTTGCCTTCTCTTGCCACCAAGGTTACGTCGCACAAATAGTGATGTCCTCGCTGCACGTTGAGTCGCTTCATCAGCTCTACACAGAAAGAATCTTGTTCAAAATCGCTGATCGGCTCCAAGTCTTCCATTCTCAAAGACAACAGCCTTACTTTGGTGGCGTATACTCCAAAACTGCTAGCATCGAATCAAGAAGACTCAGACGACTGACCCAGAAGGAAATTCGGATTTTCCTTGGCAACTACAAATGACGTCATGTCTCGAGTAGTCAGGTTGCCGGTCGGTACAGTCCAGGACCCATAATGGGGAGAGGGGGTGACGGGGGGGGGGGGGAGCTTATTTTGAAATCAAATTTCCCCGAGGACGTCAGTTAATAAAATAAATAGTTAATTATTCGATGGCTGCCTGAGGTAAGGGGAGATTGACAGTAACAGAAAGAACTGTTACTTCCTGAATGAAACATTTGTTTCAATTTACAAACGAGCGGTTTACGTCCGACGCCCATGCTTAAAAATATGGACTTTGCAGTGCCTTGGTGTGACATAATATTCACGTGGACAAGTGTAAGACTTACTTTAGGGTATAGAAGGAAGTAACCTGCGAGCAGGCTCTGTTTTCGTTTCCCTTATTTGGTAAACCATTCCCGCGGGAAAAGCGAAACAAAAACTTAGCGAGCCTTCCAAGTAAGAGATTCTAAAGTTCGGCAAAAAGGTGTCATGGTCTTTAAATCTTTACAACGTCTTACACCCGAGTATCTAAGCGCTCGTTTATCAACCGTTGTGACATGACCGAAAATTCTCTGAGAGACGCCTTCCACCAACGTTCTGGAAAAGTTTTAGCTATAGTGGTGCGGTACTTTGGAACAGCTAACCCTCCGTTTTGCGGCAAGCAGAATCGCTAATGACTTCTGTAATCAACTATACTCAGTGTATACTCTTGTAGCCTCTTTCAATGAAATTCTAACAGACCCAGCATTCTTTTCCCAGACGATAGATGATAGACTTTTTCTGTTCTGATGAATTTACCGTAGTTAAATAATTATAAAATTATCTATTATACATTAAAGTTATCCAGTGGGTCATATGCTGCGTTCCTATTGGTCCGTCAATTTTCACCCTAAGTTTTGTTGAGATTGATTAGATTTTTTTCGTCATGGTTGGAATAAAAATCTGAAAACAGATCTCAATGTTTGCTTACACCCGGAATGAACGCGTGTTATGTAGGACAAGATCGAAATGACATATTTTGATCTGAGATATGATTTGGAGAACCTGTGGCAAACCCCCTCTAGAAAATCGGAGAAGTGAATCCTAGGAAATTTTGCAGCGATTAACTGATTGAAAGGCTCAAGTTGAAAAAAAGAAATGATAAATGCTGTAATAAACTATGACCTAAAGTCTGAAAGTATAAGCTAACAAAGACAGCAACCCTATTCCAAACTTCACATTTATTACAAAAACATGAATTTACATGAATGCCGTGTTTGGACAGGACTCAGTTCATAAAGGAAATCGTCAAGTGATTCTGCTTTCCGTAAATCGTAGGGTAAGCTGTTCCAAAGTACTGCACCACTATAACTAAAACTATTTTTTCAGAAAGTTGGTGCGGGGCAATGCAACAGCAAGTTTGTTCTCAGATTCTCTCAGGGAATATTTTGTTACGTCGTTACGGTTTGTAAACTGATCACTTAGATTCCCGGGAGTGAGACCTTGCAAGGATTTCATTTAGGTTTACATCTCGTAGATCAACATTAACTATACTTAAAAACCTACATTAAAAATCGTCACCTGATTGAATTTCAGTGACTTGTTCAAGCACTCCTTTTGAAAGTTTCAATGTACCGCCTTTAAATGAATGTTTCTGTTCTTCAGAGTTCTGGTCCACTGGTATGGAGGTCTTCTTTATCCACTTGTTCGCCGTGGCATCATATCTTTCAACTGTGAACTCGAACTGGTACTCCCGACCTACTACCCTCGAACCACCCAGCACATACAGTGTTCCATTTACACACACCATACTACCCAAGAAACGAGGAGTGCTCAAGCTTCCAATAAACTGCCATTCGTCTGTGGATACGTTATACACTTCACACGTTCTCAACCCTGCTCTGCCTCTGTTTAACCCTCCGGCTACGAAAATCTTTCCTTGAGTGGCTACGCCAAAGGCATTCCCTCTTTCTTGTTGCATGTCTGCGAGATCCTCCCATTTGTTTTCAACAGTGTTGAATCTCTCCGCTTTCGAAACATATACCGATCCATAAGGGAAATGTCTCCCACCAAAAACATACAGATAGTTACCACCTACTACAACACAAGAGTCATCTCTGCAGCCCTTGTCAGACGAGATAATAGTCTTCCATTGGTATAAACCCACATCGTATCTTTTAACAGTGGACTTTCGGTAGAACTCGACATGAACGGCATAAATTTGTCCGGTACATGTAACAACTGCCAGCTTAGGATAACCTGACACTCTCATACCCAAAGAGGCCCAGCCGTTAAAAGTAGGATCATATCTTTCAGCCTTATAATTCCCGGGAAAGGTATACAATTGATCACGGAATTTGACCATCTGCGTGCGTTGACTTCTGCTCTCTGACAATCCGTCTGCCAAACGTTTCCACTTGTCAACCTCGGGAAGGTAACAGAAAGTGTATTTTCCTCCACAAGCTACAATGGCGTGTGTCTGAAGCCTTCTTCTTGGTGACTGCATTAAAGTGTCCTCGCTGGCACAACTAACCAACTCTATAGCTTCTGTCAACGTTCTCATACAAGAAGCGTTTTCTCTCACCAGTTCGTTCGTCACGATATCGAGCAAATAGTCACGCGATACCAAAACCAGTCGAACGTGACGAAACAATTCCTCGAATTTCGCTTTACGTTCGCTTTTGTTTTGCTCAACCCAGTTTAGCATGATCTTGAAAACATCTTCTTCGTCTGCGATACAAATTTCATCACCTGAAATCCACATGGCAACCTCTTTGGCTTCCAAGTTTAAGAATTCCTCCATTTCCGCTACGGAGGCAAAGTTGTCGTGTATAAACTTCTTGCTGTTGATGACAAGTTCCTCACACTGGTATTTCTCGGCAAAGTAAAAGGTTGAAATACAATTTGAGATGGAAAGTTGCTGCTCTAGAAATCGCCCGGAGAGAGTTTTTAAACAAACAAGAAGCAAATAGTCTGCTGCAACGACCAATTCTTTGACATTCTCTTCACTTATTTCGACAATTCCAGTGTAGACGAACTCCAAAACATCTTCCATAACCGACTCCGAAATCTCCTGAAATCGAATAACTCCTTCTTCCCTCTCTTTCATGTCGCTCTGAAGAAGCTTGGCGAAGAACGGACTCGCCGCTGTAAGAACATTTCTATGGGCCTTGAACTCCTTGCCCTCTCTTGCCACCAAGGTTACGTCGCACAAATAATTTTGTCCTCGCTGCAGGTTGAGTCGCTTCATCAGCTCTACACAGAAAGAATCTTGTTCAAAATCGCTGATCGGCTCCAAGTGTTCCATTCTCAAAGATAACAGCCTTACTTTGGTGGCGTATACTCCAAAACTGCTAGCTTCAAATCAAGAAGACTCAGACGACTCGCCCTTACAGTTGTAAGGAAATTCGGATTTTCCTTGGCAACCAAAAATGACGTCATGTCTCAAGTCGTCAGGTTGGCGGTCGGTACATAATGGAAAGAGGGGGTGAGGGGGGCGCGGGGGAGGGAGCTTATTTTGAAATCAAATTTCGCCGAGGACGTCAGATAATAAAATAAATAGGTAATTATTCAATGGCTGCCTGAGGTAAGAGGAGATTGACATTATCAGAAAGAACTTTTACTTCCTGAATGAAACAGTTAAAATTTGTTTCAATTTACAAACGAGCGGGTTTCCGTTCAATGCCCATGCTTAAAAATATGGACTTTGCAGTGCCTTGATGTAACATAGTATTCACGTGGACAAGTGTAAGACTTACTTTAGGCTATGTCTGCACTATACCGGACAGCTTATCATGTCCACATGAAAACTACTCCGGTTTGGTATGAACTGAAGCTGCCCAGAACTGGAACAAGTCGTTCACACAGTCCAACAGATCGTACCGGAGCGGTTGGCCGAAGAGGGTTTGGTGCTGAAAATACTATTTACGCTCGTACAGGGGTTTAATTTCGCGCATTTTAAATATGGCGGTTTCCAAGGATTTTTTGTGGTCGGGCGATGAACTTGATCTTCTTCTTCGATTTGCTCTCGTTTACAAGTCTAAATGTGAGTACGAGGGTCTGAGTTGGGAAGGGATAAGAGCAAAGTACGAGAAGATAAAAGAACTTCTTTTAGAACGATATCCGAGTGAGCCAAGTGACAACACAAACGAGCAATTTCCCCATGTTGGTAAAACCGAGTTAATTACTTAAGAAAGAGTATCAGCTAAGCTGAAGAAGATTAGAACATCCTTGCGCCAAGTTCCAATCCTCACTCCTGGAAATTTACTTCCGTTCCAGTGGGTTCCAATCCTCGTTCCTACTCATTCACTTCCGCTACGGTTGGAATACCAGTTCACACTGCCACAAAGAGTTGCACAGGAGCCTATCCGATAGGTGACGCTCCGTTAAAGAAACCGCCACGAGATCAGCATTTTGTGTGAACAAAAGCCCTATCCGATATGATTTTATCCTTTGTAGTGTAGACATAACCTAAGGCTCTGTTTTCGTTTCCCTTATTTGGTAAACCATTCCCGCGGGAAAAGCCAAACAAAAAGTTAGCGAGCCTTCCAAGTAAGCGATTCTAAAGTTCGGCAAAAAAGGTGTCATGGTCTTTGAATCTTTGCAAGGTCTCACGCCCGAGTATCTAAGCGCTCTGTTTATCATCCGTTGTGACAACCGAATATTCTCTGAGAGACGCCTTCCACCAAGGTTCTGGAAAAGTTTTAGCTATAGTGGTGCGGTACTTTGGAACAGCTAACCCTCCGTTTTGCGGCAAGCAGAATCGCTAATGACTTCTATAATCAACTATACTCAGTGTATACTCTTGCAGCCTCTTTCAATGAAATTCTAACAGACCCAGCGATATTTTTAAATTTCAGTACGAATTTTTAGATAGACGATAAACTTTTTCTGTTCTGATGAATGTACCGTAGTTAAATAATTATAAAATTATCCATTATACATTAAAGTTATCCAGCGGGTCATATGCTGCGTTCCTATTGGTCCGTCAATTTTCACCCCAACTTTTGTTCAGATTGATTCGATTTTTTTCGTGATGGTTGGGATAAAAATCTGAAAACAGAACTTAATGTTTGCTTACACCCGGAATGAACCCGTGTTATGTAGGACAAGATCGAAATGACGTATTTGATCTGAGTTATGATTTGGAGAACCTGGTGGCAAACCCCCTCCAGAAAATCGGAGAAGTGAATCCTAGGCTGAAGTTGAAAAAAAGAAATGATATATGCTGTAATAAACTATGACCTTAAGTCTGAAAGTATAAGCTAACAAGGACAGAAACCCTATTCCAAACTTCACATTTATTACAAACAAATTCACTGCCGAACCTAAATAGACTAAAAAGGAAAACAAACAAACAAACAAACGAAAATGAGGAAAACGTATAACAAACTCTTGTGTGGTTTGAGTTTCCCTTGCCCATTAAGTAGTTAGCGAAAAAAGCAAACAATCAAGATCGTTTGAGCCCAGCAACATAATAGTAGTTTATCTGATGGGCAATCTAGAAGCTTGAGGATAAAGCGGATAAAGAATGTTCTTGGCGACAGCCGTTTTGACAACAAAAATGATTTTCCGAGTCAATTAAATAGAGGTTCTTCCGTATTTTAATATTTGTCACCTTGGTGTGAGATACGGGTAACGGTGTCGTGCTATGGGCAACTCAACCCACCAAATTCTGAGGACTTAAACGCAAGCAGAAACTCTCTTGGATTAGCACAGTTAATTACGAACTCCAGGAGCTTCAATGCAACATATTACCGTACACCATACACAGTTTTCTGATATGAAGCGATGTTTTTTTTAATAGTTTCCCTAAGAACGGCTCCAGTAATTTCCCCTCGACAGACACGTGAGCACAAATATTGTCAGGAAGTAACGACCACTTGGTTCTGACTCATTAGAATGTTTTAACCAATAATCGTCTTCGCAGCCTGCTTGCATAGTACAGTTTACTGAAAAGTTATTTTCAGTTGGCAAGAACCTTTAAGTCTCAAAGTTATGCTTGATAAGTGCAAAAAAAAACATAGGATTCTTGAGACCTTAAAGATAATCGCAGGTTGTTCATAGACATAATTTACAGTCTTACATATTGAAATGTGTTGACTATTTATCCAGCGACACAGACTGCATGTATCACTGTTACAATGTTGAAACAAAGAACTTTCGGTCAGGGTGGATTAATAACTGTCTGTAGACTTGAAGTGATCGTCATCAGTGGTAGAATAGATGTGTCCTTCATTACTAAGAAACTCCAGTGTGCTCCTGCAAAAGTATTAAACGAGAAATTAAAGGAGAGGAACTGAAGATGAGTCACAATTATAATGACAGTGTGACAACTAGCAACAGAGCTCACCTGATTTGTGCATCCGACACACCTCGGAGTCTCTGTTTTATGTCGGCAAAAGCCATTCCTTCCTCAAGTTGGCAGCTTGTAATCATACTGTGAATCTGACAGAAAAAAGGTTTCCTGATAAACAACACTGATTCCTCAGACTTAACTGCATGCATCTTCCCTTAAATTATTGGTTTGTTACAGCGAATTTGCCACACTAAGACAGGACAAATAAGCAGAGCTTTTTTGGAGAGTAAGAAGTTTAAGCAACCACAGCAGTAACGGGAACGAGAATGTCATAAAACAAAGGTTTTAATGAGCAAAACATATCTCCACACGCGCATTACACATTCTGGTGTATTTCTTTGCCGCACTCTGCAAAACAGCAACGTGAAATGACCAGTTTTAAGGTTTTAGGTAGAAAGGGAACATACAGCAGTGAAATTTTCTTTTTCTACCTGAACTTGAGTGCCATTCCTATCAATTCAGTTCCCCGACAGTGCTCCAAGCTGAATTTTTTCCCAGGTCGCCTTGTGGCGACTCGCACCGGTAAAAAGGTCGCCAGATACAAAATTTGGGTCGCCAAAAAGTGTTTTTTTCCTCATTGATAAACACTTAATTATGCCAATTCCTAGCTTTGAAACATTCTTTTTTCCATCACCATGTTTCTCTACCAAATATGGAGACTTTCTGGTATCACAGGACATTAAATCACGCCCAAGTTTGTTGCAAAAGTGGTAACCCAAGTAACCAAAAGTCTCCGTTACATTCTATTTCTAATATTGGAAGATGTACCGGAGAAGATTAATTTAGTAATAGCGTGTGTGTAGTTTTCACTCGATTCCTGAATTTATTTACTACGAATAACTTCTTGTAGTACATGTACTTTTTCTGTACCAATGGTCTTTCAGAAGAGCACTTAAGTCATCCAAAAAAACAAAAACAAAAACAAAAACAATGATAAAAGATGATACAAATCGAAAAAAACCCGGTTGAGTTCAGGCCCCGAAATTGTGACCGTGCACCCATAACACAAGCATTTTTTCTTGAATTCTGCGATCCACAATGTTTATTTTCAGTAGTTGTTTAAATGCTGGTGACTTTGGACTGGTACAACATTCATAATAATAGAAAAGCTCTGTTAAATGCCTTGAATAACAAGATACCTTTTCTTGTATCCAACAAATTTGTAGCCTGTACAGATTGCCTGAGCAGTTTCACTGTTCTCTGAGGTTTTAAATCAAGTGGAAATAAACCAGAAAGCGGACGAAGTATTCCTAAGTGAAAATCATTACTGTTCTCCTCCTATGTGGAGCTGTAATGTCCTGCAAAAATTTAAACTTTCTTCAAAACTGTTGCGTACTTAATGCGTCTGTATTGTAATTTAATTAAGCACTTCAACTTCAACTTCAGAAAAACTGCAACGTCTAGAAAGAAAATTTCGTTTTCATGAATGAAAATATCTTTCATTTGAAAAGAACAAACAAACCTGAACAGAATTACTTGTTGTTTTTCAGTGCTCTGCCCATTTTAACAGACTGAGTGATTTATTTGGCTTGTGATTTCAAAGCTGAGAGTTATGCAAATTTTGCGTAGAATGAAATTTGATATCACACTGTCTCGTTTTCTTCTCACTTGAAACCTGATCACCCGGGGAAAAGAACCTTGCAAAGGAAACTTTTCTCCATGTTAATACTAGACAACTTTGCACTATCTATGTAGCTACTAGGGCCTAGGGCTGGAGAAAAGTTGATTTTGTTTCTTGTAGTCTAAAGATTTCTAGATCTTTCTTCTTATGTACATTTTCGTTTTCACGAATAGCCACTCTTACATCCAAATCAAATTGTGATGCATACGCATCCGTTCAAGACTTCACGCAACCAGAACAAGTGAACTGAGGGAAGTATGACGGAAACTGATACTGACAAACACTGTGTTTACATGGTCAAACTTCACTTTGTCTGTATTAACAGTTAAATAAGAGAGAGAACATCTTAGCTCCTTACCGCCAGAACAGAAGTCGCCAAATTGGCGACCTTTGCAGAAATTTTAGTCGCCATACTTTTTTTCTACTCGCCATGGCGACCAAAACGGTCGCAGCTTGAAGCGCTGCCCGATAGTTCATCCACATTAGACAAGTTAAACAAGTTGCCCGAATAATCACAAAGTAGAATTAATGAACCGAAATACACAATTTAAATGACGTTTTCCTTTGCTTTACTGTCGTCATTTCTTAAAGTCATGGGTATCTCATGGCGGACCTGGAGGTTTAGCCCCTAGAAAATCCAACCTAGACGTATTGGTCAAGGGGAGAGGCTCGAGGAAGACTCCTTGTGCTCGTTTTTGGGTTTTGCACATGGGGCTCATCACCTGAACCCATAAAAATGATCCCAACTACAGAACCCAAGAAGAAATGGGCTAATGCACCACACATCACAACCAAGCCTGAGCAAACAACAACCATTTCATCAAACAAACAAATGTAAACCTGATTTTGAATGCCAGTGAGTCCAGCATTGATCCCTCCAGTGTTTGATCCAAATCCTTGGTCCATTCTCCCTGGTGTTGCCATTTGACCCTGGAAGCCACGCCCTCCTGGAGTAGTGGCGTGTCTCATAGGGGTTGCCACACCAGACATTTCAGGTAGCTAAGAAAGGTAGCACGATCAGTGTTATATTCCAAGACGGTGTAAAAACACAAGGATAAAAAAATCATTTCAGTGTAATCAGTACCAATCTAGATCTTATGTGGGATGCGTTAATTTCTTCATTGCTAGAATTTCCCCTCCTCTAAGGGTTTTTCTCTGGAGTCTGTTTTTCCTGCTTTGTAAACACAAATAAACCTTTCTGAATTCTATTAACTAGGCTATTTGCAGCTGGAGATCACGTCAACTTTAATCTCTTCTACCTCCCCAATATCACTTAAAGAACATTAGAATTGGAAAACATTAGCAAAGTTGCCAAATTCGTGACAGCTTTGTTTTTCCTTTGTTTTGTTAACAAATTGCTTATAGTGTCAACCCTAAAACCACAAGAAGTGCAACAATTAAGTGTGCTGGTAGGTAACATTTAAGTGGCCTGGTGGTCTGGTAGTGCAACATTTAAGTGTGCTGGTAGGTAACATTTAAGTGTGCTGGTGCAACATTTAATTGCAACATTTAAGTGTACTGGTAGTGCAAGTTATCTGAAATAAAAAAAAATTCAATCAATCAAATAATGTTATTATAGTCTCAATCTTATGGCCGTGCACAAGTGCACTGCTAATTGGGGAGACTGAGAAGCGTGTTGGTTTTTGAGGAGAGGGGAAAACCGGAGTACCCGGAGAAAAACCTCTCGGAGCAAGGATGAAAACCAACTGAGAGTTCAGACGTAAGTGTACGCCACAAGTTGTGCAATTCCTAGTAAAGTTATACTGTACTGGTCAAAAATGCAATGAAACTTGGTGCTTTCAAAACTCTACAGATAGGCAGTTCCACACTAAACTGCTTGCAGTTTGATCTTCTCTACATGTAGATAGTAAAGCTGGCAAATTATCAAACTCTTGAGCAAAGCAGCAAAAGATGCTAGCTCAGATTAAAGTGAGGGAAACAGATGAAGGGGGCCTTTTGCTTGCTATGGTCCACATGTTCCCTCACTCACATAACGAGCTTGTAGGATCAACTATCTAGAAGGATACCACTAGCAACTGTCTGGTTCCACAGATGTGCTGATGTTCACAGAGGTAAATATCCATACCCGTGAGTGTACAAGTGGAAGACAAAAAATGTAAGAACAATGATTACCTTGCTTAGTGCCAAGTGAGAATGGATGACATCAAGCATATGATAAGTAATTTCGTTAAAGTCCATCACGGGTGAAAGATAGAAGGCTATTAGACTGCGGCTATTCTCCTTGAAAGACTTTAAGTGACCAACAACACGGACATAGGTATTTTCTCTGAAAAAGATGAAGGAAAAAATAATTTATAAACTACACTGATGTGATGACTAGCTATAGGGTAAGATCAAAATAATTAAATATCATTACATCATTGAAGATTTTCATGCATTTCACTTAATGCTAATTTAAAACAGTTGTGTTACATGTACATCAATTCTAACAAACTTTATTATCTTAAGAATATATTATTATTATTATTATTATTATTATTATTATTATCATTATTATTATTATTATTATTATTATTATTATTATCATCATCTGCAGTGTACTATGTATAAATGCATAGAAAATTAGCCACATAGGGTGTAAAGGGTAACCTATGTTGCTCTACAGGAATTCAACACTGAAAAAATTGATATATCCTATTAAACCTTGACTAGTAATAACTTAAGAAATCCTATAAAAAGAATCCCAAAACTGATGCAAGCCTAAAATTGATAAGAAGATAATTGACATCAAAGAATATTGTTTTTCAGATTAGCATTTTTAATAATAATTAATTTTGAAGTTAAAAAGCACCTGCAAGCTGATCTTCTTTCTCTCTCCACATCACCTTCCTGCAAAACAATTCAGCAGGGAGAATATGAAAGTTGTTATTGGGGCTTTCAGGGAAATAAGCAAACTTCAGCACCAAAAGAATTACATGTTTAGACCAGGTTCTGTGAGAGTCATACCTCATTATCAATCCATTTTCTTACAATAATGTCCTCTCCAGTCATGTCATTGATGGTGTACATTATATTGGTTGCAGACTCCTGTGCATCTCTTATAACACCGACTATTTTAACCTAAAATTAAAAAACGTTCATAAGACAATATGAACCTTGATGAGTGTCCCCTTGTTCCATGGTAGAGCGTCTGAACTAGTAACCTAAGGGTCATAGGTTCGACTCCTGTTGGGAGAACTCAGATTTCTTTTTTCCGAGTGTGCCTGTGTCACTCACTGATAAATACATCTTCACAGTTAATCAAAAGGCTTAAAAAATACCATCAATCTTCTTCCAATAAGAATCTCATACAGAATTTTGGCAGGGTTTGAATGAAGCAAAAATCACACAGCATTGGCTGCGGTAATTTTTGTTGGTAAATTGTCTCTGAGGAATGGCAAGCCACACACAAAGAAAACTAGAAATTAGAAATAAAGCATCTAGTACAACAAATAGCCAGGATTTTGTATTGGACAGACAAACTAAAACAAAAAATCAAAATAAAACCCACAAACACCTATACACCTCTGACCTGGGTACAGAGAGACATTGCTGAGTAAACTTTCTTGTCTAAGGTAACCACCCCCATTGCAGAGACCATGAACCACCAACGTTCAATGTTCTGATGAGAAGTCTGATCAAAAGTCCAGTTTGTTAACCACTAAATCACTGCTTTCACAATTTTAATGGCAGATGAGGAAATGAGAAACATTGTTTTTCTTTCAATATATACATGTAGTTTCTCCTTTAATAGAGACATGTAACAAACTCCTACTGCAGTTCCCACCCCTAACCCCCAACACAACAAGCTCACACTACACAACTGTTAGCATTGGATCTCTAATGGCGTACACACCTGATTCAATTCGGTATTTCCAAGCTTGAACGAATCTTCTGTCTGGTTGTATGTTGCACTTTGAATCTGTTTGATTGTACATGGAAGAATTGACTGGGCTTTTGCCGCAGAACGCTGCAAAATTTTTAAACAAAGCAGGGTGATATGCAAAATGAAGGAAGAACATCATGTCAATGAAAGAAAAAATTCAATGAGGTGGATGGTGGATGAAGCAAGTTTAAACACATTTCATTTAAAGTACACTGCTATCAACTCAGGTATACTATCCTTGAATTTGGTCTACTGGCAATCAAGAAGCTCTTGGCTAAAATTACAAAACCTCAGCAGCAATACTGAACATTTCACAAACAACAACACAGACCTTCTTTTCCTGGGAGTCAGCCATAGGAGAACCAAATCCTCCACCACCTTGCATGTAGCCACCTTCTCCAAACCCACCACCAAAGCTGTCCATTGACTAAGGTAATTAATTGGATCAAAATTGAACACAATGGCATATACTCTGTGTACATTACTGTAAGTCTTGTACTGCAAAACTGAGTACCAGTGACAGATGTGGAGGGGGGGGGGGGGAACAAACTGTTTTTCCCCTCTCCCAAACTGGACAAGTCTTGGTGTTTTGAAGTAAATGCATTTGACCAAGAAAAAATTAATATATAAATAAAGAAAGAAAACAGCATTGACCAGTGGTCTGACATTTCTAGGAAATCCTATTAAGTTCTGAAAAAATGCAAGGCATGAAGGTACATTACAAAGAATTTATGTGATGCTGGTTGACCATCAGATTTGATGTCAGTTGTTGCAAGTGTAGTCTCTTTTGGTGGGCCCAGGTACATCTGGCTATTCTAATCTTAGACTAAAGTTGACTTTAAGTTGATACAGGCCTTCTTTTTTACAACATGCCAACATACAGCCTGTGTCGAGTACAGGACTCTAATGTTCTTTCATGTAGTGACATCTACAATCACTGCCACTTTGTTGGAGCACCTTCAGTACAACCGTGCCACTAGGCACGGTTGTACTGAGGGTGAGGTTGAAAACAATAATTGTTTTCAACCTCACCCTAATTATTAACAACACATGTTTACCACAGTACCCAACATTAACCAGCGGTGAGAGGAGAGGGTGTTCCAGTGACATCTACCACTTTGACTGTAATTTTTAGCATAATGTTATTTGCAAGATTTAGATTTAGAGACCGTCGACATATTCAAAAGTTCCCTTGCATAACGCCCACTGGACGTTTAGGTCAGACCCCCTCCCCCTCCCCCTGTCTCCTTAATGTCCACATGGAATTCTGCACTCCCATGTTTTTCTTGAGCCGATGAATTTAGTCGCCACAACTGAATTCATGCCTCTAAAAAGGGGATGTATTTGTATTGCAACTGGAATGAATTCTGAATAGAAAAGACACTGAACGGCTTTAATTATTGAGAAGCTTCCGTTGAAACTTCTTAAATTAACCACTGATGCTTTGTTTTGTTATATCGTATATCCAGACGGAACACATTTGAGGGTCTTGCAAAATCTAGAGAATGCGTGTTACTTCTGCACCATCTTTATAAGAGAAAAACTACGTAGATCACAGTGGCACCAAGTTTGTACTCATTTTCTACTGCAGTACGTTTTTCTCTTCATGCTCTGTTATCAACATGATTAAAATTTTTTTATTAACACTTTATTTTGGTTTTGTCCTACATTCCCCACTCTAACGTCCAAATCTTGACTCTCCCTAACCCCCCCCCTAAACATCTAGTAGATGTGAATATGCCGACAGCCCCTTAGCGATTAAGTGAGCACGAGGCCAAGGGCGGGCGGGGGGGGGGGGGGTGAGGAATTTGAGCAAGGTTGAAGACACAATGTTATTAAAAATACCCATGAATAATACAGTAGTCATTTTGTAATGATTATGAAGGTTTCACCTACCTGATATCCTCCACCAAACTGATCTAAAAAACAATTTGTTGAGTTTCCGCAGTTAGTGAAAGTATTCATAAAATAATATACAATGCAAAAGACAGCAATAAACCATGGCCTAAGTTTTGCGACCAAGACGTGCAGCAGATAACAGCGAAAAGTTAACCATACAAAGTATGGAAAACTTGAACTACGAAGAATGGAAAATTACTGTTCCAACCACGTGTTGCAGCGTTCAAAACCATTAAAACCCAACAAAAGCCAATTTTGCTACAAACTCAAGGTCGATTCGATCGACGATCGACAGCCGAAGAGCATCGCACATGCGAATTTGCGGAGACAAAATCAGAGGGAAAAACTGCAAAGCCAGTTAGATGTATAGGGCCAAGGAAAGAATAAACGACGTACTTACTAGTATCGTTCCACATGTTTGATTTTATGTTCGCTAAAGTTCGTGTAAGGCTCATAAAATTCAGAAGAGCAAAAATACTTGGAGGGAAAGATTCCCGCGAAGGTATCGAAATTTATTTGGCGCCAAGGCCATCACGCATTTATTACGGGGTAACACAGCTGACCAAACAAGGGTGCGGGCGACAAATGGCGTAGAAACGCAATGATCGTGCAGAATGAACGCCCGTGAAGGTCGTTTCTCTAGAACCTGTCGGTGCTGCGTCGGTGGGGCGGGGAGTGAAACACTTAAATTTGAACTGAGTAGTTGTAAACGGAAATTATCCGTCATGAAGAAATTCAAAAGCCGACGGTTTGGACCCTTCGTCGGGGCGAATCGGCTCATGACCACAGCAACTATTTCCCTTAGGGTGAGCCCCTGATACAATGGGGATGTTATTGGAAATTTTCAAAGGAATACCTAACGGCATCAGAAACCTGGTTTGTGAACGTGACTCCAATTTATTTTTACCTCCAACAGATAGAGAAACAAACATTCAAACATAAGCAGCAAAATAGTAACTGTCGCCTTCCAAGGTGTCCAGATGGCTCGTCAACAATAGCCCAAGACTGAAGGGACTAGTCGGAGGTAGTATTACATTTACCACTCCCCTTCCTCGTGGTGTTCTTCTTCCATACAGATTCGCTGGCCGAGACACATGAAAATCGCACTCAAATTGCCGTTAAGTCGCAACAAAAATCACTGGAATAAACAATTCTTTTTTCTTCTTTTATTTTCATTTTACAACAATCCACACCAAATTGTCTCAAAAAGATTTTAGACTGCACTTTTAACTGCCAAAATGATTCCCTTAAACTTTTAAGTTTTTTCTCCATAAAAACTTGAAATTCTTTTTCATATAAAAACAGGGGAGTCCAAAACAAAAGGGTTTATGTTTGACGCTTCATGAATCAGCACGATTGAGGCCCAATTAGAGGGGGGGGGGGGGGGGGTCTGGGTAGCCCGTATCCTTTTAACTTTATCTTGAAATATCCCATATCCCCTTAGTTGTGCGGTCTCGTATCCCTAAAATGATGAGTACTCATGACGTCTTTTCCTGACACCACAAATTTTGCTTAATAAATACGAAACTAACCTCCGGCTACCATCCTGGAACCTTCCACTCTCTCAAAATAAAGCCCTTTAGTATTTGTCAGTTCTGGCAGTTTGAGCCTTTGTACCACGAATGATTCCTCCCACTCAGCTTTTCCATGCCTAACTCTAACCAAAATAATTTTCTTTTTGCTTAAAACGTGAATTAGAGTATCTTCTAGTTTGGCCGGTTTGTTCCTTTGAAGAACTTGATGTCTGCTGTCAATTTCACATTCGTTGGATACTGAAAAACTCAATTTAACTAAACTAACTTGAGAAAACTTATGATCCATAACGCCTGACATGCCTGTAGTGACTGTTAATTTACTATCGAAATGTACGCTTACTTTGTGCAGTATAATCCTGATTATGAAACTTTTAGAAATGAAAAGAAATCTTGGGAACTTCGCGTTGAATATCACCATATTTCTTTTTCAAATATCCCGTATCCTTATAATTTTTTCCTTAAATATCCCGTATCCCGATAACCCCTTCTGAAATCTGCTGGGGTGTGAGGGAGGAGAGGGGAAACCGTGACCAATTTCCACCCATGCAGAGCTCCCAAGGGGAGCTCTCTTGTCTCGTGACCGCGTACGGGTTTCAAATGTCACGCAGTCAGTTGACAACAGAGCGATTTGCATATTTGCACAAGGAGGCAGTTGTGTTTGTGCTTTTCTTTTGCTTTTCGGGTTGACCTTGTCTGGGTTTTCTGTACTTCGTTGTGTCACATTCTCGGGCTACGATTTGGAGGAGGGTCTCTGTTGGATATTTTTCAAAGTAATCATTAGTGGAACAGTCGATGACTGAAATTGACATTGGTCTTCAATTTCACCGCAGCTGAATTACGCACAATTTGGAGCGGATTCATTCAAGAACACAATCCTTTGTCAACAGCTGTGGCCGGAAAGCTGATGTTTCCAGCTCATTGGGAATAAAATAGTTGTTTGGGTTTTCATTATATTTCATGAAGCAGTTTTAGTGGATTTGTTGGGACAGATTTTCGCGGGATTATTTTGCTAGCTGACATTGCAGGCTGGATCATGAGGTCGTTTTTCTCAAGCCCGGCTTTGTTACCGTCGTTCTTGATTATTCTCGAGATATCAGTGTTCGTTGGAGGGGCTTTGGACAGTAATACTGTAAAGAAATGGTCCACACAAGTAGAAAAATATCTTTTGAAACTCGCCGAAGAAGGCTTGAAAGCACAGGAACTGCAGAAGTTGTATGATAGCGCGAATTACACAGTCGAAGAAAAGAGTGGTTTTGATACCATAAACTCTGTGAAATCACGGCTTGGAAATTACTTTGTGAAAAAGGAGACTACAGCCAGGGTACGTGAACAATATTTTATAAGCCGTAGAGAAAGCTGAACTGCAATAAAGAAGTAATGTTTTATGCCCGTAGCAAAAAAAAAACTTGATTTGATTTCTTGAATTGCGGTTTTCAGTCACTGAGCCAAGGGTATCAGATGGCGTCGAATCTTGAGAGCAGTATTTTTCTTTTATTTTGACTAGGGATAAGATCGCAGCGTGTTTGTTGTGTTTTCCCAATCGTCATTGTTTCTTTTCCTTCTTATTTTGCAGCTGGAAAAATATTCTTATTCTGCAGGTTGGGTGTTCATAAATTTAATTTGTTCTGCCAATAAAAATTATTCCTGACAGGAGTAATTTGCATTCAGGCAGGTGCCACTGACAGGATACGTTTTACTGACTACACTGGAAGAAATAATCATCTCTAGGAATGATCAATATCCCAACATCTCTTATCAATCTTTTAAGAACAAAGTAAGCAGAGTTTGTGGGGGGGGAGGGGAGGGGGGGCTGCCTCAGGCTTCTAGACAATGTAAGAGAAAACAATCAAAAACAGAGAAAGTAAAAAAAAAAAAAAGAAAAAAGGATAGAAAGAAACATGCATTTTATGGGGAGTTTCTTACTCTTGCAAAAACCAATTTTTGTTAACTATTTTGCTTAGGTGCACATTTCCCTAGAATACTTTGTTTCACATTTATGGACTACAAGTATCAGTCATAAAATTGAAAATGTGTGTATTTAGATTATCGATCAGTCATTCTACTTCTTCTCAAGCTATCAGGTGGACCACTGGATTGGCTCTAATCTTCTTAGATTAGTTGATCCCTCTTGATTTAAACAAAATCATGCCACCCTGAAAAATTCAACAGTTAATCATTAAATAAATTTTGTTCCTGTTTCTCACCTTTCAGAAAGTTGCTGAAGAAGTTGCCAGGTTACATGATGAGTTTTATACCAACAAAACTCTACAAGAAATGGCAAAAGTTTCAACACTTGAACAACTAGGTTCAAAATACTATTCAGACACAGATTTAACAGATACTCTGCCAAAAGACATGGAGTTTAACACGTAAGTATATACAAGATATTGTCTCTTGGTAAATATCAACCAAATAGTGTGAAGGGAACAATTCCACCTTTTCACTGGAATGTTTAAATAACCAAAAAATACTAAAAGTTCCTTTTCATCTCCATCCGATCTGGTCAAAACCTTCCAGAGTGCAAGTTTATCAGTCCTGCTACCGGTGTAGTGACCACAGTATGTGCACTTCCTCTGTGTTTGATTTCAAAGCACCAGCAGCTGTCAGTCACATAAGAGATGGACTGCTGTCTGTCTCAAACCAAAAGCTTCTAGACCAGGTGGCATGATCGCTAGGGTTGTCCACATTGTGCTCAATGTTTCACACTATTATGCTAATTTTTCATGCTCAAAAAATGTCACTATTATGCTTAAATAGCATCACTATTATGCTCCATTATAATTAATGTAAAAATAAATAAAAGACCACAGAAGACAGGTTTATGTTGATTACAAGTGTAAATGGAAACAGTCCGAGGAGCCAGCTGATAATATTGTAGAACTGGAACTGCTGGAAGCCATGTTTTTTCTAATTTGTAACCAAGCCTGGTCTTAAAATGTGGTACCTGGGTCCTGGGCAAGTGTCTTGTATGGCAATCCCATGGTTTTGGCAAAGCTTTTATAAAGCACAAAAAGTCCAAGAAACTTTGCACTATTATTCCAGCATAATGCTCAATTCTTTTGCCTCACTATTACGCTCAAAATTATGCCAGCATAATGTGGACAACCCTAATGATGGCCTTAAAATTATATTACATGTAGGTGGTTTTCTGTCAGGTGGATATCCATCTTACATGTATTGCAGGTTTCTAATTTGGATAAATTTGGCTTTTGTTTCTCACAGATTGTTCAAACGGAAGGTAAGTCAAAGCCGCAGCTCAGTGAAGATATCAGATCAAGTTGACAGAAACAGTCCAAAGTTGATTGAGGCTGTGTTCTGGTCCTCACTTCTGGATAATGTTTTCAAGGAGAACTTAAAGAACGATCCAGAACTCAGGTATGTCTGTGCCCTCTACCTCACCCCCTCACCCCTCAGAATTGTGGCAGGAGATTATTCCTGAGTTTGAAACACTTTTAAAACCTATCTCAGAAAACTGCAGCTGCATAAGAGATATTATGCCCTCCTTTTTGGGGGGTGGGGGATATTTATTTCAATTTCATGTTAGAGACTTCATAGAGAGAGGAGGCTTATTTAATCTCAGTGGAATGCCATTCAATGATTAGTCTACCTCTTGTTTTGCAAAAAGGTTCCCAGTGAATTAAAATGTTAAAAAAACTCGTGCAATCCCATACATGTAGCATCACTCACAAGGCACCAAAGGTCCTGTGAATTAGTTCCTGAATTTAGAGGAATGTACTGGTAAAGTGCTTTTGGTCATAAAGGACTGGGGGAAGGGAAAGGGTGCTTGATAAATTTTGTGCTCCAAAAAGGGGGATTTAGAGGAGGGTGAGGTCTTACAAGGGGCAATAGGGCTAAGTAGAGGTACTGTGGCATATGTGATGTTCTAAACCCCTTTTCTGACCTAATCCCTTAAAATATTTCCTGCTTTTTATAAAAATTGTTATTATCCCAGCTGTTTCAGAAAAGTAAGCAAATTAACCCTATTGCTGATCACTTAAGTGATAAGCATTAATTTTTACGACAACATGCACTTTTATGATAGGTGGCAGAATTTTGGTTCAACTGAGGGTTTCCTCAGAGTGTACCCAACACAAGAATGGTCCTTAAACTTTGCTGGTTTCCACATTGACTACGACCCCAGATTGAGGCCCTGGTATATTGGTGCCACATCAGGCCCTAAGGACATTGTGATCATTCTTGACTGCAGTCTCTCAATGGCTGGAAAAAAATTCCACATGGCCAAGCAGGTGGCCAAGACTGTACTGAATACATTGACTAAACAGGACTATGTTAATGTTATTTGTGGCCATGAAAGTCATTGGGATGAGGTTGGAAAGTAAGTACATATAGGGCCGGTTATTTAAAGAAAGTTTAGACGAGGGTTACCTAACCCACGGTCTAAATCGATTTCCATCTGGCATACCCAAATATGTAAGTCTCCTTTACCACAATTAATGTAAAGCACGCACCTAGCACAAACTACAAGAAAGTTTATTTCCTATAAATAACCCACTTGTAAACAGATGTAGAGGCTTATTTGTTATCTTAAACCACGGTCTAAGTTAGACTTCGTTTAAATAATCGGCCCATAGACTTTTCCTCATTCTTTACCCTAACTGTAGAACTTCTTGTCAGCGGTTTTTTTTCTACGACTGTATTAAAAGATAACCAAAGCAGTCTCATTCAGCCAATAACAACAATTACATGTGCACGACTGTTAGCGGGGAGGGAGTTGCAGAAGGTTAAGAACGTCTCACTTCTCGTATCTTCCTGAGCCGGTTGCACAATGTTTAATTCACTGTTATGTTTTGACGTGACAAAACATATATTTACGCCTGTGTTGGTACAACTTCTTTTCGATTGAAAATTCTTGCTCGCTACTCGATTTCCGATTTTACATGTACTCGATTTTCGATTCTATTTAACACAACTGAAAACGTTTCTCGAACGAACAAAGATACTGACTAGAAAAAAATTATCCGCGCTCCTAATTTGTAGTACACAACCTGTGCATATAATTTAGAAGTATTTGCATCATTTGTGACACTCAATAATTAGTCCCATTGTCTTTGACTTGTGTAACTATTTGGGAACGTGTCCATTAATGAAAATTCAATTAAACGTAAAGTTTCTCTAAGTAATTCTTTTCGTCTGACTAATTGCAAACTTCCAAGGGGCACAGTTTGGAAACAATTCAAGTGATAACATTCCGACCAACTTGAATTTTTGCAACTCGTACACGACCGTCTTCGCCGGGATGAACTTCGATTACTCGTCCAAGAGGCCATTGGCCGCGTGGGGTACATGTATCAGGTGAAACGATGAGTACCACTTCTCCCACTTGAAGATCTTTTTGAGGGTGAAACCACTTCTTTCTCGAATTAAGCCTCGGCAACCATTCCCTTAGCCAGCGTTGCCAGAAATGCTTCACTAGTTCTTGAATCCTCCGCCATCTTTTCTTGACGTTGAAATCTTTTTCATCCACGGACTCTGGCGCGAACTGGCCTCCGATTTGTCCATGAAGAAAATCGTTCGGTGTCAGGGGCACATCATCATCTGGGTTTGTGGTTTGATACGTTAGTGGCCTAGAATTTATCAATACCTCGGTGCCAGTGAAAGCTGTAATCAGTTCTTCATCGTTTATGTCAGCCGTTCCCAGGATGCCGTGGATTGCTTGTTTAGCCGCCTTTATCATGATTTCATGTACCCCCCAAAGTGAGGCGCTAATGGAGGGTTGAAATGCCACTTGATGCCTTGGTTTGCCACGGACCCTTGAATTTTATCCTCGTCAAGTTTCTTTACCAACTCGCGCAATTCCTTCTCTGCTCCAACAAAATTTCCTCCGTTGTCGGAGATAACTTCCAGCAGAAGGCCTCTCCGATTGACCATGCGATAAAATGCGCTCAGAAATGAGTCGGTGTCCAGTCCAAATGCGACCTCCAAATGTACGGCTCTTGATAATAAGAAGGTAAACAGGCACAAATAGCGTTTCTTCCTGGGTTTGCCTCTTCCTTGAACTGTAAAAAATGGGCCAGCAAAATCTACAGCCACTCGAGAAAACGCTCGTAAAGGTTCCTTAACCCTTATCCTTGGTAAAGTTGCCATCACTAGCAGGTTTGGCTTTGCGTTTTCGACACTGTGTACACTCCCTATCCCATGCTCGAATTTCTTCTCGGCCAGCGATTATCCAGAAACGTAAAGTTAGATCAGCTAAAGTTTGATTAGTCCCGCTCGTGTGATAGCCTTTCTCGTGGTAGTGCTTGCTGAGGAGAGTAGTTACCCAGTGCCTTCGTGGAAGAATTATCGGGAAGCGTGTCTCGTACGGGATAAACTCAGCGTACTTGAGACGTCCGTCACAGCGTAAAACTCCGTCCTCGTCGATAAGTGGCCGAAGGTGAAGAAGTTTACTCGAAGACGGCAGTTCTTTTCCCTTTGCATGCGATTAGTAGATAATCATTAGCGAATGCTTCTTGCTGGGCTCTTGTGATGATTTCGATCGCAGCAGCTTTGATCTCTTCTAGCGTTATCTCTCCGGCAGTTCGTTGTTCTTTCGGTAAACGGCAATTATCTAGCAAACGAGACACCCATGCGTGGACCCTCGCGAGTCCAATCCAGCTCGAAAATCGAAGAGGGTTCAAACCCCAGTTCAGTGGTCTTTCTGTTACAACTGCAATCAGTGTACCTTCTTGAACATCTTGAGCCTCTGCTTTGCTAAAACGCCCTCTCGTTCGAATTTCTCTTCGTGCTGACGGTGACTCTTGAACCAGATTTTTCGGCCATTTAGATTCCACTTCTCTCAAGAATTTTGGGCCTTGCCACCAAATCTCAGAATTGGCTAGCTGGGACGCTGTCATTCCTCTTGTTGCAAGGCAGGAGTGCAAGGTCAGCAGGATTTTCCTTTGTCGGAACATACTTCCATTGTTTAGAGCTAGACGACGCTTGAATTTCGGCGACTCTGTTAGCGACGAATGGTTTGAAAGTTCGGCTAGGATTACGTCATTAACCACCAGAGTACGTCCGTACTGTCTGACCAGAACACTGCTTGGGTTAGTGGAGTGTTTAATGCTTTTGAAATCTCCTCCGTCATTCTTAAGCCGAGAACGGCACCCATCAACTCCAAACGAGGAACACTCATGGCAGTAAGCGGCGCGACTCTTGTTTTCGAAGCCACGATAACGCTAGACATAAACTCACTTTGGTAAGCATTCCTGTAATACATAACGGCTCCGTAAGCATCTTGAGAAGCGTCCACAAAGGTATGAAGAGAAGTGTCGACCGTTGCTTCTTCTGTCTACAGCTGTAAGCACCTTGGAACCCTGATTTGGTCAAGCTCGGACAATTCTTCGAACCATTTGCGACTTCTGCATACCAGGGGTTCGCCCAGAGGATCATCCCAATCCAGCCCCGCGGTCCACAGGTCTTGTGGTAACACCTTAGCTCTGATGATGAATGACAAGAACCCAAGTGAGTCAAAGAGAGTTGCTACCTTGGACAGGAAGTTACGCTTGGTGAAGGAGAAATAGTTACCAGGTGGTCAAACCTTGAAGGTGAACGCATCCTTCGCCGCCTCCCACAGAACTCCGAGTGTTTTGGTACAGGGTAGATGCCCTTCCTTCAAATCAATTTCAGAGGCTCTGTCATCCGATGGGATCTCGTTTAGCACGGTTGGAGAGTTTGACAGCCACTTTCGAGCGTGCATTCCGGCCCCTTTCCACAACTGTGATAACTGCCTGTAAAGCTCAATGCCTTGTTGATCGTCAGACACAGAATCCATGCTGTCGTCCATGTACGTTGATTTGAGGATGGTTTCCGCTGTGAGTGGGTACTCACTTTCATGAGTTTTTGCGTGGTGCTGCGTTACAAATTGAGCTAAGAAAGGTGAAGAATTGACACCAAATACGACACGGCTGAACTCGTACTCTTCCGGTGACTTCTGTAAGTCTAAGTCTCTTCAGAGAAAACGATGAAAGGGTCGATCTTCAGGCGCAACTTCAATTCGCAGGTACATTTCTGCGATATCACAGACCAAAGCAACAGGACTTTTTCGAAAGCGAAGCATGACATGAAAGAGATCGCGCTGTAATTTCGGTCCCGGGCAGATCGCGTCATTTAAGGAAACACCTTGATACTGTGCAGAAGCATCAAAAACGATCCGCGTCTTCGTGGTCGTCCTGTCCGGTTTCACAATAGGAAAATGAGGTAGAAACCACTTGGTAGAGGGTTGTTCCTCGGTCACAGGCACTTTGCGGATGTATCCCTTTGAAATGTATTGTTCAATACAGTCGCTATAAGCTCTGGCAATATCTGGTTTCTTGAAAAGCCGCTGTTCAGTATTCTGAAGTCGTCTGAATGCCATTTCATAATTGTTTTGTAACAAGGATGAGTTTTCTTTCCACGGAATGCCAACTTGATAACGTCCGTCCACAAATTTCAAGGACTTTTTGACCTTTTCCATTGCAATTCTGTCCTCAATTCCCAGGAAGGGTTCAGTCTTGTTAGCGGCCTCAACTTTCCAGAAATTACGGAGAGTCGAATCACTTTCCTCCAGCTTTGAGTCCTCACGAACAAAGTAAGCATGAATGAAGTTAGTCTGAACGCAACGTCCTTGATTGCCGTCCGGATTTCCGATACAAGTCCAGCCAAGAGGTGTACGTCTTGCGATGGGCTCTCCCGGTAGGCCTTGCACATCTTCGTGAGAAAAAGTCTAGACAACGCCAATCAGAATATCAACGATCGGTCTAGCTGTGCTTTGTTTTGGGAACTGAATACCCTGAAAGCGTTTCCACTTTTCTGACTCCTTCCCCCAGTCGATTATACGCAGGTTACCGGTGACTCGATCTGTCGTGAATGCGCTGATCCCTCTAATGAAACTGCCATCCAAACTTTCGATCTCAAATTCAACAGGCATTGTTTCAAATGTTTCAGTTCTTCCATTGAGTACGTTCACTGTCATTCTTTGGCAATTTCCCTCCAGGCCTAACTCTGCTACAACGTCGGAGTTAAGGTACGTCTTTGTACTAGCACCGTCCAAGAGGACGTTCACCTCCACTCTTCGGTTTCCACTTTTCAAAATTACAGGAACGGTTCGTAGGGCGACAAAATTAGTGGCGTCTGACGCTTTCAAAGCCATCATTGTATATGATCTCTCAGCAGCGTTTTGCGGCTCCCCCTCCGTGACGACCTGAGTCACCAAAGCTGGCGACGGCCTGGCCGAACTGTCAGAACTAACAGCCGAAGGAGTGGACGAGCACTTTTTCTGATCGCTCACTGTGGTTAAATCTGCTGTTAAGGGTTGTCGGTCCAAATTTTTGTCTTGAAGGTAGTGTAATAATTTGTGATGGTTTCCACGACAACCGTTTACAGCACAGACTCTGCTTCGGCGGCAAAAATTTCCTTGGTGACCCCACTCAAACATCAAAAGCACAATTTCAGTTGTTTGGCAAGTTCCCAGCGGCGATTGACATCCATCTCGTTGAACTCTTCACAGTTCCAAATCCCGTGGCGATTGCTGCAAACTGGACACTCTTGTTGCTTCTGCTCGGTGGTAATATCTTCTGAGAAGAAGGTACGTAACTTGTTTGGGTTGTCAGGGCGTCCTTCTGGCTTCGTCAGGCCTTTAATAGTTTCGTGCGCAATTGTCTGGAATTGCGATTCTTGCAGCACCCACTCCCGTAGAGTTTCCACTGATTCGCTTTTGTGATTCTCCCACACCCATTGATGATACCGTGCAAGCATGGGTTCGGTCATCTTTTTCTGAAGTTTTAAGTACAACGATCCATCTCCAAGATCTTCTGTTCTGCCTGCTTCCTTAAGGTTAACTACTGCGATGTCTAGAAGGTCCGCAAAGTTCTCAATATCTTTGGAATTGTCCGGTCGAATAGGTTTGAAGGTTTCCAGCCCCTCGAGATTAATTGCAATTTGACGCCGTTTCCCGCCAAACTTACGTTCGAGTCTCTCCTTTGCAGCTTCGTATGCATATCCCGAATGTCCTAAACTCTCAATGGTCTTAAGCGCTTCTCCTGGTAAGTAGTGACGTAGCTGAAGTAACTTGTACTCTGGTGTGGCAGGTGCTTTGTCTATGCGGGCCATAAACGCCGCCTTCCAGTTTTCATAATTCTTCTTGTTTCCCGAAAATACTGGGATAGAGACGCGTTTGAGTTTTCTCCACATGTCATGTCCGATGGTCGCTGGAGTTTGAGTTGAATGAAATGGCGTCGGGTTGAACTCAAATGGCGTCGGTGACGGAGCGCGTGGATGGGGCTTTATGTCTTCTTCCCAACTTTTCACTCCCATGAGCGGGTTTTGCCGCCAGTTGTTATGATGATGAAGGTCTCGATCATCCAAGGGCGGATGAATTCGAATTTTATCTTCGTGTCAAAGACTTGAGAAGGCTTGAGAATCCAAGTGTGGTTCAGTTGGAATATTTTCTTCTTGTCGAAGGCTTGGAAAGGCTTGAGAATCTAGGCGCGATTGAATTTGAATTTTTTCTTCGCGTCCCTCACGAACACTGTCTCTCGAACTCTCGCTCGAAGACTCCAATTTCGTTTTATCCAAGTAATCTTGTGCTCTATTCTGCGCCTCGGTAAATTCGTTCTCTAGTTGTTCGATTTCTCTCCCGAGCTTTCTTCGATTGTATCGGTCTCCTACTCGCGAATATTCCTCCGAAAGGTTCTCCATAACACACATTGCTTTCTCCAGGGCCGTATCAAGCTTTCGGCATTCTTCCCGCACTTCGCTTCGTCTTGGTGGATGGTCGTCATCGATTAATGCCAACAAATTGTGTCTGGCTCGAGTAAAATTAGTCTTCGCTTTAGCCTTTTGTTGTTTGAACGTCTCCAAACGCTCCTCAACATCCTCTGGAATGTTTCTTTGCTCCTCTTCAGTCATCTCGCCAGGTTCGCTTTGACATCTCACACTCCACGAATATAAACGATAGATAACCTCGCTCTGCTACCAATGTTTTGACGTGACAAAACATATATTTACGCTTGTGTTGGTACAACTTCTTTTCGATTGAAAATTCTTGCTCGCTACTCGATTTCCGATTTTACATGTACTCGATTTTCGATTCTATTTAACACAACTGAAAACGTTTCTCGAACGAACAAAGATACTGACTAGAAAAAAATTATCCGCGCTCCTAATTTGTAGTACACAACCTATGCATATAATTTAGAAGTATTTGCGTGATTTGTAAGACTCAATAATTAGTCCCATTGTCTTTGACTTGTGTAACTATTTTCAACAAACAAGGTCCCTTGAGAACAGTTATGTCTTAGATACTTGTATTCCTGTAATTTTTGTCCTACATTTTGACTTTGGCTTATCTCAAACTGTCACTCGAAATTAGCAGTGAAAGCCTTTCTAGCAATAGAAACGAAAACCTTGATTACTTTTCACCCCGAGTTTGTGTTAAATTACCGTATCTGTTTTCTAACAACCATACTGACTCTCCACCTTCCAATGAGTGTATAACGTCCCCTTTCCAATACTGAAAAGCGCGTCAACTCAGGGAAACGTTAACCAATGGAATAAGCGTCCTTCTTCCAATAATCGCTCACCTCAACGCCCCCCTTTCAATTTTATGGCCAACCGTGGAAGTGACCCTTTCCTGAACGGTGACCCGATAAGATAGTAGTACTGAAACTATGACGCCCCTAAACCTGTTTCTTACTGTAATAAGCTTCTGATTCTGTTAAAACTGTTCATCAAGTGTTTTCGCACTGTCAGGTGTTTATGTTGAAACGAGATAAGCGCCCCGCCCTGTCTCCAACAAGTGCCCTCCTTCTGCTAATCAGAAACGCACTAGACGGAAAATCAATCATTACGGTAGTTAAGTTAGAAGAACATGTGAGTATGCGCGACAGTTGCCTGCTGTGCTAAAAGGTGATGCCAGGGGGCGGTACACAGCTCTTTCAAGGTACACTGAAATTAGAGATTGTTAAGAACTGCGTGCTATCTGGATGCCGGATGGGGTCAGACCACCGATGTATTAAGGCCGGCACACACCAGGGGACATGTCGCGGGGACATGTCGCGGGGACATGTTGCTGCGACGGTTTTCCGCGTGTGACATCCCCGTTTTTGCGAAAAAGCTTTGTTGCGGGGACAGAACTTTGTCCCCGCAACATGTTGCATCAAATTCAGCTGGTTTCAATTCGTGCACCATGAAGCGGGGACAAAATGACCCCAATTTTCAATGTCGCATGATGTGCACTGCTCTTGCAAACTGTAACCGCTACAAAATAGTGAGAACCAATAAAAAAGCGCCACTGGCTATCCCTTAAGTCATAATTCTGTCCCCGCAACAGAACTTTTTCGCAAAAAGGGGGAATGTCACACGAGGAAAACTGTAGCTGCAACATGTCCCTGCGACATGTCCCCGCAACATGTCCCGTAGTGTGTGCCGGCCTTTACATTTCCTCGTGGCAGGCAATTCTCACGCTTGCTCACGTGTTGTTCGAGCTCAACTATCAGTCTACTATCTGTGAGTGGAAAGAGAGACTTATATAGTCTGTCGTTTGTAAACTATTTAAGTGAATGTCAAAATTAATGACACATTTTTCTCTTCAATTAATTTCAGTAGGTGTTTCTAACTGTTGTTTTGTCAATTGAACATCAGGTGGTTTGATTACAAAACTGAAGTCCTGAGTTGTCAGCAGAACCGACTTGTGCCAGCTTCCACATCTCACAGGAAAGACTTGATAGAAAAGATTGATAATCTGAAGGCTGGAGGAACAAGTGAACTCAAGTAAGATAACCCCCAGTCCGTATTTTACATGACCTCGTTGGGCTAAGCGCGGCGGTCCGAAAAGGAATGGTACGAGCGTAAAAATTTCGAGTGGAGATTGAGGAGAGACGCTTTTTCCTCTCGTCTCGCTCGCCCTGCTTGCAAAAGTTTGGGCTCGCTTAAGCTTCGCGGGTGTGTTTACCCGTTACGCATCGATATCTCCAGAAAAAGAGTGACTGATTGACAGTCAGGTTCCTCACTTGTGTCTTGGCAGTCAGGTTCCTCACTTGTGTTAAGGAAAAATCGCTAAAAACTGATTATCGCTTGTTCTCTTTTTGAGAAAAGCACTTCATATCTTCCTCTTGGTGTTCCGAGAACTCTTTTTTGTACGATTAACTAGCGTTGATTTCAGCCCCAAAACGTATAAAAAGTCTCTATATAGTCCCTTTAGGCGGTGATTCGTAAAGAAGATACTGAATCTTTCTTACTTTTAAGCGCCGCTATTAATAGAGTACATTGTACATGCCATCTTTGCCTTTTGTTTTCACAGAAAAGCTTTCAAGTTAGCGTTTGAGCTGCTTCAAGGAAATGCAAGGACTGGATGTCAGAGTATCATAGTGTTCGCCACAGACGGGGTGGATAATGATGGGGACCCTGTGCGATGTGGCCCAGGTTACTACACCAGGAGTGGTTACGTGCCGGGTCAGATCTGTAAGTACGACTGGAATGATGTGTGGGATGAGGTACAGGCCAGGAACAGATACATGAGTCCCAGGGTGAGTTGGAAATACGGTATTAAGTCGAAGTTTTAGACGGCATGCTACGCAAAAACGAGTTTTAGCGTAACACTAGGATGCTGTCGGAAATAAGATGGGCGCGCGGACGATGTTTAGTTCAGCACGTTGCGAGTCTTGAATCAGTTTAAAAAACGTGCAGCACATTTGTAGCGCAAAAATTGCGCTGAGGATCGTCTGCTCGGCCATGCTACACAACATCCACAGTCCGCGATTACCTCGAAGTAGTCTCGCGGAGATGGAAGGGGATGAAGTTTGTGTGATAGTCAATTTGGTAATCCGCCCTATTAAAGTGTCGTCAATCAAGGTAGAGTAAATCAAATTTAACGTCATAGTGAGGGAGTAGTCGCCTAATCTCCCGAGCCAGGGGCTCATGTGTAAACACTTGACGTCAAGATCGAATTGATAGTTGGACGCTCGCAACTAACCACCCGATGTTTTCTTTCCCTTTCCGAAGACTCGAATCTTTTCATACCTAACGTCGGATAACGGCGATGGGGAAGAATTTCCCGGGAAGCTATCCTGCGACAACCAAGGGTACATGAAGAAACTGACGGACGAGGAGAACATCATTTCTCAGATGGAGGATTATTACAGCTTCCTGGCGTCCAATACGATTAGTATTAGCAACGTCACGTGGACATCTCCCTACCTAGACGCCTCGGGCCTGGGACTTATGGTCACGGTTGCCATGCCTGTTATCAGCAAAGTCACGAACAAGTAAGTTGTTGGGTTACATTTTCGACTCTGCACGACATGCATACGTCAGTATGTGACGTTGTGCTGCATGTGTCTTTGTTGGGCTTGATACGAACAATGTACCGCATCTTGAGGATTTGTTGCATTTTGCTGACTGTGTATGCATTGCTGACACGAACAAGTAACTGTGTAAACCTCTGTTGCATTTGCCAGTCTCTGCGACGTGCTATGACCAAGTTAAATCCAAAAGCGTTGTTGTACTTAGCTGACTGTGTGTGTGACACGAATAAGTTAATGAAGATATATCTTAATGATACCGTATATGTGCTTCTATAACGTTTGATCTGGATTAAACGATCTGCGAACATTTAAATGAAAGCTACTGAGCCGTTCATTTCTAAGCTGCTGTTCATTTTTGAGTATTTCTTAAGTAGAAAATTAATAAGAATATATCAGCTTTGCGCGTTGCATGGTACACTCAGGAGAGGGCTGGCCTTTTTTTCCTTTGTAGAACAATAGGCGTGGTTGGAATTGATGCTACCTTGGAGGAGATTGAGAATATCTTGTTGAATGACCGGTGGGGCTCAGTTTACGCTTTTCTGATCAATGAAGGAGGAGAGACGATCTTTCACCCGCTGTTACGACCAAGTACTGAGGTAAATTAAAGAGAAAAAACAAACTAGAAACTTTAACTTCAAGTTTACCATAATTAAACAGTAGAGTTCTTCTGTCGAAGGCACTATCGTGTGCTAGGTTGTCCGAGGAATTTGATGATCACAACAAAGATTAGCCCGAGAACGTCGTTCGAGGGCTTACATGAAGTTTGAACATCAAATTTCCCAGGGAACCTATCACACATAGGGCCTAAGACAGAAGGACTCTATTTTTTCTATTGTTCAACGCTAAATTCTGAGTGAAAATTGAAAAAAACGGGCACTAGTCGCTGATAGGCGCCCGCTGAGGAGAGACACTATCGCGTTACTTGATAGATTTCGACCAATGGGAGCACGCCAAAAATTAGCGTTGTTGCCGGCCAGAGGCCAAAGCCCGAGGAGGCATTATAGTGGTCCCCGCGTATAAGTAATTACAGAGGGAAAATACAGAGAAAATACAGTGCTTACAGTAAGAAGCCAGAAAAAATCTCGAGTTGGTTGAAGTGAGCGCGCAAGGAGCAATCGGGTAATGATGACGTAACGATAGCGCGCTCCCGCAAGGGGTAATCGGGTAATGATGACGTAACAAAAACGCGCGCCCGCAAGGGGTTATGCGCTACAAAACCATGATTTTTCAGACACAAATTATGCTGATCCACAACAAAGATTTTTAGTTAAAAAAAAATAATAATAAAATATTTCCTGACTCAGAGCGCAATAAAAAATGTTAAAGTGGAATATTTCGTCCGGACCAACCGAACTTGATCAGCCACGGTAGAAATGTGAATATTAAGAAGGGTTATATCACTTCATAAGGGTCTCAAGGGGCCTAAAATAGTGTTATAGATGTTGGCTGATTCGAAGCCATTGTCTCTATTCAAAGAGGGCTTTCGTAACCGGATCTCAATTGCTTCCCTTATGCGGCGTTTGAACGTGTTGCTTTCCGTGGCGAGAACTTTTGCTTTGCTGGAATCCACCGAATGTCCCGTGAGCTGGCAATGTTCCTGAACGGCTGATGAATCCCTTGAAAGATGTTCCTTAATTCTGGTTTCAAGTACGCTAGAAGTTTCGCCAATGCATTGTTTGTTGCATTGATCACAATGAATGTGATAAACTGTGCCACACTTCTTTAGGTTTTCAGTTTTGTCTTTAACCTGTACCAATTGCGATCTGAGAGAATTGACAGGCTTGTGGACGACCTCGTGTGATTTAAATGAGATTTAGTTCTCATTGAAGTCTTGCGTGATCATTCTTTTACGAGCAGATTTTTCCTAACCGTTGTTTTCTGACTCTCTTTGTTTATTCTCTCTTCCTTTAGCTCGTGGATGATCCGATCTTCATTCCCATCAGCACCCTGGAGCAGCGTGATGGCAAACCGGTGGAATTCAACACTGTAGCTCAATCCATGATGGAGAAAAAAACAGGCTCGCTTAGGATCGAAGACGCCATTAGAAGTATACCAAAGGGAGACTTCCAAGATGGCGTGATGCTTGTTACGCTACCTTCCACTTACTACTATACGTCAATCAAAGACTCCGAGTACGTGTTTGCCTTCAACCTCGCAGACTCCGATAAGCAATACCGCAGACCAGCATCGCCTCCCCAGGGGTTGAAGATCCCTGTCAATTATTACGCCAACATCGAGTCGTACAACTCCTCTGAAGTGATACAGGTAAAATGGTAGCTTATTGGTAGGCGGTTTCGAACAGTACTAGTGTTTATTGTCTCGGATTTGCACAAGCATTTTACCAATATGGTCCGACCTGTTTCTGTGATTTCGCACTTTTCTGTGATTTTATGACGGTATAGTATGCCATATTAAGAGATCTAGAAACTTTGCAGTGTCTAAGGGGACTTTTCCAACCACAAGTCACGTGGAGAAGAATCTCTCCGTCTCCTTTTCCGGACTTTCTTGAAAACTAAAAAGCTCGAAGTTGTCAAAACACGTGGTAAATTTCGTCACATCTACCATAACTAGAACAACTTTTGCTAGAAGAATTCCTTACATGTTGTTTCACCTCCAACTTCAGGTTTTTGGTGACTTGTTCACGGGCCTTAAAGTACAGTACAACATGCCGGCCTTCCCCGATATGTACGTGACTTATGAGGCCTCCACGGTGATGCTGAGTCCTAAGACATACTGTCATCCAAACAGTTTTCTGTTTAGAGAGAACAGCAGTGATATTGCTATCGCAGCGCACCGCTTCCTGAACAGAAAGGACAATAACGTTGGATGCCCACTAGGACAGTTTCGAGCTTCTGTGAGGTATGATGATGATGTATGTCTGTATATCTGTGATCTTTTTCTCTAATTCTTATGGGAATATACTCCTTCATTATTGAGCCGTTGTTTTCTCGTATTATTTTGTAATTTCAATGAAAGAAACGTTTCCTCTGTGCTAGTTTTCTGTACTTTTGTTTGTAGGTTATTTGCGAAAGCTTTGATAAGGAATTGCCAGTTTATCTGTGCTTTCGTTTTAGCGGTTAGGAGCAGGTTCACAAAGAACTCTTGCTCATTAACCATTATCTCTTTTGTTTAGGTTTAACTATGTAAATAATGATTATTTATTCTTGTTTCTCGGGTTTATAGCATTTAAAATCGACACAGCTTGTAACTGCATTTTGTTTTGCCCCCATTACTTCTCGCTTTAGGCCGGATGTGGAGATCACGTCGTTGATAGAGGAAACATGGAAGAATCGCTCCAGGGATATTTTAAAAGACGTTAAGTGGACTTACATTGGGACACAGAGTGGCATCTTCCGTTCGTACCCGGGCCACCGCTCAAGAAAGAACTTCGATCCTACCAAGTAAGAACTCCTGCATGTGAAAGCATTTACTTGCCATTCTTACAGGGCTTAAAAGAAAACGTTGAAACGTCGACAACGACCTGTTGGTAAACAGCCCTCCTTTATCTACGGTCCTTCTTCAGGTTGTCTGGGTCGACCAACTTTCCGTCTCGCTTCTGGTTTCCGTGTCAACGGTCTCCTGCAATGCCTTATGTTATTCATTAATGAAACATGCCTAATCCATCTCCAGCCTCCTAGTAATCGCAAAACCAAAGAGCGAACGAACTATTGGTCATTTTCAATAGCCAATGGAAAGCGCCTCTAATGGCTTGTAATTTACTTTCTATTTCAATTTTTAGGCGTCCATGGTACCATCGCGCCCTCGTGAACCCATCTAAGGCAGCCGTGTCTAACGCCTATATGGATGCTAATGGAATTGGCAAAGTCATCACCATATCCGAAGCTGTTTTCCAAGCTCTGCCTCAAAACGCGTCCAATATTAGTTGCGATAGCATGGACAATCTTCGTGGAGGCTGCCCTTGCACAAGGTAATGAGTGTGCTCAAGTTAAATGTCGTGTGTTGCCATTTTTCAGAGTAATGAAAAGTGTCAATTGAAAACTGCAATTGTCGCCTGCAAATTACCTTACTGATAGAGTGGTTGAAATTTTGTGGGGGAGGGATTCTTTGATTTAAATAACTTCACTAGAAAGGTTTCCTGAGAGTCTGTACACCTGTCAAGCTCACGCGGGGTAGCGAGCTACCCCGGCAAATTGACATAGAGAACCAATAGAGGGCTATCACCTGGGTAGGATTTCGACTGTCACAGACAGTTACTATAGGGGCGGGAATTTGAATCTGGCTACCCTTGAATTGTCAAATTCCTCGGTTCTGCCCCCCTCTCCAACCCTAAGTCTTAACATTAAGAGGCGTACTACTTGTCTGTCAACCCCACCCTCGGGCGCAGACGAATTACATAGAATTACTAGTCCCGCTCTTTCACTTCGTTGTGAGATCATTTGGTTTGAACTGAATAATTTTCTGTCGGTCTTGTTGCCATATTTTAGGGATGTTCAGTGTATTTCAGGCAAGTGTCGCGTGTATCCTGGTAACCGCTCGATGTGCGCCGGCGATCGTGTAGAAGCGGTCACTGCTCTGGATATCTTGTACAATGACTTCCATCGCCGTGTGTACGGACTGTTAAACAGCTCCAGTGAGAAGCATTCCTGTGGGATGAATTACACATGTCCTGATGGTGAACATCTGTGTCAAACAAGGTAAGTGACAGCATTATTTGGTTTATAAATATAAATTAAACCTTGACGGTGTGCGTATGGTGTATCCTTTAATCTGATATAAATACAAAAATCGCTCATCAATGCTTTCTTCAACTTATCTAACAACATCTTTTTCCTTGTAACTCTTGGCTCCGCCCTCTTCCCTTTTCCCTCGGCAACCCAAGTCAGCGCCGCTCTTGAATGTGTAGACTGAGGTATCCATTGTCATAAAACGACCCGGTGGATAGAAATTAAGATTACATTATGAACAAACTTCACGGTTAAAAATACAGAGCTTCCGTTTTCAAGTTTGATTCAAATTGTTTGTAATTGTATCAGTTGCTCCCTATATGCACGTCGTAGCTTCTCATTGTTTCTAGAGATCAACCGCTGAAGTGTTAAGAAGAAGAATTTATCTATTGCTTGTCTCTATTTGACTTTCTCCTTTAGATGCTATCTAGTAGACAACCTGGCTAACTTGGTAACAGACCCCGACTTCCTTCTGGTCAGCACCACAGACGCGCGCGAATACGAACGAGTGAGCCTGGGACGGAAGGAGGGAGACATCATGAAACTGCTGGTCGAAAAACACAAGTTTTTCGTTCCCAATCAGCGGGTTGATTTTCAGGGAATCTGCAGCGTATCTCCATATGCACCTAAAGTACGTTTCTTTTAACGTTTATTGTTAGTAACCAGATAGCCTAAGTAGCAGGCACTGAAGAAAACTGGAGGAGCGACCAATGTGAAGTTGATCTTTTCATTCAGTATGTTTTGAGGTTGTGTCACTCATTCAAAATTGTCACCAGACTAGGAGGCCATGAAAGGCATGGTCCCTCTGTGTTATTAACAGGCTGTTCAGCTGTAATTGGCCATGTCGCGTAACATATGTCCTTGCAAACTAATATCATAGGTTATTAACACATACGTTATAAAAGAGTCATGGCATGCGGTGTGCTTTCTCAAAGTCCTTTATCAAGCCATTTTACGGAAATTCAGTAATAATTTGCTTCCTCCAGTCAGACTGAAAGGAAACCCACCATAGAAAAGCGAACTCAAAACGGAAATACATTTTAAGTTTACAATGTAACATTTCCAAACTGGGTGTCGTTTTTTGTCGAAGATGATTGTGCAATATACATGTAGCAGAAGTGTTGGTGACCTTAGCAGTATCATCATTTTCAAGCGTTGTGACTTAGCAGTGTCACCACTTTTTTATCATTTTGTGACTTACTGTAGGTGACACTGGAAGGAATTGTGAAGACGCCTGAACAAGAGGACGATTACTACAAGAACAGAGGACCAATCCCACCATTCAGAAACGAGTACGGATGCATTCAAGACGTTGTAGGCTACACCTCCGATGACTTGGTCCTTGGTAAGATATGATAAATTTCTAGGGGATTAATGCCTTCTGAAAATGTCAGAAATGTTCACTGGAAAAGTTTTGTCTTTGCCTCGCTGTAAAACTTTTTTTTTTGGAGTCGAAGTCAGGTCACTGCTGGTGCACATGTCCGGCGCTTTACCTCCGGACTGTTGCGCATGAAGCAACTACGAATACGCCTCACTTATACACCTGGATTGAATGAGGCAGTGTACTTGTGAATTGGAGTTTCTTGGCCAATGAGGCAACAGAATGCAGGAAAGGTTACAAATCAAACGGACAAAGCTCAAGAGAGCAACGTTCTGACAATCTGAACGCAGTCTGCGATGCGTAGAATTCTGCCTTCGTTTCCCTTTGTAAAACATTCTCTATTCGGGTTATTTGGCACAACTAATATGTACTTCTTAAGAGTAAGGAAGACGGATTACTGGAAATAAGACAGGAAACAAATGGCCCAAATGTTAAGTAACACTGTGATAAGATGAATGGCCCAACATGTCAACTGGCTTAACCTCGACGTCTTTGTTGACCATTGTCAATCCGCCTTACTGAAAGATAACTGATAAAATTGATATGATATCACTGTCTACTTTTACCTCGCCTTCCAAACTGACAAGTAGTATGAACGTTTAAACCATTCACTTACCAGTTTCCCCTGTCACGCAATCTAACTGACAGCTCTATTGTTAATTGCTAACGTAATCCGTCTTTTCAGGTCTCGATGGCGTCATCTCGGACTCAGTGGATGGCCCTTGTCGATCCGGGAACTTCTTCCTCTCAGCTCTCCCCAGGACCAATCTGTTCCTTCTGGTAATAGAGAACTGGAGTGAGTACCGCCAATCGTACTTCTACAACTTCAACTGCCACATCAGCAACAGGGTGTACGACGCAGGCGCATTCCGCATCGTGAACGGTACATGCGCACACATCGAAACCCAGACAAGTCTCAAAAAGAAAGAAAAGTGTCCTGCTCTGAAAAACGTTGACATCAAGTGCAGTTACAATGTGGCCAACGCTGTGAATATACCCAGCCTTGTTCAATTCTTTATAGTTACTTTAATTGCAATTTTGAAGTGGAGCTGATTCAAACCATCATGTATTTTCAAGACAATTATGGACATTGTTTCGTTTGAGTTAAAATTTTCACCCTCTCCTTCAGTTGATTCCTTTCGTCCTGTGAGATAATTTCTCAGTTAACTGGACAAGATCTTCTTTTAACGCTCTCTGTACCATTACAACCACTGAATCTCCTTTCTGTTGATTTACTGACTAGATTACTTCCTATTGCAACTGATTTAATGACTTAAAAATGATATTTTGTTTTCAATGTGTACATATAAGAATATTTTCAATTCAGAATTGATGAAAAATGAGTATCATTTTGTACTTGAATTCCCGCTAGAGTTTCTTCTTATGCTCCTGAATAATGAAATAAATGTGCATGGAACAAGCTACTTAGACTTTGCCCAAATCTTTGCTACAATGGTAGAAATACATTATTTAGTAGCTGCGTTTGCAGCTTTTCTAAATAACTTTTCATGATCAGTTGCTATCGACGAATTTGCGCTTCGTCTTTTGTTTTCGTGTGCTTCGCTGCAATGTTGATGCGTACTGCACTCCAGATGAACGAGGTTTAAGAGGCTCTGACTGTAAATATCGAGAATCGGTGGACAAGCTCAAAAAATCAAAAATCCTGATAACTTGCCAGAAGAACACTTTTGGGGAGCTATCTTCGAAAATATTACATAAACCTTCTGGAATTCTTTTGTTTTCGAGAAATTGGAAAAAACGGTCTTGCTTAATTAATTATGCAAAAATCAGGTTTAAAATTTAACAAATTGAATGCGCTTGCTTGTAAACAACTTGCAACGCCAGAAAACAATTTTAGTTTTAAATGATAGCAATACTCTTCTACTTTCTATCAATAGGAATTGCATGGAGTTTTGCTTTATTTATATGGTTTGGTGGTTCTTTGAAACAAAGCCATTTTGCGCACTTCGGAAAAAGGCAAAAATTGGTAAACTTTAGAGGCTTAAAATGGGTCTTGGTATGTCTAATATCGAATTGAAACAAACACCGTGATAAAGTTTGGCCCCACTTCTATTATGACATGAAATAAAAAATCTGGGCAATTCAGGCTCGCGCTGACAAAAACACAAATTCGCAAACCAGTGTTGCCAAAATTTGCATAATTTGGATAATAGGAAAAAAACTGTAATGGAAGGCGACTTGAAATATGACAAATCGTTTACCGTAACTATTTTCGGATGGTCTTTCTATTAGATGATGCATTCGCTGATATCTTCATCTATCTCTCTGAAGAACTACGAACAAATTTGGAAAATTGCTGGTTAAACTAGAGTGCAGTGGGTTATCATATTTTGTCAGATGTCTATACTCTGCAGCACCAATGGCCTTTCTTTGTTATTTGCAGTTTTTTGGGGGGGAAAATACCAATGTTCTCGAAAATCCAAACGGTTTCTTATAAAAATCATTAAAGTTGACATACGCGTAAAAATTGAGAGCTCAGCCGGGCTGTGTAAAGTAAGGAACACAAAAGTATGACTCAAAATAATCCAGTCATGCAACCGATCACTGCACGTTCTGCAAACGTGAAAATATTCTTCAATGAAAATCTTTTCCTCCAAAACCGTGAAAGAGTTCTCAGCGATCTTGCAAAGTAAAACCAAACAAACTGTGTATTGATATCTCTTAGATATACAGCAGCATTTAGAACTCGTAAATACCGATCCCGTTGCGAGAGCGTCTGTGGTCTGCCTTTTTTTAAACATATTTATCCAAGTGTAATAATATTGATAGGAACAGCACAATTTTTGACAAATACGTATAAATCATAATAATAATGATGCACTTTTGCTTCCTGGCCAAAATAGTGTCATTTCAAAAAGTCGCCCAAAATCTTAGTAGCCGTTTGAAAAGAGCGATCGAGTCACGTACACAACAACATACTATTTCCCAGTTTTCTTCTCTCGAAGAGAAAGGTGTCATATGTACACGAAACTTGCCTGTCGCAATTTTCGTCCCAGTGGAATATCAGCTGCACATGACAGTATGCCCCAAACACAGGGATGCGTACGGTATTCGCTGGAGAACTAGCCATGCATAAAACAGCGGCCAATGTAGGAGACCGCATTTAAAAACTGCCACAAGTAGAATGACAAATTGACAAAAAAGATTCACGTGACACCGGTCACGCAACAGCTTGTGTAGAACTTTTAAAACTTCTTCTCCTTCTCTTTAGTTGTACGTAGAAATAGTATAAGCCCAAAACAATGCAAGAATAGATTGAGGGAATGTTTTAGTTCATTCTTTGTGTCTCTTCAGTAAATAAAATCCTCTAAATTGAGCTCACCCAGACTACTACTTTTCATTTCATTCATTTCATTACGCAAATTTTGGCAACACTGGTTCGCGAATTTTTGTTTTTGTCAGCGCGAGCCTAAATTGCCCAGATTTTTTGTTTCATATCATGATAGAAGTAGAGCCAAACTTTATCACAGAGTTTATTTCAATTTGATATTAGACATACCAAGACCAATTTTAAGCCTCTGAAGTTTACCAATTTTTGCCTTTTTCCGAAGTGCGCAAAATGGCTTTGTTTCAAAGAACCACCAAACCACAGAAATAAAGTAAAACTCCATGCAAGACCTATTGTTAGAAAGTAGAAGAGTATTGCTATCATTTAAAGCTAAAATTGTTTTCTGGCGTTGCAAATTGTTTAAAAGCAAGCGCTTTCAATTTGCTCAATTTTAAGCCTGATTGTTGCGTAATAAATTAAGCAAAACCGTTTTTCCGAATTTCCCAAAAACAATAGAAATCTAGAAGGTTTAAGTAATATTTTCGAAGATAGCTCCCCAAAAGTGTTCTTCTGGCAAGTTATCAGGATTTTCGATTTTCTGAGCTTGTCCGCCGATTCTCGATATTTACAGTCAGAGCCTCTTAAGTATGAACACTCAGCTTGAGATTCAACTGAACTGGGACGGTGACCTGAAAGGGAGTCATGTCAGCCTGTTCGCGCGCCCAAATTCAATTAAAACCTAGGGCGATTTCACCGGTGCGTGCGCCATGGGGTGGGGAAAGAAGGAAATGAACGGCCTTTAGACGTTTTCACCATAAAGGAAAACTTCACATGGGCAAAAAGGCGATTATCACCTTAGACTGGTCAAAGCCGTTTTCCTTTTTACTTGCGCTTGACAACCCCAACGAGGAAACTGAATGTCTGTTAACAGGCAAACGTTGTGTTGATTTCAGAAAGGACATGAAAGCTGATTAGGTCAAGTTTACTATTTTGAAGTCGGGATTTTTTGTGTCTGGGCATTTGATTCACGAACCGTTGGAGTTATTAAGGACAATTTTGGGATTCCATGTCCTCAAATATTTTGGTTTGGTTGGGGGTGGTTGGGTGGGAGAGACTTGCTTGCTTGAGGATGTTTTTTTTATAGAGCGCTAACTGGTTTTCTATTACCGGGTCTATTAGTAGCCAGAAAGAAAAAAAGACGAAGGACGGTTCACGGTCTCTTTGCACAAACCAAAAGGAATAACACTGTTTGGTGTTAAGACCGCACGCAAGTTCAGCCAAGCCAGTTTTAATTTATTAACTTAACCGTACTTCCTGCCTTCCCCAAATGAAAACAAAGTGTTCAGGATGGATCAGTATTTAGCTAATATAACTGCTGGATACCCAATAAGCTTAAAACAACAAGGTACCTCTGTGGAGTCGTCATGTAGGTTTGTTTATTCGCATGTAGTGTATCGGACAACGCTATAAGACGAAAGAAGTTCACAGTTTATCAAGAGTTTTTACGTCTAAAGTAGGACACGGAATCCATACAATAGTATTACAGTTGCAAAATAGCTTCATTTTACTTAACTGATGTTGAGATAAACATGAACGAAATATTATCCAGCCAATTTATACATTCAAATACGAACATTCTTTACAATCGATCTCACTGTTGTGTGTGTGTGGACACGGGTTTCTCGTACATGATTGGCTGGATATGATTCATGATTCCTTCATAATAACAAAACAGCGAAGGAAATCTGCAGATCTTATTCTTTACGACTGTTTATATTTCAGGAAGTTGGTGTTCTTCTCCGTAAACTTCTTTTTACGCGCAAATTTCCATTTTTCCATCAGATGTCCATCATTTCCATCCTCGGATACCCAGGTGCAGATGGTGGGGCGAGGGAAGGTCGGAATGGGCGAAGAAAAAGAGTCAAGCTTCGTCTATTTTTTCGCCCGTTCCAACTTTCCCTCGCTTCACTGACTACCACTGGGTCTCCAAGGATGCATCATTTCATGCCCAAGAGCGAATAGTGATACGTCCATGAGTACAGATAACGATGGAAATAGTGACTTCGAAATATAAACAAAAACAAAAAAGAAGACGAACTGGAAATTTCCCTCATCATTCTGTGACTGGGAGCGAGTCATCGCTAGTCTCCTCTTCTTCGTTTTTTTTTTGGGGGGGGGGGGGAGGGGCGGTTAGTCACGCAATGAGAGGAGGAGGGAGGGGGATACGTGGGGAGAGGCGTTACCTGACGAGCCCAAAAAAAAAAGGCTGCGTAAGGGACTGTCGCCGGCGAATCACGTTTGAAAACCCATGTCTGCACACAGCATTGTAATAAGCTGTAAAAACTTAAGTTTAGACGTACGCAGTCATGTTACTTGTATTCCCACAACAAAAAAGTAATAGACCTCTGCATGACGACTGATGAAAGGTTTTTATGGCAATATGTTACCGACAAAGGACAACGTTCCCACAAAATCTAGATCATACTAAAGTTAAAAAAAGTTATTTCTTCTTTCATAAGTGAGCTTCTTGGTAAAATTCCATTAGCCGATGTCACATTATTCACTCAAGCACAACTTCGTAGTTTACCAATTACATCAAATCACTAGGAAGTATTTAAAAGTGCATAAGCACTTGATATACACTGTAGTAGCAGAAATATAAGTCACACAATGGGAAACTCCACAAAAGAAATGAGTGTCCTGAACCCTGCTATCTGGAAACCCGACTATCCCGAAACCGCGCTATCTAGAACTCCCTTGCGTGTTTTTCAGTCGAGGTGACAGGAGTGTACTGTACAAAGGACCTCAACTCAATAGGAAATTTTGTGAATTTAAATTCTCCTCTAAAATTTGGTGAGTAACGGCTGCAAAACATCCTACGGAGGTATGAGTGTGAAAAGGAAAATTTCCACCACAAGATGCACACGCTCCGGCAAGTACTAAACTGCGTACTTACAGTGTGCAACTAAACTGTGACTATTCCCATAAGTTCATGTGCAATTGTCGTTTTCGTGACTTCCGTATTAGGTATTATTCGCGTGATAGCAGTTTGAGCGTCGTAGCGCTACAGCAGCAACGCCGTACGGTGGATATACCCGGAGGACGCTTTTGACGGTGCGAGTAAGCTCTCCCATAGCTAATTTTCTTGTTACGCTTTCTTTAAGATGGCGGACATTTGCATTTTTCATTCCCTTAAACAACCATTTACTTTGTCAGCTTGATAAGTCGTCTGGCATTTAAAAGCAGACAACTTTTTACGGCGTGGCTTCAGAAATAAGTCAATTTAGTGAATTACAAGTAGAAAAACACAAGTGTTCGTTTAATGCCAAGTTCGAGATAAAAACTTAAATCGCCAGAGATCTTGAATTGGGCTAGGCGGTATAAAAAGAAAATTATCCCTCCCCGGGTTATTTCTAAATACGCCTCTGCAGAACTTGCTCTGCTAATGGCTAATGGCGTGAGGGTGCAAAAATATTTAATATGCAACTTTATGATGGAACTCAATTTTCACGGGGGGGGGGGGGAATTGCAGATTCTATATAATCTACAGTTAGTCCGTTTCCATAGATTGTTCTAGCTCCTGCTGCTGCTGTTCACCAAGAGCACTCGCCTCCTCTCCACCTCCCGGATGGGCAACAGGCTCCGTAGTCTGACTCATCTGGACCGTCCCTTGCACAACATGAGCCTCCAATACTTGCTGTTCAGTAGCAGCATTCACCTGAGCCTGAATGAGTTGCTGGTCAGCGGTGGCTATCAAGAGATGAGGATGCGACTGCGCAGCCGCCATAGCGGCTAGGATCTCCGCTGGCACAGTGATACCAAGAGAGTCAGACCCCTCTACTGTCACGTGAGCAGTCTGCATGGCTTCGCCTATGGCTGCGTGTACTTCAGCTCCGGCAGTTCCGTCGGTGACTTCCATGATATGAACCTGACCGTGCGGGATGCCGACTGCTTCTCCAACAGAAACTTCTGCGGCAGAGGTGGGTATGTCCACCACCTGGGGCATGGTGGTGCTCACGACTGTCTCAACTACGGATTGACCCACATCACTTGCAGAGATGCCGGCATTGACTGCCGCTTGGGTGACGGGGTCTACTAGAATGGAAGCTCTGACAGTATGGGCATCTGGTAGGTGCTACAGAAAGAACAGTGTACGTCACATTTAAATTTCTTGGCTTGAAAAGACTTTTGTTTTGGTAAAATCAACTATTCCATTTGTAGGGAAAATTTGCCAAAAGGAACAAAAATTCCATACGATATTAAGTAATTTAGCATACCGCAGGAGATGAGTTTCACGAACCACCGGGTCTTATATCTTGCATTTAAAAATTCGCCAAGCAAAGAAACATAACATAACGAGAAAGAACATACATCTAATTTTTGACAAATTTATGCTAAGCTAATGTTGGCTCTTACACGACTCTTGCACCAAAACAAACCTGTTGCATAACAGCCTCTTCGCTGTGAGTTGTCTCTTCTACAGCCCCTATACGTGGAGCATCGTCTCCTTCAGCGGCAGCAGCCACTACAGCTTCACTGACAGCTACCAAGGCCTCGGCTAACTGCACCTCAGCTTCATTCCCCAGGTGACTGATGTTCACTGTAGATATGGTCTGCTCCGACAAAGTCTAAGAAGTGAAAACATCAGAGTTTTTAAAATGGTTTTGAAAAGTTATTGTGTTTTCAAGTTCTCACGCTTTTTTTTAGATCCAAAATAGCTCAAAGCTCTTAGTTCGCTAAGCCTGCATGGCTGTTAGTACTTTTTTCGTGATATTAAAAAAACATTGCCGGCAACAGCGACCAGGTACTCGCTGCCATTCTTTTTCCTGACTCCTTTTTGTAGCTTTTCTTTCAAAAAACAAGCAAACAGAATAAAACAAAATCCGCCAACTTATAGGGTAAACACCAGCTAGTTGTATTTGCTTCGAATTCTGATAGGTTAATACGTAATTTGTGCCTGTTGTGATTGGTTAGAGTAATTACATTGGTCTCGATTTGAGTCAACTAAAAAGCCGCTCTAAAGTTCAGCAGCGATTGGGTCTCTACCCAAATAACAACTCCGTAGCAGACCACAGCAATACCTGCTCCATAGAAGTGCTTCCTTGTGCCTGTTCATCAATTATCTCGGTATCCGATTGGCCCTCAGGGCCCTTTTTGCTGCTGCGGATCCTCACACGCCCATCACTCTTGTTGTGGACCTTCATGTGATATCGGAGAGAGGCCTTGCGAGAAAAGTCCTTCTCGCAGATCTCACATTTGAAGGGTTTCTCCCCAGTATGGATCCGCAGGTGATTGTTGAAATGGCTCCTGTGGTTGAACTCACGGCTACACTCGTCACATTTGAATGGTCTCTCACCTTAATATACAACGCAATAGAATTAGACACAAGTAACTCGCCATCAATATACGATCAGATCGATGCAGAAACAGCAAGGGGAATATTCTCGTTTTCTTTGGTTTCGCCAAGCAAGAAACAGAAAATAAGTGAAAGATTTAACACTTACGGGAAAGAGTGACCGTGAACGGGCCAAAGAGGTTAATTTCCTAGTGACCATTTTCCTCTGACTATTGTTCGTGTTCACTCCTGCTTCCGTCTTGTCACCGATTCAAATTGATTACGTGGTATTGACAAACTAACGATTCAGATGTTCACAAAAATATGATCCCAGGAAAGGCTGTTCTATCAACGTCACTTTTCAAAACTAACAAGGTAGTAACTTTGGCTTTAAAATGTCATGAATGATGTGATTGTTCCTCACTGTAGTTTTAAGTGAGTCTTCACCGTTTGTCACACGATATGGTCACCTGACTCAGTTGACATCCAACAACTACAATGAGGACTGGAACGCACGAATTACTAACAACGCCACGTACACAGCAACACTAATACAAAACTAGTCGACTCCATTGTTTCATGAAGACCACCTTATTGTGTCACGAACAATAAACAAGGCTAAGTCTTTGGAAGATGGCAAATTCGTTTCCGTCTACGTTTATGTTGTTTGGGGAAAAAAAAAGTTTCTGAAGTCTAAAAAAGAAAGAAACTGAAGAGACTGTGCTGGGTGAAAGGATCAAACCAAACGAATGTTATGGAAGGAACTGCATATACCTGTGTGAGTTCGAATGTGTTCCTTGAGCGTGCTAAAGCGAGTGAACATTTTTTCACACTCTCCGCACTTGTAAGGCTTATCTTCACTGTGAACAGGCATGTGGACTTTGAGGTCAGTGGAGCGTGCAAAACGCCTGCCACACTCATTACACTCAAATGGCTTCTCTCCTGAAACATGCAAGCAAATCAACGCCACTTATGAGAGGGTAGGACGCAAACATATTAGCCTCCTATGGAGACTTTCAACATGGGCTTATCAGATTATTTTCCACCGTTACGAACGTTAGTAGGAAGCGGGGGGGGGGGGGAGGGGGAGGGGAGGAGTAGGAGGTGGACGTGACTCCGTGAAGGAGGTTGCCATCATGGAAGACAAAAAGAACAAGTAAAGTATAAGAATACCGGACTTGGCCAAAGGTTTCAAAAGCTTACACTTTTTAGAAAAACACTTGAGATAGTAAATTATTATCTCCACTGACAAAAACAAATAACGCGGTATACATATTGGTATTTGTGACATTTGAGAAACAAGTGGTTGGGCAACGCGAATTTCACGAATATTGGCATGCAAATTTCTGCTGCCTGTAGTTTTTGCCCTCAGAAGATTTAATTTCTCATGGCACCCCATGAAACCCCGCTGAAGAAAAGTAATGCCAGACAGTCGAGTCGAATGTGCTATTTCCAAACAATCTGAATGACATGGTAAGTTAGACCCGTTGTTTGGTGGTGTGGCCATGTTACGCTTTTATTGCCAGCAATAAACCACTTCAGATAGATCGCATGAATTGACAGCAAGAGAAACTACATTTTGTATCATACCAGAATGGACAATGGCGTGCCGCTTGAACGTGATAGTGGATATGAACTCCTTATCACAGATGTCACATTTGAATGGCTTCACTCCCGTGTGTCGCCCCATGTGGGACTGCAGCTCCAGCTGAGTGCGGAATGTTTTGTCACACTCATCACATTTGAAGGGTTTGTCACCTGTATGCACTGCCTGTAGAAACAAGGGCCATTGTTAACAGCTCTAATGGGAGTCTTATGTTAAAATGTACGTAGCCTTCTGAACTTTCTAATTCTAGAAGTTTGTTATGCGAGTTCCAAAATAACATGGAGTAGTTACCCACGTCTTCAAGTTTCTTTTGCAAAGTTTCCTCGAAAATTTGCAAAAGTAAGGGTGCAACTGAGAAAGAAAATGAAACTGGAAGACTCAATAAACCAAACGTATGTGAGAGTTCATGTAGCCTCAACATTTTTCTCTCACAAACGCGTCCTGCAAGTGACAAGTGAGTCTGCGAGTACATGTCTCTGATTTCTTTCCTTCAATGGTAAAGGATGACGAACCAAAGCGAGTAGAACACATGTATGTGCAAACTAAAGAGAAATTAGAATCTTCGAGTTGAACTGAACAGTATTGCTTGAATTGCCAAATGGACTATTAGAGGTTCCCAAGTCCAAGACACTACAGCTGAGCAATGGAATGAAATTTGATTCCCCCTGCTGCATGTACACTACAAAACTGAACTAAAGAATGCACACTACCACTGAAAAGTAAGGCACAACACTCCCGTTAGAGGCAAATCGTACCTCTAAACACTTTCACTGACATTAAACGAAAAAGTTGTGTGAGCACATTGCGACAACACGCTTCTTTCAAGTGCAGTCGCTTAGCTTCACACTTGAAATTTGAGAGTGACCAGAATTTGCTGAGTTCAATGATTTACCTGATGAGACTTGAGCCCAGTCTGAATGGCAAAGCCTTTACCACACACCCCACATATGTAAGGCTTCTCTCCGGTGTGCGTCCGCATGTGGTCTCTCAGTCGAGCTGGACGTGTGAACTGCTTTGGACACACATCACACTTGTAAGGTTTGTCCCCACTGTGTGTAAACTTGTGTTTCACCAGGTCAAATGACTGGATACAGGCAAAGTCACACTGGTCACACTTGAAAGGCTTTTCACCTGAAATACAAAATAACTCAACTCCCAGAGTTCAATATTCATATACATATATATTATTTTTGATTTCCGTAACAAGCGCATGGATCATTTCTGCAAAATTAGTGCACGCATCAGCGTTCAAAGAAAGTACTTCCTAATAGCTCACAGCTTATAAATTTTCCTGCCACGGTAGTAAATTTTATTGTGGTTTGCTTGAGGTCCCAGTAACAACTTCTGGTTTTGTAGCTAGCAGATGAATAAGGGTGATAAGAAAGGCCTCTGAACTATTAATCGTCTCACAAGAGGGCAAGCTTGAAAACTAATTTTCTTTGTACTCTAATGGAGATTTTCTAGTTTACGATAGAAGAAATGAAAATATGCAAGCTCAAACTCAATCTTTGGAGTTTACGTCTGCGGCATTAACCTTCACTTCAGGCCATCACGTCTCTCTCACCATTTCACATCAAGGGCTACAATACTAGCAGCAGTGGTTCAAGTACTCACCAGTATGAATGCGGTAATGACGCTTGAGATCGTCATATCGGATGAAAGCCTTGTCACACTGATCACATTTGTGTGGTTTTTCTCCAGTGTGTCTGAATGCATGGCGTGACAGTTCAGCTGGTGTCTTGAAGGCCTTGTCACACCCTTCCACATCACACTTGTGGGGTTTCTCTTCTTGATGCACGCGACGATGAACCCTGCCAAGAACAGCATAAGTTAGTTTTCACTACAGTGTAGACCGCGTCCGGTGATTAAAAACTACAACTCAAACTTCGATTATTAAAGCATGGCTTATCCTTTCTTTTCAAATATCAAGACTTCTCCATGTGGTCTTGCTTTCTTCATAATTATTAACAACTAAAGAGGTATTTCAATTGTTGACTATGAAACAAGTCATGCCCCATGAAATCGGATTGCAAAACACGATCAAAGAAGACGACGTGACTACATGTATGACGGCTTTGGCTTCAATTTACATGTATGTCTCACGGATATTTACAGTTCTATCATCCAGACTCTCGATTTAAGGGAGTCCCAGTGTAGTACAGTGTACAATATAGTACACTGATAGTACAGAGATTCAACACTACAATGTCAATATACATGTATCTTCCTTTAGAATGCGATCACTCCTTGCTGCTGCTGCTGCTGCTTAGCAGTACAGTGAATGTTAGACCACCACTGCCTAAGGCTCGCTTCTCTGACAATGCACATGTGCAATCAAAAAAGCTATCCATTTTGCCTTTAAATGGACTGTTACCTGAGAGATCCAGGATTATTGAAGGCCTTGCCACAAGCCTCATGATCACAGATGTACGGCCTGTCCTCTGAATGAGACAGAACATGGGATCGCAGAGAGCTGGGGTTGTTAAATGCCTTGTCACAGTACTCACACTCATATGGCTTCTCTCCTAAAATAATCAATGCAAGAATTATCAGTCCCATGACCCAGTCTCAAAATATTCATTTCTGATATTTTCAAGGAGGTTTTGTTTTAATTTTTTTTTTGTTATTGTTATTACTGATGAAAGAGGCAACATGATACTCCATTCAGTTCTGAACTTTAGTACAAAATGCTACTCATCTTTTTCCCTTAAGGATTTGCTAATACACAAGGTTGTCCACAACTTTTCAAGTAGCTGGCAAAAATTTTTAAGTAGCCGGATAGTGATTATTGAGCGCCGAAGGCGATCCCTTGTAGGGGGGTCTGGGAGCATGCCCCCCGAGGAAATTTTTACATTTTAAGTCCCCAAAAACGGAATTTCCTTGATTCTGAGCACAAATTTCCAATAATGTCAGTTCCAAAAGTAATCCTAACTTTTCAATTTTATTTGTATAAACTCATGCCTTCACTGGTTTTCTACGTGTAATTCCCAGATCCCAACATAATGAACTAATAATCGTGTATCTCTGTGCCAACCAGATTATGTTTAAGTCAATAAACTGCAATGGGAAATAAGTTTCATTTTCATGTATCTGCGCCAGTTAAGGATAAAATAATTTGTCTTTAAAAAATATATATATCACAAAAGTAGCCCGCACAAATGACCCAAGTAGCCGGTTAATTCTGCCGGCTGCCGGCTGGTAGGGACAACCATGAATACAGTAGCTACAGTCAAACTGCTCCTTTTCAATATACCGGTATGTGGACACCCACAGGACCACAAAATATTCAAATGTCTGCTTTTGAGAGGTGGCTGCTTATTGTTGGTTACAAATTTAAATTGCTGCTAGTGTATGGCTAGAACAATAAATCAAAATGTACTGTAATTTATTGACTTGCTGAGCAACTGTTAATTCATACCTGTATGTATGAGCATGTGCTGGCGAAGATTGCTTGCATAGTTGAAGATCTTGCCACACACCTCACACTTGTGTTGTTTCTCACCAGAAGCATGTTCTCTCATATGACCATAGTACGACCATGAACGGATGTATGATTTCCCACATATTTCACATGTGTATTTAGGTTTGCCATCATCTGAAATTTGCAAATGAATAAATTATTATTCAGTATAAAGCCTCAGGGTTGTATTGCTCCTTTTCTGAAAGAATGAAGTGGTCTGTAGCATTCTAGCCCACTGTAAGAGGGGGGCTCAGACAAATCAATCAATCAATAAATAAATAAATAAATAAATAAATAAATAAAAAATAATGAAGCCATAGGTGGCCAGATGACCCAGCAAATTAAATGGTAAGCTTATGAAGATCTCTGGAGGCAAAAATAACATTGACCATACATATACATGTAATTCCTCACTAACAATTTGCCTTAAAATTTTGTCAGGAACTTTGGGCTGTGTTCGCAGGCAGCCTCTCACAAGAAGTAGATATAAATACATTGGAAGGCAAACATGTGGTCTGCTATATAAGTCACAGTACATACCATCACCCTCATTTTCCTCTCCTTCATTTCCTTGTCCTTCTGTCACATCCATTGGTGCCTCTATTACAGCAGGATGTACAGTGACCAGAGTGGCTCCCTGCTCCTGAGCGACAGCAGCTGCAGCCTCTGCACTGGTGGCAGCAGCAATGATAGCCTCTGTACTTGTTGACATGGTAGTGCTTCCTGACGACACCCCTCCAGCATCTGTTGTTGCTGATGCCAATGCTGACATCTGAGTGACACTCAGTGGCACTTGAATGGTTTGTCCACCAGGAAGCTGGATGGTCTGGGTGGTTGCTCCTGGCTGTGAGGGGCTTATCTACAATGTTAAGATGGCCCAAAACGTGAAAAAAGTGACTGACTGTTAAAATTAAGAATAAAGATGGCCAACTACTGTTAAAGTCAAAAAATACATAGAACAGCATCTACCAAGCTCATCCACAGGGTCTTTTCTCTATTCAAATGGCAGAAAGGCAGGGGTTTCAATAAAAATTGAAGTAGGCAGCTGGTTTGAGTAGAGTAACCGACTGTATAACCTAGGGGTTTGAAAGAATCTTCCTTTAATTACTTTAATTTAGGGCAAAAAGTAGGCGACTTTTTTGAGCGAAATAGCCGACGCTTTTTGTCGGCCGTCGGTGCTTATTGAAAGCACTGGAAAGGAAAGACTTGGTGCATAGCAGGTCAAGTGTCTCCACAAATGTTGGAGATTCTTATTGATTCAATACAGCAAAAGGCAAGCTATTGGCAATTGCCCATTGTTTTTGAGATCTCGTGACCTGCCATGTGCCAGGATCTTCTCTCATCAACAGTTTGATTAGAGAGAAGATGCTGAGGATGAGGTTGAAGCATCTACTTTTGCTCCATCATAGGGGTCAGAGATAGTTTTACACATAACTGAACAGCATGATTTGAAGGAAAAGCATGCCACTGGTTTAAATCTCACTAGAGTATTCAGCATGACATAGCTCTCATACACTGCAAGTGTATGTAGGTGGGCATGTAGCAAGAGAGTAATGAGGCTTCCCTTAGAGGCTTCTTTTTGGCTTTGTAATGACCAAATGAGAAAGTAAGGGTACTCCATCCTCTCTTAATTACCTGTAAGGTAGCAAGTGGCATTTGACTGAGAGTAGCTTGGAGTGAGTTGAGTGTATTAGGATCTGCTGATGTGACAATAGGAATAAACCTTGGAGACTGATGCTGAAGGTACTGAATATCACCCGTTGCAGACTGGGAAAGGACTTGAACTGCTATCATTTCAGCCTGCATGGTAGAGAGAGTTGCTTGATCCATCACTTGGGACAGAACTGAGGTGGGAACTGCAGTTACTTCAGTGGATGATGCTGTTGAAAGTAAGGCAAGTTGTTGTTGTTGTTGTTGTGAAAAACGCTTAATCTTTCAAAGCTCATGTCAAAGAAAAGGCATTTATTCTGCACTACTTGGGTATTCCTTGGAGATCAAGGTAAGGGTGTCACAAGGGATATAGTCTAAGGGGTCTTAGGTCATAGTTTTTAAGATTGGGTTAACCTCGATCAGGCCGAATTTTAGCATCGCTCTCATATTCTCTTATGTTGGTCGCTCGCTAAAATAGGGCCTGATACAATCTCTCACAAGAGTTCGTGTCGGCGGCCAAATTTTGGCCGCGGGAATCTCGCAATCTTATTGGCCCTTTGACAATAGAGCTGTCAACGGAAGTAAATTGTCTACGAGTCTCGCTCACAATTTCGATCCGACCGCCATCGCCAAGGAACAACCAAGGAACAAGTCTGCCAAAGTGAAATGTGTTGCTCTAATAAATTCTCGTTGTTCTAGGAGAATTGTCACCATTTCTTTCTCTTCCTGAGAATGGCGTTCGGTTTGACGCAAGCTGTCTCTCACCTGGAGCAGAGAAGTACAGCAACAGTGAAGTATGTATTCCGTTTTATCGCATCGTGTCGCGGAATTTTCATTTGACGGCTTTCAACTAGTATTGATAACATGAACAGAGTAGTGGCTGTTTCCGCGTTTTACGAAACAAAACGAACAGCACACGAGCAAGTATCTTTCGCCAAGAATGATCAACAAGTCAACCGATAATTCGGTAAACTTAACGGTAAACTGATGTTTGGCGAGAACTGCAATCAAGTTGCAATAACGATTTTCAGTTTATTCATTCCTTGTTTACTATCTGACTAGTTTTATAATAAATGTTCTTCGTTTTAAAATTCGCTGCTGCTTAGAGATAAAATTCGCTGCTAATTTCAAATATTTATCACTTCTCGAATTAAATTACAAAATACTCCTTTGTTTATAAACGGTTTTATTTACATCTTTATTCTAAAGAATGAAACTGAAGGTATTGCTCTTAATTGCCCAAGGTTTTTTACGCAGAAAATCGGTGACAAATGGGAAGAGAATATTTCCGGATACCACCGGAAATGGGAAATGATTCAAGCATGCAGCATATTTTGGTACATGACAACATTGTCGTGTTTTGAATTTTCATTCAGTTTCAGCTCAGACAGAGCAACCATGTACAGTACCGGGAACCTACAAGTTAGCAATCGTGTAAATTTGAGTACTTGTGCCTAGAAGATATATCGTAGCCTATGATTTTCTGATTTTGCCGACATTTACGCGACTTTCTGCGAATTGCCGTTATGGGAAATTTGAATACCGAGGACCGTGCAAGCAGAAGAAATTTTGATTGGCTGTTTTGTTGAATGTCAATCAATCAAAAAAAGTGGGCGGCAGACGTTCCGTAGAAGAATTGGATCAGGCTCTATTTTTCGTTTCGCCCGTCCCGTCTGAATGTTTCACCGAGCGAAACGAAAATAAAGCCTGATCGCAGGTTAAGATTAGGTGAGATTGGGAGGGGGTCTTAATGTAGGCCTATATCCCTTGTTTCAGTTCTTAGTTTTTGAGATTGGGAGGCCACAGCCTATATCCCTTGTTTCAGTTCTTAGTTTTTGAGATGGGGAGGCCACAGCCTATATCCCTTGTTTCAGTTCTTAGTTTTTGAGATTGGGAGGAGGTCTTACACATAGGTCTCTCTGTCCTTAGCTCAGGGTATACAGGTTTATACGAGTCTGCCCTAAACAAGGTTTGAATATGTCTTCAACAGGGTATGGTTATACAGTATTTACCAATCCTATCTACATGTAGAAGACTTTTACCGGTCTTCAAAATGCTTTAAAACTATGCAGAATGAGAGAGTGTGTATTTCGTCCTTTGCCAGGGCCCTATTAAAAATAAAGGGTGTCGTCCTAAACAGGGTAGGTAGTCTACAGTACGTTTTTTTCTTTTTTTTGTCCTAAAAAGGGTCAGCAGCCCCCCCTATACCCAAATACGGGTCAAGTGCCTCCCTTCCCTGGGAAATATACATACCATTATCGATAACCATCTCTTCCTGAACCAAATTAACCTGTCCATCACTGGATGTAACCTCTGTGCCACTTCCTGTCTCCACCACCTCAAGGTACACTGCTGGCTGATCCCCCTGACCAGACTCCGCCCCAGGCTGGATGGCAACATATAATGTTTGAGGCTGCTGTGATTCAGAGTCACTTGTTAATGTTGTGACTTCTTGAGACACTGCACCTGTTTCTGCTGCAACTTGATTACTACCCTATGTATAAAATATACAGACATGCATTTGTGTGTAGGAAGAACCGTGGGCTGGGTGGGTTTCCCAGCTATCAAAATTCCAAGTCCTGCCTACTTTGAAAGACGAACAAGGTATTTAAACCTATTCTGCCTGGGCTTTTTTTGAGTTTCTGAGCCTGAGCACAAAGTGCCCCCCTCCCCCCCATCGATCTCAAAAAGTATTCAAGCTCTTGCAATGAAACTTGACACGTTTGTAGCACGCCATTAGCTTAACAGATTAGCCTTATGACGTGTCGTGACATCACAATAACGTCACAAACCCGCCATTTTGAATTTGAGGCCACCATCTTGAATCCCAAACCTGCAGTCATACAGCTGACAATGACGTCACCAAAAAATATTTGATTTTGTTCTAAGAAACATACTTAGTCAAAAGAAGCACACAAAAGTAAAAAAATTATCTTCTTCTTACAAAAGAAGGGGGAAAACCTGAAAAAAGACTGAAAAAAAGACAGAAAATAGTCAAAATACACTTCTGAGAAGCTATGGAAACGTCAATCATCATAGACACGTCATTGACACAGGAAAATTTTCCCTGATAAATTTTAGGAAAGTCACAAGATTTGGTGATTATTCGTCTAGCCATTTAAAAGTTATAATTCGTTAAAGTCAGCGTGGGCACAATGTGCCCCCCCCCCCTCCCCCGGGCAGAATAGGGTTAACCCTGTGTAAATTTTTCCCTTCCCGCACTACTTCAAAAGTTAGTGACAGCCCTAAACTGAACAGTAAATACTGCAAAGTCAATCAGAATCACAAGCCTTTAGAGTAATAAAAAGGTCATTTGGGATTTCAGATGGTGCCTCAGTTCTTATCACGTAATCACAACTTCCTTCACCATAGGTTTGTTACAGTTGACCTCTCAACGAAGTAATTTCAACTCAAAGTTGTGCCCATTCAGTATATCATGTCCTCAGAGACACATGACTTAACTTCCTCTGTGGAAGTCAGAGTGCCTAGGGACCTCACAGTCCCCATCTCCTGGGAGGTGCCTCACCGCAGTGCAGAGGTGTATTCAGGCTGAAAGTCTGGCATTTGTGCTTCGACAATTCCTGAGGCTAATGGACACTTGTGGGCCAACCACCCATCAAATGGATTAAAGCTGGTTACAGAAACCAACACAGCTGCATGCATGTATGTGATTAGTATAAGGTGAAATTTAGTCCATAGAAACATTGCCCATACAGCACAAAAGGCAATATTTGCACAAGACTGGATGTGACTGCAACTGAATTGCAAGTTCAGCCCTGTCAAAATGATTTGTGGTAGCAGGCAACAAGAACCAGGTCTCTCTGTCTGCTACAGAGGAGTTTCCTTGGGAACTCCAATGTGAAGCAAGCAGCAAATGATAGCCTGTAGACGGAAAAATTGCTGGCTGCTGGCACATTTTGCCAGGGCTGCAAGTTAGAAATCATTTATAATAATTAAATGACTGCAAGATGGATTAATTTCATTCAACTTGAACAAGCGTTTAGTATACCTGGTGATCAGCTGTGGCAGCCAAAACATCTGAGCCTTGTTGTCCTGGTGGCAGCACAATCTGCTGTTCACCACTGGATTCACTCCTTTTGGCAGTGTGATCAGATGCATTTGTAGTTTGTTCCTTTGAATCAGCTGTCTTTTCCTCTGCTGCAACCTCTTTGGTTGCTAATAATAAATTAGTAAGGCAGAGATAAGTTAATGTCTTAAATTATATAAAAAGATGCAGCATTTTTTCACTATAATTTGGTGATCAAAAACAGAAGTTTATAGTAGTTCAACAGCTTTATTTAAGGTTATGTACCAGTCAGTTTGAAGCTTCAACATCCCCCCCCCCCCTCCCCAGGCAACCCCCAGGCACTTGAACTTTTGACGATTGGCTTGTTCAAATTCCCTCCCCTCGGGGCAAAAAAGCTGTTCAAATACCCCACCAATTAGTACTGAAATAGCTCTCCTCAAAGACAAATTTCATCTTCAATCAAACACTGTTCACGCTTTTCAGAGAGAGATATGCCATAATGACATCTTCAAACTTCTTTTAAAGACCCTTTGAAAATTTCCAGTGCCCATCCATACGGTGGGTATGGATATTTTCTGGAGCCATGCATTAGAAGGTTCTAAGGGGCCGAATACATGGCAAATTTCAGCCCGGGCTGAGATTTCAGCTTGGCTTCCTGAACAATTCTTCTTAAAAAGACATTTGCGATTACCTGAAGAGAGTTTCAGCCTGGGCTGAATTCCTGCCCCGGCTTAAATTTCCAGCCCGGTTTGCAAACCTCATGTAATCGCATTCAAATTTCAGCCCGGGCTGAAATATGACCTTGGACATGCGCACTGCTTGAGTTGTGAATGTAAAACGCTTTCCTGTAACCTTTTCCCACCCAATTTTAAACATTGCCCCTGAGCTGAAATTCGCCATGTAATCGCAACAAAATTTCAGCCCAGTGGGTGGTCCGAAATTTCAGCCCAGGCTGAAATTTGCCATGTAATCGGCCCCTAAGTCACTTGCTAGCTGAACTGCTAAAAAAACTTGCCTATTAATTTGATACTGAAATTATGAATATATGAAATTCATATATTTGAACTGCGAAATGAAGAAATAAATGTAAAGAAGATCCTCACAGTTATTAACGTAACTTATGCAGTTGCGAAAAGCAGGGGCGGATCCAGGGGGATGGAATAGGTGGCTAGCCACACCCCTCTTTGGGGTCGTTTAAGCTTGAAATTGTGAAAGGGAACAGAGCTATCACTGAGGCGATTTTGACTTTAATAGTTCCGATACCCTTCCCTCAGGTCAGCCACCCCCCTTTTCAGAAATCCTGGATCCGGCACTGGAAAGGAAAGCCTGAAAAAATCAGGCTTGCCAGGATTCAAACCCTGACCTCTGCGATACCAGTGCAGCGCTCTAACCAATTGAGCTAACAAGCCAACTGGGAGCTGGACTGGTAACTTCTTTACATTTATTTCTTCATTCTGCAGTTCAAATATATGAATTTCATATATTCATAATTTCATCTTCAGCTTTCCCGGGTATATTACGAACCAATTTAATGACCAGCTCCCAGTTGGCTTGTTAGCTCAATTGGTTAGAGCGCTGCACCAGTATCGCAGAGGTCAGGGTTCGAATCCCGGCAAGCCTGATTTTTTTCTGCATAAGTTGTGTTAATAACTGCGAGGATCTTCTTTACATTTACATGTATTAATTTGATACTGAAAAATACCACCTTGTAAAAATATTGCTAGATTTAAATTGACAGATAGGACTGCAAGACCCTTAAAACATAATTATTTTATATTATCAGGTGACAAAAAGTGAATTTAAAGGATTACAAAAGTTTTCTAAGGGACTGGAATAAAGGAATAAACATCTTTAAAGTGCGACTTTGGAAAATACACAAATGGCCAATGTCACATTTCCTTGGTACTAATGAATCTCAGATAATCCACTTTCAGTTTACTATCACTGAAATTTGTATGATGATAGTCAAATGCCAGAGTGCAGGCCACGCTGGTCAAATTCCCCATCAAGAAAAGGTAATCTTGAGTCTCATACGGGAAGAGAGAAGAAGTTTTTTTGACAAGAACAATGTCTAGAATTACCTTTCTGACATAGAATAGAACCCCACTAACTCGCACATCCAAAAGGAAATGAAAACTAGTCAGGGTTTGCGAAAGATCAAGGAAGCAGTGTGGTGTTGTATTTCAAGTATTCTGTTAACAATATTATCATTAAAAAGGTCTCAAAGCTTTATCCACTCACAATCAGAAGTCACTGTGACTCTGCTACACAATTTTTGCTTCTTGCCGACACCTTGAGGTTTGCAAAGTGACTTTTTAAAAATGGAGTTTGTTTTTATAGCACAAATTTGAGCCAAGGGAAAATAAAAGTAGTTTGACTTAGCTGGGAGTGTGAGTTAACCAAGTTCAACTTAGCTGACAGTAAATAACTGTTAAAATATATGGTCAAATCCCAAGGGAAATTGGAATTCAGCTGACAAAGCAGTGAGTTCGAGTTAATGGGTTTTTAAATGATATCAGGGTGACATTTATCCTAGTAGGAGATGAAATTTCTATACGTGTACACACATTGTGTTTACATAACAATTTTTTATGGCAGTGAAAGTTTTATTTTGGTTAAAATGAATGTAAAATGAACAGTCATGCCACGTTTATATGATACAGGTATGAGTTTTCGTACTGAAATGAGAATCTTGATCTGGTATGTACAACAACCTGGTTGAACTCGCACTGGCACAACTCATACCAGTATGTGATTTTAAACTGTCACCCTGTAAAGTAATACAGAGCCACAAGGGGGAACCAGGATGACTTTTACCCGATTAAAAGTCGAACCGTTTTAATGTCAACGCCGGCTTACTGGGTTTCGACAGAATCTCCGAAATATTTGCCCATGGTAAATTAATTATAAGAATTGATTATAAGAAAGCTATGAGGGAGAAAATAACTCAAATTAAAAAAGTTTGGAGCCTAAAGGCTTAAGAGGGCAATAACCTGACAACCGTCCCAGATCCCAGGAAATTATGTAGTCATGAATACAAGTGATACACCAATTTGATCAAAGTGAGAGACTGCATATTGACTCGGAGAACACGTTCGCAATGTCAAGACTCCTCCATTTCAATCAATTTCGTGACAAACATTTCCACAAGAAAACACAAGGCCTTTCGAGACATTTTCCTTCAGTTTCTTTAATAGTTGTCCATATTTTCAATTTAGACTCATGAGCCATGAGTAATATCGAGTAAATTTCGCAAACTGAATATATAATTTTCTTTACAACCGCGTGTACAACGCCAACGGTTACAAAAGACATGCAAACACGCATAAATTTGAAAAACGACGCCATGAATAACTTCGGACAACCTAAAATGCGGTAGAGTTTGTAACAAACAACATTTGCAATCGAGATCGTCCTTCGCGAGGTCAAATTACCGCTCTACAAAACACGAACAACCGCTCGAGCAAAAGCGAAACAAAAGGAAAATATGGCGGCGAATCGCATCGCCGTTGTTTGGTTTGGCTCACATGCAAAGAACACCATCAAGCACGAAATCGCCGGTTCCAAAACATCAATTCTTGCTGACCTTTCTATAAAACCATTTCCTTGCACAGGAAAGTGAGAAAGAAGAGAAATATATTGGAGGGTCAGCGGAAATCGCAGTTATCTTCCACAAAATCCCGCTGACCCTCCCAAAACGACAAACATTTCGGCCGCCCACATGGTAAACACACGGAGTACAAAAATGTGCAACTTTAGCATGTTTTCCTTCTAGATGGGGCATTCAGGAAACTCCCAGAAACGTTTGAATCATTTCCCAAGAACAACGAAGCCGTCTTCAGGAGCGAATAAGTGTTATTTGGTCTCAAGGATCGGTTTGTTCTCGTTACAACGCCAATATGAATTTTGGCGGGCCGGACTTTCGAGCAAGATTTTGAATGAAGAAAGCATCAGATTTGTGTCTCATTGGATTTTGAACCGAAAATAAGTTATTTTGAAGCTTTTCGATTTACTTTTTCACCCACCAAGTTGTGTAAAAATCCTATTTTTTTCGGTCTTACCTTCTTCTTGTTTGGTTGAAGAGGCCATCTTCTCACGAAGAACTCCCAGAACCCCATGCGAGTCGATTAAGTTAGTTTTCATCGGACCGCAACGCGTGCACATAACTGAATCATCGCAAGCAATCTGAATTTATCTTCTTTTTTCTCTCCCAACGAAAAACAGTGACATGTGACATAAACTATTTCTCCTCTTTGTCAAATGTTGTTCTAGTGCAGTTATTTCCTTTTTTCTTTTCTTTTTAGCAATTCTGAATAACTGATACAAAAGATAATAAAATAAACATTTCTATAGCGCCAGGAGCCATAATCGGGGATGGAGACCGTAACTATAGTCCGTGGGCCAGGAGGCCAAACCCTCCCCCCCTCGGGGGAATTTTGGGGACATATATCGTTTTGAAGCATAGCCTGAGGGTGTTTCAAATCAGGTTGTGCGCACTTCTCAAGTGGAGGCGTTTGGCCGTACGGCCACATTCTTTATGTGAGGCAAAAAAAACACAGGTTGCCCACGTCGTGGTTTTTTTTTTTTAAATGCCCAGACCAGACACATAACACTATCAAATGTGTATGTATTTCTATTCAAGTCACATATATAATACTGTCTAATTAGGGAACCTGTTAATTGTCATCATCGTCTCCTGCAGCGTTCTTTATCTGAAACAAGAAACACAGGGTACCCACGTCATGATTTTGTTGACAACCACTTAAAAAGGCATTCAATATTCTAATACTGCTAAAGGGCACATGCATTTGATATGAATACATACCTGTATGCAGTTTCTATGACTCATCAAAAATCAAGTCCACAACATTTTCCAGCTCAAAAATCTCTTCGCCGTCTTCATCGTCTCCTGCAAGAGAGTCAACTATGATATCTGCCAATTCACTTCCGTCCATATAATTTCTAGAGCGCCAACATAGTTCATTTCCCAACCAAGGCCTTGTGGAGATTGAAGAAGAAGAGCATACATCAGCAAGTCTACCACAATACGTGAGGTAAGTGAAGCTCTCTAGACTTTCCAGTGTTTCTTCAGAGGAATCCGGACACTGGTCTATTGCTTGGAATGTCGGTATGAAGGTGGTGTGCTTCTGATGTCACGTTATTCCATGACTTAACGGCCTTGTTTTGTTCAGTACATAGAAGAACACCAAACACGGCCGTTAATCCATGACTTAACGGCTCTGTTTCGTTCGGTATCTAGAAGAACACCAAACGCGGTCTCGTTTCGTTCGGTATATCGAGGAACTCCCAGCTGAACTCCAAACGCACCCGTTATTCCATGACTTAAAGGCCTCGTTTCGTTCGGTACATGGAGAAAGTCCACACGCAGCCGTAACAGCGTAACATCGTAACATCTTAACATCGTAACATTGAAACTATAAGTTCATGAAAAAGTGTCGAAATTTTCAATAAGATGACAAATAAAAACGTTCTTTATCAAAGTTTGCTGATAAAGGTTGGGTGAAAGGCAATGCTACAACGTTACATCCAATATTATACACAAGTGAACCTGTTACGCTGTTTCCGGGTTTTCTGTTTCCTGGGTTTTCTGTTCAGTAAGCTTTTACTATGTTACATTGTTACGGTGTTATATTTGCTGTTCCGCTGTTACGACGCTATGGCTTTAATTACACCAAACTACCGATATAGAGGGGCTAGGGATATGTACAAACTTAACGTCTTAACCCTGTTACGACGAATATTACGCTTTGAGCTGCATCCAAATCCGTGCTAGGTATAGTGAGGTCTTCTTCCTCCTCCACAAGGTCTTGGTTGGGAAGTGAACAATGTTGGTGCTCTAGAAATTAAGGGGACGGAAGGTGAATTGATGTCTCAAGAGCTGGCGGATATCAAAGTTGACAGTCTTGCAGAAGACGATGAAGACGACGAAGGGATTCCCGAGCTGGAAAATGTTGTGGACTTGATTTTTGATGCATTGTAGAAACGGCGTACAGGTGTGTCTTCATATCAAATGCATGTGCCCTTTTGCAGTATTAGAATATTGAATGCCTTTTTGAGTGGTTGTCAACAAAATCATGATGTGGGTACCCTGTGGTTTTTTGTTTCAGACAAAAAATACTGCAGGAGACGATGATGACAATTAACAGGTTCCCTACTTGGACAGTGTTATATATGTGATTTTGATAGAAATACATACACATTTTAGAGTGTTATGTGTCTTGTCTGGGCATTTTAGGTGTAACTTTCAAAAACCACGACGTGGGGAGCCTGTGGTTTGTTTGCCTCACATAAAGAATGTGGCCGTACGGCCAAACGCCTCCACTTGAGAAGTGCGAACAACCTGATTTGAAACACCCTCAGGCTATGCTTCAAAACGATATATGTCCCCAAAATTCCCCGACGGGGGGGAGGGTTTCGCCTCCTGGCCCACGGACTACTAACTGCCATTTTCAGTATTGGCGTTGGCCCCATCGAAAAAGGCAAATGTGCTATTTTTAGAAAAAATTGCGCCATAGCGCGTGACACGCGCGTGTGTGTTGCGAGGACTCGGCGCAGAGAAAAACAAACAAAATGGCGTCGGAAATTACCTTTGTTGAAGATGAATAAATTCAATTTCTGTCATCAGTGTCACTTCCTAATTTGAGGCAAGCCCTTGCGGAGAACTTTCTGGATAGTGACTCTGGATATGAGGATTGTACAAGTGATTCCGGTGATGGCAGTGAGAATATTTTAGAAATATCCTGTGGCGAAGATGTGTCGGACATGTCGGACGAGGATTTCCCCGTTAGACGGAAGAAACGTTTAACGGGCAAAAATGGCGTCGAACTACGAAAGAATCAGTTGAAGGCCAATCAGGCAGAAAAAGGGAAAATACATCTCGAATATATATTTCCTCTGAGGACGTACAGAGATTGAAGGGCAGCCGCAAAGACTGTAAAATGATTTTCCAAGCACGTATTGAAGAAAAGTAACGCACTGATAAATCGTTGTCACTTTTTTCACTGCAAGAAAAATAGTAACATATATTCAAATACCGAGTCAGCAAAGAAAATGTCTGTCGAGATTTCTCAGCGAATGTTTTCTGAAATAATGCCCGCCTTTACCGAAATGGCCGAAATGTTTATAATGAAGACCAAGAATAGTGAAAAGCGCGCCTTGTTTTCAATCAAATGAAATGGTGCGTTATCAATCGTCGACAAAATAGCGAACTGGAAAAACACCAAGAGAGAAAAAACTACTTCCGTCGATGAGAAGGAGAAAGATGAAGTGAAACTCAATGCTGCCCTAGTACTTAATATTACTTTCTGGGCAATTTACGAACCTAGAAGGGATACATAGCGCAGTGGATGTGGCAAGGGTTTCAACGACAGAGTGAGCTTAATTATTTTTCTCTGCCAGCAACCCGGCGAGAAAAATCACTTTGTATCGAAGCAAAATTAAGAAGAAATTACGACTGAACGTCACTGAGACACAAATCTAAGTTGTTTCAGAGTGCTTGATTTCTTAGGACGAAAAGAAACTAACTGTAGAAATAGAATTTTAAGCATTTAGCGCTTTGTTTACAATTTCTTTCATCGTCCAGTCAATCACTTGTTCTCAAAATTTCACAAACAGCAGGTTTCATACGGAAGGCTTTGACTCCGAAATATCGAGACAAGACAAAATAAAGCACAGTAAAATTGGAAAGAGGCGTTTAATAAAAATTGTCAAACTTTTTGTGGCGAGTCAGTACAAAAATCATGCAACAGTCTGAACGACAAGCATTGAACAAATCCAGTACCAGAAAAGGCGACATTTTTTGGCCATACCACACAAAATTGACACTGGTTTACCTGTACTCGTTGTGGCTCTATCTGTGTTCCCTTGAGCAGCTCCAGACATTTAGACACAAGTCGGATGCCATGTAAAATACGTTGAATCGCTTTCACAGTTGTTTGAGTGTTATTTTTACCATTCCGTCGGCGGGCTCTAAACTAAGAAAAACTGCGTTTTGTGGTTTGCGTTTAAAAAGTAAGATGGTGAATTCTAATGTTCCTCACCTCCGTAGTCTTGTTTCCGTGAGCTGCATAGTAATTATCGTTCAAGTTTAATTATTAATCCTGTCTTCAGTTCGATCAAACAAACACATGATGGCTCCGTTATCAGCGTTGTGCTAACGGAGCGATTTCAAACTCGTTCATTTGAACTCCCGCAGCCATAACGGTGAGATCGTACATCTTCAATCCGCTTTGAACGACGATTACAACAATTTTCAGGAAAAATCAAACACGTACCACATTTCAGAGCCCATAATTGGGAGATTTTTCCCAGACCTTGTGCTTGTACGTTCACTTCGGAGCAGTTTCATTGATTCATTCAGCTCCGCAAAGAAACGCTGCAACACTTCGCAAGGTTTTGGCGCCTTTTTCGGTCAGTCATGTGATCGCGATCGATTCTTGTTCCCTTTTATCTCGGAGTCTCTCTCTCTTTTTTTCTCTTTCTTGATTTTATAGCAATTAGTGATTGCGTTTTTAATAATAAAAACAATTGTGTACTCGGGCATACCGGATATCAAATAATTATAACCATCTTGGTCATATCCAGCACGCCCTCGTTGTACGCAAATTTGCGTGTAGCCACGCGCGTTTATGACGTTGAGGGTGGCGCAATTTTTTCTAAAAATAGCACATTTGTCTTTTTCGATAGGGCCGCGTGGACCCCGCGCCTACGGTTTCCGTCCCCGATTATGGCTCCTGATAGCGCCTTATCCTGAAGCCGGCTAAGGCGCTTCTCAGTTTGTGCAATTTGCATCAATAATAGACGCTCCCCAGGGTTACATTCCGCTTTCCAAATTTCCATGTCAGTATTGTCAAGAGCCACCAAAGATACAACTGAATTGGATAAAAAGATTTTACCGGCATCAAAACAGAATACCTTACAATTTAAAGATCAAGTGCAGTTAAAGGATGGGAGTGGATTACAGCTCGTCAAATTTGATATTGTGATCAAGGTGGTCCAGCAATCAAAGTTGCCATCACCATTTTTTTTATCCGTTGTTTTGTCAGTTATGTTCATATTTCCATTCTTTCATCAATTTTGAAGATTTTTCTTCTTCCTACTTCAGTATGATAAAAAAAGCTTACAGCAACTTCCTGCCTATACTTACGAAAATACGATACATCAGCCGTCCGATATTGTCCCTCTTCGGCCACACAAGTTTTGGCAAGCTTTTTTCAATAAATTCAGACTACATACAATTTATAGCACCTGGTACATCCATGAAGCTTCAGCTGTTACACTGATGAATTTCCAAACATCAAGTCAACATCATGAAAACATTTTCTCATGTGACCACCATGCACAAAACAAACACTGAACATTTTTTCATTAACAGCTAATAACCAGATTGTTAAATATGAATGATGTACAGAAAATAATCAATAATACTTAATTCTCTGGTACTGTTGCTAATGTTATTATGCAAAAGAGTTTGAATTATACTTTTGCCAGCAATAGACATCACATGCATGTCCTTAGCAATAACCTACAAATAACACTGTATTGTAGCTTGTTCCGTTCCAGTGCTTCTCTTTCTGCAAGGCGATGAACAGGTTCTCAGTTTTCCAAAGGACGAAAGGAAAAATTTTGGTCATTTTGCTTTCATTTCACTCAGTTTTTCCTGTTTCATTCTGGGCTTATCGACTTGTGGTGGTGGTGACGCTTGTGTATCTTGATCCAGTGATCCCAAGAACTATTCTGGCAGGAAAGAGTCTTTCCGGCTCACTAGAATAGTAAACTTCGCAGGGCCGTAGCTAGCATGAGGCAAGACGAGGAACTTACCTCGTCTAGGTTTTATGCCAAATTAAAAACAATACTGTTGGAAAAATAATCCCTTAAAGCACATGCCATTGAGTGATGAACCCAAGTAAAGTGTGCGAAAAAGGCTTTGAAAAGGCTCAAGTGGTTTGCCGTTCCGGCTATCAGCTTCATTCGGGACGTAACAATGACAGGCTGTGTGGCACCTAATCCTGTTCGCATTGCTACGACTACAGACTCACTACAGGGACCTGATCCAAAGAATCATGGCTTATAAAAGACAATACTTTTAGAGAATCAGTGCCCACATTTTCTTGAGCTACTTTGTCACACTTTTTGAGGTACATTACCTAAAACTCTATTAACTGGATTATAATTTCGCCTCGGTCTGTTCTGCGTTGAAAGAAACACAAATCCACAAGGACAGGGTCTGCATAAATCATCAAGACTTTCACTTTTATGATGGCTACTAATTAAGAGAGACGTTTCGTGGCTCAAAGTTTTTCACCGAGCGGAGTTTCTGTAAAAGGTCTCTCTCTCGAACATCTATATTGCTTACTAGTGAGACGTTTTCTCTCAGGCTACAGTGGAGTTCTACAGTTCGCAGCTGCAAATGATTTTGATAATGTTGAAGCAGCACCGTTTTTGCATGAGTTAAAAATGGGAAACCAGCCACTGCTAGCGAGGGAATAGGAAGGTGGGGGTGTACGAGAGCAATGCGAAATTCGGGACAGCCATCTACTTGGCGCAAGCATTACACGCCCTACTAAGGTAGTCGCACACGAGCCAAAGGCCCAAACGAGCTAGAGCTTAACCCAGTTTCTGTAGCATGAAGCGACTGAAAGTATTGCTACTCCCCCCTGGGTGGGAATCTAGTCCAGCGTAGTGTTACCCCCAGCAGTATGTCGCCGGTATCCATTTTATACACCTGGGTGGAGAGAGACAATGTGGGGTAAAGTTTCTTGTCTAAGGAAACAACACGATGACACTGGACTGGGCCTCGACCCACCGACCTTCAGATCTGAAGTCCAACGTGCCAACCACTACACCACCGCGCCCCCTCAACCGGTCCTAATAGTGGGTGAGTGGGTATAAAAACTATTGAAAGAATTAAAACATCGCCGTTTTACACCTTGCACGACATGAATTTTGAAGAAAAATCTCATGAAAAAATGCTGAAAATAGCATTTCGGAGAGAGTAGATTTTAAAATTTTCTGGGGGGGTGGGGGGGCATGCCCCCAGACCCCACTAGAAGCTCACGCCTTTGGCGCTCGGGACACTTGCCTCGTCTGTTCTGAAAGTCTGGCTACGGCCCTGCCTCGGGCAGTCTCTTCTCCCCCTCTAGGACAGTCGACGAAAAAACAAGTAAGCGTGTGCGAAATTCGCTTTGCTCGTGGAAACGTGACGCGAACTTGTTGAGCCGCTTGTTCAGGGTGAGCTCTCTACAGACGCACGTCACGTTTCTACGCGGCAGGCGATTTTTGCACTCGCTGACGTGTTCTACATCGCACATGAAGTCATCACCAAGTCGGCGCTGCACTTCCCTTTTGGCCATGAGCTGATGTCTTCCACTCGATTCAGTAAAATGGCTGTCAAATCATGCTTTGGTTTGTGTTTAATTCGCACTGAATATCGGGCTCTTTTTTTGTTTGTTTGTTTCAAACATTTTCTTTGGGTCCACTGAGCTTCAAAATAAGCAGTTTTCAGTTGTCAAGACAACCTTTGTTGAAACAGAGTGACTATTTTAACCAACATAGCTTAATTATCATCTAATACGCTCACGGTCCCCCGACGTGTGGGCCTTGGGAGTTTTTAATAGTGTTTTCATTCGGTGAAAAAGTCGTACGAGAAAATAAGTATCGAGTGGTGAGCGTACTAGCCTCCAACGCAGACGCTCGTGGGGCTCTTGGAGTCACGCAGGGATGTATTAGCCTGCGTAGCAGGCGTTTCCGTATTCTTTCACGGAACATTTTTGGCTTTTTGTCGCCTCCTATATTTTTTGCCGTCACCCCAATTTTCGCGCGGCCAGAAAGCGAAAGTGCTTAAAACGTGCAAGCCTACGGAAACGCTTGCTACGCAGGGTAAGAAGATGCGCGTAGGCTATGGGTGTACCAGACTGAAATATGTTTGAACATTAATATATGAAATACATATATTTGAACTGCGGATAAAGATAGAATTACAGTATGTGAAGATCATCGCAGTGAAGGTGTTTCAACCTAAGCGGTTGAAAAGAAGAAACCTGAAAAAATTCAGGCTTGAACGGGAACAGAACCCATGACCTCTGCGATACCGGTGCAGCGCTCTAACCAACTGAGCTATCAAGCCAACTGGGAGCTGGTCAATTGAGAGTTCGTATTTATCCCGTAGATGGGCAGGTGAATAAATGAACATTAATATATGAAATTCATATTCAAGCCTGAATTCAAGCCTGCATTTTTTCAGGTTTCTTCTTTTCAACCGCTTAGGTTGAAACACCTTCACTGCGATGATGTTCACATAATTCTGAAATATGTTTGTTGTCTGGTTGATATGAGTGGTTACCGTATTACCACGCCTGTTACGTTCACCCGTACGTCTTAACGCGGTATGAACCAGAGCTGTAAGTCCATCCGCCCCTCCAACCTGTATTTTCTAAGTACATTTGGTTACCTAGACAACAACGTAATTATAAGCTGTGCCGGACAACTTTAAATTCAGAATAAAAAGTGTATTCAGTCCGAAACATTTAAGAAAATAGCTATAGTGACAAACAACAGCTCAGAATTACCGTTCGATAGCTCTAATTTCAATGATCGTGCTTTGGTATTGCATTAAAAGGCAAAAGATAGAAGTAACTCTTCCAAGATAAGAAACGACACCAGTGAAGTGTATTGGTCAGTGTTCAATAGCTTAGTTTGAGTGGTCACTCTTAAGAATTACGTCCAAAGTCTCAAAACCTGAAGCACTCGATACAGCATAATAAACTTCATCACCAGAAAGCATGGATCTATCGCTATCTCTGGAAAAGTCCGGCATGCACACTTTAGGATTTCGTCCACAGACTCAAAAGTTAGAAACACCTTGTATAGGATAATAAAGAGTACCACAGGAAAGTACTGCTCAGTAGCTTTCATTTGAATGATCACACTTTAGGATTTCACTTACAGACTCAAAAGTTAAAACCACCGTCTACAGCGTAAAAAACATGATAACAGCCGCCACATGAAAGTACTGCTCATCAGCATGGTTTAATTCATTTGCATAGTTAGATTTACAGAGCTATAGTTAAATTCAAGAAAATCACGGAATTTATTTTAAAATACTTACAATAAACAAAAACTTGCAAAAGTACTGTTAAAGAGCGGTTACGCGGACACTAACACCGTACGATTTCGTCCACAGACTCAAAACTAAGAACCACATTACACGCATAATGTCTGGCTGTGGGAGTGAACAGATTAAAGAAGAGGCGTATGTAAGCATATGGGAGTGTAAACAATCTTCTTGTTGTTTGCTTTGAAACAGCAGCTGCTAGAATTTTAATAAACACAAAATAAATTTGCTTTAGCCAAGTAAAATCCGATCACACCTTTCACACAAAAAAACAACTTAGCGAGCTGGCTCAAGCGAAGTTTTCTATAAAGCAATATAACCTAATCGGCAAACTGCCAATCCTTTTTCTTGACCTTTCCGTCAACCAATCATCTATCATCTATTCAACATCTTTAGTCAAACCGTGAAAATCCTATATGAATATAAATTAATTAACACGTTTGCACAGCTCGGACGAAATTACCCAAAGCGGACAGTACATTGCAATTACAATAAAATCAAATTAATTCTTTGAATAGGGATATATTAGTAAGGGTATGAAATTGTTCTACTGACAACAAACACTTTACTTCTTTTTCCCTTTCATAAGTCTTTTATAATATTATTTGCCATCGTTGCAATAAGCTCATGTAATCTTTCATTTCCTGATTTATAACCCAAACAATTCACCAAGTCCTCTCTAATATCTTCTTAAAACATCGCTATCTCTCACTTTGCCGGTATAAAAACTGATTTCCTTCAAACTTAATACCTCGATATCATCTCATTCTCATAAGTTCAACTATAAATTCTCGCAACCTTTGACCTAACAAATGTCGAGAAGAAAGGAAAAGGATAAATCGCCAAAGCCCGTTGCCGTGGGCGAATTAAAAAAAAAACAAAAACAAAAATTGAAAGCCAGCAGGAACAAAAAGTGAATTAATGCTAATGTAAATTACGAAGGCGCAAGAGACAATCCGAAAGTCGTTAAGAAAGTCATGAAACATTTAGCACCCACAGCGCATTGGGATATCCCCACAAGGAAATAACGTACATTTACAAAATATTTATCCGAACGCACGCGACACTGAACTTGGGCGGAAAACGTATCACCAGGACAAGCGTACAACAATCACTAGGTAACATCAGTCAAGCTAAGTCACTAAGCGAGGTACCTAGAAAGGATGAAGGCATAATGCACTTCTTTTGATATGAAAAAAAAATAGGCGGAGAAGATCTTCATTTCCCTCACTTATAGTCCAAGATAAGACACTTAACGGAAAGCGTTCGAAGAACCAGTATTTTAGCCCAGCGTAATGACAGGAAGTATTACATACGATGACTCTCGCCTAACTGGAGACGTCATCGTTTTCTACATATTGTCAATAGCAGGGATTGTGGCAAATGCTTTTGCAATTCTCGCTTCTGCCAGGCTGTTACAATTGCAGACACTCAGTCCTAACGTCTTTGTACTTGGTTTGTCGTGCGTTGATCTAATTTCTCTCACAATGTTTTCTGTACCTTCCTGGATATTTTACTTCAGTGGCGAATGGATGGGTGGAAAGCGACTATGTGACTTTCAAGGTTTTGTGTTCTTATTCTCGACTCTTTGTTCGGCGTTCTTAGCGATGTCCATGGCCGTCGACCGTTGCATCGCTGTAACAAAACCGTTTTTTCACCGCAAAACCATGACTGTTAACAAAGCGAAAATTCTCCTCGTCGTAACGGTTACTGCTTCCCTGGTTGTTTCTCTGTTCCCGATCTCTTCGTTTGGAAGTTTCGCGCGGAATTTAAGAGGTTCTTTTTGCACGGTGAATTGGTTCCCGCAAAACGCTTCAGATCGCGCGTTTTGCGTTTTCTACGCCGTGCTTGGAGGTGTACCCGCAATCGTGGTGCTGTTTTGTAACATTACAGTTATCTGGGAGCTCTTCAGGAGCAAGAAAAGACGAGTTTCGGTCACTAACATGATCGTACCAGGAGCTAGCAGACGAATCATGTCTCAGCAAAAAACTTCAGCAGATCGGGAGGACACAGAAAAACAATTTTCAAGGGCCATGGTGTTAATATCAGTAGTGTATCTTTTTGGATGGATTCCATTTACGGTAAGAAATACATAAATTAGCAGATTTAGATTTAATAGATATTTAGATAAATATGCACTCATTTAAAAATAAAAAAACGCGCACTACCCACAAAAAAAGTACAGCTTAATAGCTGTTTTAATTGAATATTAAGACTTGAGAATTTCATTCATAGACTCAAAAAGCTAGAACCACCTTGTACAGTATAATAAACAGCACCTCAGGAAAGTACTGCTCAGTAGTTTTCTTTTCAATGGTCATATCTTTAGGCTGATTTCATCCGTAGACTTATAATTTAGAATCGCCTTGTACAGCACAATAAACAGATAAACAGCACCACAGGAAAGTACTGCTCAGTGGCGGTAATTCTTTTGAATGATCACTCTTTAGGATTTCATCCGTAGACTTATAAGTTATAAAAAAAAACCTGTACAACATAATAAGCAGCACCACAGGAAAGCACTGCTCAATAGTTTGCAGTTGAACGCAAGACACCAGTTAGAATTTCATTCACAGACGCAAACGTTAGAAGTATATTCAACAGCATAATAAGCAACACCACAGGAGAGTACTTCTCAAAAGCAATTATTTGAAAGATTACACGTTGTGATTTCATGCTATGCACAGAATCAAAAGATGGAACCGCTTATTACTACTACCATGTAGCATACAGCACCACAGGAAAGTACTGCTCAATAGCTGCAATTTGAATGATCACACATTTTGATTTTACATACAGTCTCAACACTTAGAACTATCTTGTACTGCGCGATAAACATCACCACAGGACGGACATATCGCTTTTAAGCCATTTTAGCTTTCTATTTGAAATCCAGCTTTCATTTATATTATAATTCGAGTCTCATTCACCAATCCACCTTAAATATCATAATAAAAAGCACCACAGGGCGTACAATTTAGATTTAATCTACAGACCCAAAAAGTAGAACTAAAAGTTAGAATAAAAGTTACGTTTCAATGTAGGCCGTAAGGGCTTCGGCCTCTATCAAAGAAACCGATTATGTAACTTTCTAAGTTAGCCACAAGTCGCACATTTGATCATTTAAAAAGCTTTTAAAGCTTTTAACGTCCTTGCCGTGAATTAAATCCTTTAATTTTAATTTTAATAAACGTCACTGAAGTACAAATTTCTCCACCTTCCATAACATTGAGACTTGACAATAGCATCCCTCAATTCTTTATCACTTCTTAAATAAAAACCCCTTAAATTAAAGCCAAGCGAAGCAGAATCAGGTTTCGTCGTTAAGATGTTTAACGCCATTCAATAGGTCTCAAGTGTATCTGACAACAGGGTTTTATGGTGTTTATTTACTTTGACTATTGTAGATTTCGCAATTAATTTACATTATCATGAATTTGATAACTCCGAAAGTGACTTTGGAGGCGACATTAAGACGACATCTCAGTGATTGTCGCGGGGACTGAAGATTTTTAAAAGTGGAATAATTACACCCCTTTCGATTCACTGCAACAAATGCTCAAACCTTACTTTAAAAATCTACATTTTGCATGAAAATTAACTAACACTGAAGGAAAGTACTACTCCATATCTTTAAATAATTCGATTTGATCTACAGCCTCAGCAAGCAAAAATGACCTTCAAAAAGCGTCAAGCGAAAAGTACTACTCGATTTAAAGCTCCCATTTCAATGGTCACAATTTAGATTTTATCATGCCACAGGCTTGAAAGTTAGAAGGCGATTGGGTAATTTTTAAATTTATCAACAAGTCGTACATTATAGAGACGGGGACATAAAAGCTTTTAAATCTTTTGACCATTTTTGCTTTAAAGCGGCCTTTTAATAAATAACGCTGCAGAACAAAATGCCCTTCCACGAGAAACAATGGAATTTGACAGTTGCGTTTTCTTCAATTATATATATTTTCTTAAGGAGTGAAAAAAGCCTTCAAATCGAAGCCACTTGAAACGAAATCGGTTTTTCCTCTTCAAGCTAGTCATCTACCATATAGTTATAGTCATTTCCTTCCCACGAATCTGAACTTGAATTTTAATTTAAAATACCCCTATATTTCAGTTTTTGTAATATCAAACAACAACACAACGGGAAAATACGGTACACAAGAATGTAGTGCTCGATATTTTTCCAATGCAAATATTTCATTATAACATTGTATTATAATTATAACAACGTGTTTAATTTTGAACCCCAATATCCAAGATTTCCAAAAGTTTCTTGAGATGCATGTAAAATTGTCATATTTTCTTGCGCCCAAACGCTAGTTCAAATTGTACTTTTTCCCGCCTTTCAAAGGAATTTTGGTTTGAGCTGAGAGCATTCTGTTTGCACGCAAAAATGGGGAAAACATCATTTGAGACCAAAACTAAAATGCCAGATTCGTTCAGACAAAAGGCAAACATCCGTCCATGAATTAAGATATTACAAAATAAATATCCTTATTTATGTCAGATAAAAAGGCCGTATTATTTTGCTTGTCATTTAAAAGAAAAACACAAGTTCGTCTATCAGTCTCGTTGAATACTGCGATAAATGTCTCGACGACAATTTATGTATAAGCAAACAAGCAGAAAGTTGGTGAAGACAAACAAAATAAACCGTCTGCCTACAGGATAGCGTTTTCAAGTATTAGTAATTTCTCAGAAGTACATTTTATGTGCGTTATTGCATAGAAAGTCCCCAAAATGTGAGCAAGCACGCTCTGATTGGCTTTTTACTTGGAGGCTGTCAGCTCTATCCATGATATCCTGCGAGCAGAGAAGTCACGCGAATAAAGAGGGAGTAAAACATGTTTGTTTTAACAGAAAAAGTTGTTTTTGAAATAAATATAATTTCTCATAATCCGGAAGTTGTCCATATCATGGAACAGTTCTACCAGTCAAGCTTGTCACACATGAGCTCACGGCTGCGCGCCTCGTAAGCTACAACCTCGTCCCCAGGGTTTTTCGGTTTTCAATATGGCGGCAATATACAAATGCAAACAAAAATCTGAGCACATGAAATAAATTTTATGTGGTTATAAACTCCTGTTTCAGGCTGTGAGTTTCGTGGAATGCACATGATCCGCACGACGGACCTCTCAAAACAACATCCTTGAACAAGCCAATCACAACGCATCTCGCTATCTTCTCACCCTTGGGTGGGGGGGGGGGGGGGGAATTGACCATTGTTTAGGTGTAGGTTGCCGCTGAGGGTCTAAAACAGTACGTCTAAAACCGTGACCCTGTTAGGACAAAAAAAAATCCCCTAAAAAACTAACCCTGGTTAGAACAATACTATTCCATCAGTTTTACGTCCCAGTTTAGGACAAAATACACATACCCTTGTTTTACACAACTTTTTAGTGATTCGGAGAACGGCAAACGTGCCCGATCTAGGATTGCTGAATGCTGTATAAGTCATATCTAAAGACTTAATGTTACGAGATTTATTCTAAGAAAAAAAAACACGAGACTAATAAGGCAATAATTAGGAGGTATTACCTCATGATCTAGTTCACTGACTTAGTAAAATCACTCCAGTTGGTGAAAAAAGGAAAACTCCATCTAAATTTCGATGACCGTTGACACTTTTGTTTCCTAGGTCCGTCTGATCGGCAACGCTTTCTATAACTGGCGAAACGGCTCAGCAGATCTTTTAGTGTGCTGTTTTCTGCTGTTAAACCTAATCGCTGATCCCTTCATGTATGTTCTAACACGGAGACAGTATCGTAAAGTGTTAAAGCTGATGCTTTCATGCAGATGTAATGAGAGACTGGACCGCGTCATGCCTTTAGGCAATCAGAGGTGAGAAAAATGGTACACTAAAGCGTACTTGTGTCAAGATCCGTAGGACTCCAATTGTCTTATCCATGTGCGACTCGATGCGACTCTTTCAAGGGATTACCTATGAAAATGCCAATGCAGATCTCTCACTAGCCTTGTCTATATATTTCATAACTTAAATTTTGCGAAGTATCGTGGAACTAGAAAAAAATTGGCTGACATGTCAGTTGATGACTTGGTAAATGGCGTCAACAACGTAAACAGATTGTACGACTAAGGTATACGTACATTCCATAGGAATGTTTTCTCATTAGCCATATTGTTTTAAATTTGAAGTCTCATCTTGAGATTTGGAAATTTCGCCCTCAGACACCAAGTTATCTTTGGCCAGCACTATGTAATCACTGGTACTGCTGACCAAAAACGTGCGGACTCGGAAAACGCGATTGGTTCTTGTAGAAGAAAAAGGGGCACGAGTTCCTTTACACGTTAGTGTTAAGGAATGTCGCAGATATAATCGCTGTGTAGAGAGGTAGAACGCTTGACTAATCTACGAGAAACCCTTTGGTCCCCCGTGATTGATCTCTTCTTTTTATAATTTCAGTCAGCATCCCAGTATATCTTCAGCCAGTCTGCAAGCATACTGTTACACTGGAAGTGAAGAACAACAACTAAACGACTTACGAGAAATACTACACAGTACCTCGCCACACCCGGATACCTCACGCCAAGGACAGCAGAAATCCTAAACCTGGAATTCTCTAAACAGTCCAGAACTGCAATGATAGTCGCTATTGCATTATTTGTCCATGTTCAATATATGTAACTATATGTAACTATATGTAACTCAGTATACGTTGAAAGTTGATTTGCTGAAGCTAAAAAATAAAAACCACATTTCTTTTACAAATTGTTCTGAGAAATCCCAGTTGCGCTTATTCTAAGGGAGTGTTCATTATTTATGGTTTGGGGGGGGGGTCGGCTAAATCATAGGGGGGCGCAAAAAAGTTTGAGGTGTTTCCTTGGGGGGTCATTAGAGTTTCAAGATAGTTAGTGGGGGGTCATGCAAGTTTTCTCATCTCACGTGGACGCAAATGATATAACGGCTATTTTATCTGGAACTTCATTGAAATACCATCAAACAGCCTTTTCGTATGAAGCAGAATGACCATGGGTCAAATCCTAGATATCAAACTTATAATAATAACAACAACAATAATAAAAGTTATAATAACTTTAATAATAACAATGTATTTTACAACACTTGAGTATTTGAAGGCTGGAATCAAAGGTGAAGAACTACTCTACCCAGACACACTGTCATATGGATGTACCTATGAGCTGAGGGAACACTAACGTGACTGTGTCAAAAGCTTGAGCTTTATTTCATTTTCCTTGGAGGTTGAAGCCTGCTGGGATGGAGGCATGTGAAAGTTGTCAAGCATCACCTTGGAAGGGTCCAAGAATATAACGCATTCCTAAACCATATCCAGACCACTCGCAACTCCCAGCATTACATTACAAGGCTGTTTGGGAAAACTTTAGACTAAAGGAAGATGGAACTGAGAGAGATCCAGATGACTATAGCCCCAGGTCAAATTTAAGACGTCTTTTTGACAAGGGAGATATTCATCTTGACGCCCCCGAAGAAATCAGGGACTTTAGTGAGCGATATGTGGTGTCTAGTGAGCATGTAGAGAGCTACCTTACCCACTAACAGAACCTTGAGTGGTCAAAGTCTATCAGAGCCAACGCAAGACAAGGAAATGCAAAAGCAAAGAAGCAGAAATCTGTGGACGACTGTGATTGGGCTTCTCTGTAAGAACAAGGAAAGCTAGGAACACTCACAGTGCCTGAATTTAATAGATAAGTACATTAAGCACCACTCCCTGCCAAACAAGGGTAAAAAACCAGATAAGATACGATGCATCGCACTTTACTTATCCGCAGGCAATGCATACATGGGTCCACAAGACAACATCCAGGAAGAAGATGAGGAAGAAATTGAGGAGGACATGGTTTTAGCAGAGGTTGACAGTGGTGATGACTCAACAGTGACCTTGACAGTGAATCAACCGACAATGAAAGTGAGCTTACAGACGTTACTATGCCCAGTACTGCTTCAAGCACCAGATCTGGAAGAAGGGCACAAGAAGAATATTTTTTTTTACAAAATCAATGTATGTTTCTTCCAAAACAATTCTTTAATACGGCATTGTTAAATTGTTTGCACTTATACAAAGGATGGGGGGAGGGGGTCACATAAGTTTTGACGTTTCTCTTGGGGAGGGGGTCATTTAAGTTTTGCTGTTGCCCGAGGGGGGTTTTAAAGATATTGAAAGTGGAGCCGTAAAAAATGCCGGGCCCCCCCAAAGGATAAATAATGAACACTCCCTAATAGCCCTATGTTCACAGATCAATTTTTTAATTTCACAATACATTACAGTCAAAACGTGGACTCAATGCAATTTGAGGCAATTTTGCCGTTTCTGCCCGTAATTGCCTCACAGTGTGCAATGAGAAATTAAGCTCTGGTGAAAAGGGCTATTAGGTTCTCTTCAGTTATTTTGTTAAGCTCAGTCGGAATTCAGTCTGAAGTTGGAAATTTGATGCCACTTCTTCTTACTTAATTTGGAACCATTATCATGCATCGTTTACTGCAGCACGTAGTCCTATGCCACATCCCCTGTCCCCCCTATTTTTCCTGTCCGAAAAATAGTTCGTGTTTCGTAGAAAATCGCCTACACTTGTGTGTCGCTGGCTTTATACGTCCCGTTCCTTCTTCCCTGATAGCAGAACTGAAAAGAAATACGGTTCACTCGGAAAAGGCGAATTACGTTCTTTTGGGAAAAGAAGACACCGTGGTCCCAGAGGTTTTTCTTCTTTTTCGCAAACCAAATTGAGCTGCGAAGCATCGCCGACTAGCTACTCGTGGGACTAATCTTAAGGAAGGTGTGAGCTTTACCTCAGAAAAAAAAACAAACAAACAAAAAAAACAAGACTTCTTCCAGAAAGTTTGTGGTTTACTCAAACAGGAAACATGGCATTCTTTGCCAAGTGTCTGGTTCACTCAAACAGGAAAGATTACATTCTTCGGTTAAGCTTTTGGTTAACTCAAAACAGGGAAGTTTGCATTCTTTGAGAAAAGTTTTGGGTCTTACTCGAGCATTCTTCGGGAAACGTTTTCGTTTACTCGAACAGGCAAGATTGCGTGCCATAGAAAAGATTTTGGTCTACTCGAATAGGAAAGGTTATATCTTTGGCAAAGTTTGTGGTTCAGTTGAACAGACAGCATTAAGTTGTTTGGGTATTAACATTTTCTATTATAAACTGGAAAAAATAGCCCTAAAGGAATGCGTTCGTAGACATCTATAAGTTACAAGGATTTTCTTCCAACATAATCAGACCTTGAGTTTAAAACTGATTTCATTTTCCCGTCGTCGATTCCCGTCGGGGACTCAGATTTTTTCTTTGTCCGACGCTCGCGACATGTTGATTATTCCGTCTTTTCTGATTTCATTTTATTATTCGACACTCGGACAGATGGTATCATGGATCACAAGCACCGTTACTATTTTCAATAGTATTCTGGTTAAGGCTTTTATGAAAATGTGGGTAAATACATTAAAATACAACACAATGTGAACAGGAAAATGAATACACGAACCCGAGATGTTAAAATTATGGTATCTGAAAGTTGTCTAAGAGAGGATGGATCTATGCGAAATAAAACTGCTTCTATGAGCGAGCTTTACAAGAGATGTGATAACTTTACAGCTTCACAGAGAACAGCTGCTAGTATTTTGTCAATGTCTTACTCACAAATCATGGGTTGACGGCAAGAGAATCAACAAAAACGTCCGTAATAAGAACACCTCAGAGGAGGGGAAATGTTCAAAGCAAGCTTACGGTTATTGAAAGCTTTGTTTTGTGTTCATGCGCTTCACTTCTGGAGAGTCTGGAGGCAGCACAGACAGACCACGCCCATAAGCGGTACCCCTGTGCACGCACAACTCGAGGTAAGGGTCCACAACGTCCAGGACACTGCAGGCGGAACCGCCCGGCTTCAGCACCTGAGAATGTACATTGTGTAAGATGACATATCTGTCCTTTCTAGCCAGGAGACGAGCCACCTCCGCGTGTGAACCGTACAGGAACACAGAGACTACATTTTCATCCATATTGTTCAGAGGTTCGACCATGTTGTAATCATCGCCTTGACACTTCCGGAGGTCACGCTTAGGTTGAGTACCATCGGTCACATACAACACTACGCAGTCTAATGTGCGGTGAAGAGCGACACCGAGCACATGGCAGACGAGGTCAAAATAAGAATCCGGGCTTACCTGGGACACGGTTAGGAAGTTACTTGGAGGGAACAGAATTGGATGGTCATCACACCACTCTTTCAAGCTCGCCACGGTTTCTTTATCACTCTGCGTCAGCGTAAAAGTGGAGCTCGATACCCGAGCCATTTCGGCGGTGACGGGTAGCTCGGTATCGCGGTCAAAAACAATCGCGGCAAAACCGCGGGAAGACTTGGCTTGCAGTCTCCCCTGGTACTGGGAAATCTTGATGCGGTGAAGCCGTACGATATCCCCGACCTTATACACACTGGGCAGTCGAGACACGTTGGGCTGGAACAAGACGCACTCCAGCCCAGCCGATTCAGCCACAGTCGGGTCCATCAACACTAGTACTGAGCACATATCAGTACCGCGGCACTTCCATGCTGGTTTAAAAAGCTTCACCACTCCGTACACATTCACGGTTGTTTCCGCTTGTAGATTAGCTAAAGTAGTATACCCTGGTGGCACGATGTAATCTGCGGCCCGTCGAGACGATCTCTCCCCGGCGCGAGCAGGAAAGGCATTAGCGGCTCTGTCAGGTGACGGCGACGGACGGGAAGGTCCTGCCTCGGGGCTTAGAGATCTGCTCAGTCGTTTAGGATCAAGAACTTGTTGAAGAGGTGTCCTTTTGACGCCGCCTTAAGGGAATGACAAAAGGTAAGACATGCTTTCTTCTGGGAAAATTGTACCGTTTGAGAAAGAAAACAAACAAAGTATAAAGCCCATACTAGCAAATGCAAGCATTGTTTACCAAGTAAACGCAAATGCTAATAGAACTACAGCTGTACAAGGAATACCACACACTCGTGTGTACTTAGAGCCAGTGGCGAAATCATGCTTTCTTTTTTTGCATTTGCAACATTTACATGTAAGACAAATGCAAGAGCAGGCCAAACGAAACAAAAGGACAATTTATATTTTTTCCTGCGTTTAGAGTGGAGTGGATACGGTAATCCTATATGGCAACGAAGAACATTCCTGTCAGTGCCATGCAGGAATGTCCATGAACCTCCATGCAGCATCATGTTGCTTAAGGTTGTTCAGTTTGAAAATGTTCTCAGATATTGTAGGCTCGATTACCAGCCGCTGTTTGGGAAAATGAGCCCTCGCTCCTCCCCCAACAGAGCGGCGGAAATCCAGCCTATAGATATTGTGGTATAAAAGTAATAAAGTAGAGATTTAAGACAGTGCATACAAAACTTCACACAAGTGAAACTGATTTGGTGCAATAAATTTTATTTCTGAGAAAGACTGAAAGCAACAGTTAGAATTTTGCTTTTTGTATGCCAGCAAAACCAGACTCTAATGCCTTGAAGGAATTCCCTTGAAATTTTCAATAATAATAATAATAATAATAATAATAATAATAATAATAATAATAATAATAATAATACTAACAATAATAAAGCTGCTAATGAGGTTTAGATTACTTCTATAAAAGAGGAAAAGTCTTCAGAGGACAACTGCCAAATAGCATTCATCAATGTACATTGTGTACAAATGGCAAAATCACCTTTACTGCAGGCCAAGAGACTTGCTGCTGGAGTGTAGTCTTGAGGAATCAAACTCTTTCTACCGGATGTGGGAGTTAAACTCTCATCTGCTGCTATCCTTATTTGAGGGAGAACCCTGGAGATAAAAAAATAATTAATGTGTAAACAGCAAAAACAGTCCAACTTTGCCTGATATAGTTAAAGACGGTGGGTACTAATACAGAGGTATTTTTGCAAAGGTTATGACTATGGGGAAAAAGCAGATCTCAGCAAGACATATTGGAATCTATCTAATTGTTCTTAGTGGAACATGTTTGTCCAAAATAGCCGTAAAAGTTAGCAGACTTATAACAGTCACTGCTAACTCATAAACATCATCAGGGGAACTCTGACATAGCTCAGAATCAGCCATGGCAGGTCCTTATTCAAAGATGCCAAATTGATTGACCTAAGCCATCTGAAGCTAACTTTCTTGACTGTTAATGATAATGATGATGATCATCATCATCACTGTTATCTTAAGGGCTTTCTTAGCCCTTTAAGCCCCAGTATCCACATGAATATTCTCCTCACTGTTCTCCATATCTCCATGTTACTAGATGAGGGAACTTGATTAAACATCAACACATTTCATGTCTGGTGTTCATTTCCTTTATTCTCACGACCTGTATGTTTTATCAACTAGTTATATTGTAAGGAGAAATTAGATGCTTGTCACTCTTGGGGTTTAAAGGGTTAAATTATACTAGATCACAACTTGTCAAACACAATCATTAGCTGCAGATTAAACTTTGCAATTCAAAAGGTTAATTCACTAACTATTAAACTCTTGTACCAACCTCTTGGGAGGACTAGGCGTTGATGATGTCTTTCTCAGTAAAGTAAACACCATGTCCTCCTCATCAGCCGTCATACAAAAATCTTCAGTGGGCCTTTCTTGAAGGTCATCTAAAACAGAAAAAAGTCAGATTTCATATGAAAAAGGTACCACACTTACAACGTAAAGGCCTAAGTCAATCATCTTCAGTACAAGGCACTGACCAAGTGGAGACACAAGTTGGAAAGCTGTCTTGAATTGTGACTCCATTTGACCAAGGTTTGCATGTACTTGCGATGACTTGCTCTCACTTTGATCAAGGTCAAACTAACGTGCAAGTTGACACAAGTTTCTCATTGTTTGGCCACCCAATGCAAGTTGACTCAAGTTCTCAGAACTGTTTTCTTTGGTTTGGATGCCAAGGTTGTACTGAAATGTCTTTCTATGCAAACTGCATCTGCTTGTGAGTCCATTTGGCCACCCATTGCAATTTTGTTTACACAAGGGGCCATTATTAAAGCTGCAACTCCATTTGGCTCAAGATCAAATAAGTTACACTAGTTACACAAAAAGGTAAGGCACAGGAAGGTCAAGTCCCTCTAAGGCTTTCTAAGGCCACAGGGACCCACACGACCAAAGCTGACCTAATTTCTGTAGCACAAAGCAACTAGATGGGATGCTAGTCCATCACACTGTTAGCCCCACAGTTTTCTTTTTTTTTGGGGGGGGGGGGGGGGGTCTGGGCCTTTCCTAACAGCCTGTCCACTGTCCTGGAATCATGGCTCATGTTTCAGAACAGCTTTTCGTCTCCCAAATTGTTTAAGGACGGTGCCTTCTTTTGTTACTGCGCATACGTTCTGCGGATCTCGGGATACTCAAGTTTCTTAAGGAATTTGCTCACTAATACAACAACATTTCTGCGCGGTTTATGACTATGTGGAAAAAACAGATCTTAGCAAGGGCTATCAGAATCCAAGAAGAAAATTGGGGGTAACCATGCATTTTTCAGAGATAATTGAGCTTAAATCTGGAAAGAAATTGCCATACATTCTTTGTATTTTAGCACTGTTTTGGAATTTTGGTTGCTTAATTATCTCTGAAAAATGCGTGGTTACCCACATTTTTCTTTTGGATTCCAATAACCCTTGCTAAGATCTACGTTTTCCCCATAGTCATAGTCATAATCTTTGCAAATAATTCATCTCTATTAGGAGGCACCGTCCTTAAGCAGTCATAATCTAGTTCGGATATGTTTGACCAATCATTAAATTTCAATTTACCTTGCCTCCTTTCAATAACTGCTCTGGCATCAGCTCCAGTGAGGATGCCCTCTGGTGCTACTGCTACATTACTTTCCACCACTGTTGACTGGCTGTGACCCTGACTGCCTGGAGCCGCCAGCTGCGGCAAATCGTTAACAATCTCACCAAAATGACATAGATCTCTTCCTTGCCCAGACTGGCCATTCCGGATTCGTGTTGACACCCGGTCTGGCGTAAGTTCGATGTGAGTGCACTGTACATTACCCAATTGTTCCAGTCTAGGATAAGCACTCTGTATGCTGAGGCTTAAAGACTGTCTATTACCCCCAGGAGATGGTTTTTGCGACATGACCATTGACTGACCAGTACTAATGTTTGCTGCTGACACATTGGTACATGTAGATGTGCTAAATTTAGAGCTTTCTTCTTGCTGAAGTGTTTTCAACACCCTTTTTGGTTCATCCTTGTCAAGCAAGACAACCATGTTACCAACATTTCTCTTTGCTTGAGAAGGTGTAACTCCTCTGGGTCCAAGCTGAAACTTTCCCTTCCTCTTTTCACCAACTTTGTGTTGTGTTTTATGAACTGTTTGCTGTGTGTCATGGGCTGTTTGTTGCATGTTATCAACTGCTTGCTGCGTGTCATCAGCTGTTTCCTGTGTGTTGTCAACTGTTTGTTGCAAAAAGTCATATTCACAAGATTCATTGATGACATTATCTTCTTCATCAGAATCATCAATGTGGTCCCCAGCAGTTCTTAGCTTTTCCTCAGGCTCAGAGGATACTGGCAACATTGACACTCCATTTGCAGTAATAGCCCTCACCTTTCCTTTGTCACTGATAATCCACATTGATGCCTGTGATTTTTCTTTACACACTACGAGCTGAAAATGATGTTCATCAGTGGGGGAACACTCTGCAACAACCTTTGCTAAAACAATCCGATCACCCTCACAGATACTGCTGCCTTCGTCTGCCATATCGCCAAGTAGGAACACATTGATTATGGCACATTGTGAATGCCTAGTTGCTTTTTCCACATCTTCCTTTAATGCAAGCTTGCAAAGTTTTCCATATTTTGGTGACCTTTTTACAGGATAGATTTTTACAACAATCCCTACAAAATATGAGAGAATACATAAGTTATAGTAGAACTTCTCCTTGCACTCATTGATCGATAATGCAGATGTGCACCCATTAACATAGACTCTTAGGTTGATGTCTGTTGGGACTGACCATTTCATCTTCAACCAATTTTGGTTGATTTGAGTGCAGCGTCCCAACAGTTTCAACTGAGTTAAGTGGCAGCTGAAAAGGTTGAGCAACCATTAAGCAACTGAAAACATTTTTTTATCAATAGAACAAGAAAAAACCCAACCAACCAAAAACAGTCTAAGCCAACCAAAAGAACAAAAACTGGTTGTTATAAGCCAAAGTTTAAGTACTTGGTCCCACGGAAACCTAAATTTATGCTGTGGACATTCTACAATATGGTCATCAACCCAGAATTCATCAAGACTCTGCCGCAAGAATTTCAGCTCATCAATTTCTGTGAAAAATTGAGCACACCCAAACTCTTTTAGAGTTGATACAAGCTCAGAAGGCTTGTAGAACACAAGAGAGCAAGAGTTTAATGAATTCTTGTCAATTCTCAGTAACTCTTAGTCAGCTTGTATCCACTGACATCAATACAGGATGAACGATGCAAAGTTCCAACCTACCTGAAATCAGTTCAACTTTGTCAGGAAAAATGGTAAACAATGTTGTTTAATTTGCCTTATCTGTTTGTTCTCTGTTTCATGCAATCAACATCTTTTCCAGTAAACACACGCACATTACCAGTAACAACTAAATATTGCTGTTACATTTGGTACTTAAATAATGGCTCAATTTCCGTAGCTCTCTCGAAGCCAGTCCATGTTCCTCCTCCTTTTTGGGGAAGGATCACAGGCTCATTTCCCGAACAGCAGCTTGTAATCGAGCCTAAAAGAAAGCGAGTGCCCAAGTGATCCTTGGAGCTACAATGAAACACAATTTTTATTTCATAAAAGACGAGATACATGGGCACTTAGCATTGGTGATGATGCAGAACCTGCAAGCCTTGGTAAAAGGACAAAAACCCAATCAGACAATCAATTCAGCTATCAATTGCTGAACTTGTCGAGAATGGAATGTTTTGTACCAAAGGTTGCACAAATCCTCTTGCAATGATCTGAAAGGCCCTTTGCCTCTAAACGGCTTGGGAAGCGTGATTAAACTACAGAATGAAAGCAACAGCAAGTTCCAGCTCCATTCTTCGGTTTTAAAGGCTGGTTTTCACTAGTGACGGAGTCAGAGTTGGAGTCGTAAGCGAAGTTGTAAGAACGCTTATGGCCTAGTGAAAATAAAAAATCAGAGTCGTAAGAGGAATCATAAGCTCGACGAAATCGGAGTTGGAAGAATTAGAACGTTTCCATTTTCTTCTGATTCCGCTCATGATTCCATCGCTTATGGTCTAGTGAAAACCAAATTGTGGAAGCCGGACGCAGAAGCAGAGAATAAACCAATCACAGTGCTCGTTCCCACACTTGCTGATTGGTTTAGTTGTTCTGCTTCTGCTTACATCTCCGACAATTTGGTTTTTGCACTGAGTCGTAAGCAACGGAAGCATAAGCGCAATAGGAAACTCTGCTTACAACTCCGTCGCTAGATCGTAACACTATACACTTCCGATTATGACTCCGACTCCGTCCCCAGTGAAAACCAGCCTTAAAGACCTGTGTAATTATCAAGAATTTACGCGCATTTGTAAACTGCATAAATTATATAGAACCCGGTGTGAAGCATGTTTGAAACTGACACCTTATGTTAACAATGCAATTACAAACATGTTTAGGAAAATAGGTTTCATTTAAACATGTTTGCTATGAACATGCTTCGCTTACATATGGGTAGGTATTTGATTAATTAAAATGCCACTAAGATGGGGCATTGGAACATCTTTTTCGCCGAGAGGGAAACTTGAAACTTGGAACTTTCATTTGATCAGTGCACAAGATGAGTGCACTCCCACGTAATATTCACTAATGGTGGAACTGCAAGTGCAAAAAACTCCAGCTATTGAAGAATGCCTTGTTGCAAAATGGGCCGCCCTGTCTAAAAAAGAGTTGTTTTCGCACATCCATTAAGTCCGATCCTCCCCGGATTGTTCAGACTCTTTCACGTTTCACTCAACAAAGAAGAACAAGGAGAACCCATCAAAAATTTGCGTCCGGAAAAGTAGCAAATTAGACAAATTAGCCGTAACAAACTTGCACAAACCTTGCACGTATTCATCCGACAGCAATCCGGGCTCACAAATGTCTTCAATAAGTAATTGTTTAGGTGGTGAACTGCCTGCAAAAAGTTTATAATAACGTCCTTTTCCAAGTGGTACAGCCATTTTCAATTAAACGTAATGAAATCAGCAAGAGACATTCACAATGGGGAAAAACAAAACTTCAAGATGGCGCCATTTCCCGCCAAATGTCGTTGAAAGGCCGGAGCAACTTCGGCGATGACGAAGACGATCGATAATTGCTCCCGCGTCACGACAGCTTCCTTATTAGGAACAAGTACGCATGACGAACGTCTAAATCATGTGATTTAACGTGACGTCATAGTTCCAAACATAGCAATCGACATCGATAAGTTTGCAAGCTGATTTCGAAATGTTCAGTTTCCTCAATCGAGTACTTCGTGTATATTTTACTGTCTAAGTCGTTCCTTCTGTTTTGAATTTTTCAAGATGTCTCTGTATCCATCACTTGAAGATATGAAAGTCGATCAAATGGCCCAAGTGCAGGTATCTGTCATTTGTTTTGTAGAATTTCTGGGTAACTGAAAATATGATATGGCTAACGTTATAATGCACGTCCCCAGCATCTTCCATGTTGGTTTTGCAAGCCGTATCAATGGCAATTTTATGATATACCTTTGGTAGTTTAAAAGCCCTTTTCTCTACCTACTTTTAAAGGTATCTGTTCGAAAATGAACCTTTGAGTTCCTCTTCTACGTTAGAATTTGTAATCAACAGTAGCTGTATACATGTAAATTCCTGCTTAAGCCTAAAATGTCTGCTTCTACTTTTTGGAAAGCTTGAGATCGCCTTGTTGTGGAACGCTTTGTGTGTTTTATGCCACATCTCCTACATAAAGCATGTTCATTGTAACAAATTAATTTCCATCGAATTTTATACTAATTTTCTGTATTAATCGTGTTTATTTTCTTTGTAGGTCCAACAAGCTAGAGCTCAACAACCAGCCCTTGGCTACGCAGTAAGTGAGCAAAGGAAGTTATAATCGAAACCACACGTTTGAACTCCTGATAGAAACATGTCAAACAAACTGGCAAAGTTCGTGTGACCCTTACCTTTTTCGCGATTTTGTGCAAGGCTTTTATAGTTTCATTAATGTCAGTTCAATTTGATACAGAATGACATCATGTGTCAAAATTAAATGTCCATATTGTGTGGTAGGGTCTAATGACAATCATTATAAGTGATCATGACGTTAGGTACTATGTATATTATAGTAGTAGAATTACTACTTCAGTGGTTTTTCACTGGCATTCCAATAATCCAATCCATGCAACCCATCGCCCTTGAAGACAACATGTGTGTTAATTTTGTGGTGGTTTCTCATCCTTTCTTCACAAGTTTCCTTCTTCCTTTTTTTTTTGGTTTTATACTTGCTTATCTTTGGATATCGGGCATCAGCATTTTCCCTGTCTAGTGAAATCCCCAATTTCAAGGGGCTTTTTTGGCTGAACTCCTGAATTGCTTTAATTCCACAGAGGGAAGAGAGGAGGGCAAGGAGGGGGATTGGGAAGGAGGTCAAAGAAGTATTTTGTGTCCTAAGATAAGGCACTTTGCGCTGCATAATACTGAGGATCTATCAAAATTTTGATTGGTGCTAGTTTGAGGGCATTAATCTCGTGACAGTGGTAAATTTCCACACGGCCTTGTACATTAACTGAAGGGCTTAGAGCATAACCGTCTTCTGTCAAATTTTAGCTGGTTTTAATTTTGTGCTCCAAACAGCTTCAAGTTTTCACGGGACCTTCAAGAAACTTTAGGCAGTGTTCTTTGAATGAACTGAAGGTCCTGTGCAAAAAATTGAAGTTGTTTGGAGGACAAAAATAAAACTAAAATTCAACACAAGACAGTTATGCTCTCAGCCCTTCAATTATGCAATCAACTATGCACTCTCATCCTATCCCTCTTAAACAAATCACAAGCATGAATAGAGCTTGGGTCAGAAAATGTATGCCCTGTGCTATGCTGTGCTGTGCTGTGCTGTGCTGTGCTGTGCTGAAATTTTACAGTGACAGCTTCTTCCTTGTTTCTTTGAATTATACATAATTATGTAACAAGCATCTAACAACTACTGGTGTTTTTCTTTAAGCCACAGCCAGGAGCTCCCGCCCCAGTCCCTGGTGTTCCAGCTCCAGTCCCTGGTGCCAGCAGTGGCCTCTATCCATCACTGGATGACTATATGGGGATCAATGTTTCTGAGGCGTCTGTTAGGCAACATGTACCTGATTATGTGAGTTATAGTCTAATAAACAAATGCTGCATGATTGATTAATAATAATTATATAAATATGAAACCTTTCATGAAGCCTGCAGCAAACTAAAATATTATACAGTTTTATCAATATCTCCCTCTATTGTCTATGTGATAGCAATTCCATAGTAAAATATGCTCTAGTACTGCTTGTAATAGTAAAATGTACTTTATTTTACTATAGTAAATGCACTAAAATGTACTTTGTAGCTATCAAGCACCACCAACAATAGTTGCCAATACCCCTTTGTAAATGTTGGGACTGGTTGGGGAGGATATATAAGACTTGATTGTCTTCACTGGAGCATATTAATTTTCCTTTGCCTCGTGATGTGAACAAAGTATATGGCTGTCATTAATTTCAAGCTTGTGATTCACTGGTTAAACATTAAATTTCGCTAAATAAATATGATATAAAAATCAATGTGTGTGTTTAAATGTATTTAATTATGGTATAAATGTACATGTACATGTATAGTTTTTTTAAGTGAGTATTGTAATTTTTGTGATGCAGAGCCCCTCTGGATACCAGCCTTGTCACTGAATGGGCCACCCTGCCTAGATAAAGCTACTTACCTACTTACTTACTTTAGTAGTTACTTACTGTGTGTTCCTGCTTTCTGTAGACAAGTACCGCAGTAGTACCCAGACCTCAAGGTGCTGTTGTACCTCAGATCAGTGGAATGATTGCACCTGTTAGTGGTGACAACAACCTTGGTGTCCGCCGTGCCGAGATCAAACAAGGTGTCCGTGAGGTCATCCTCTGCAAGGATGGCAGTGGAAAGGTTGGCTTGCGAGTGCGTGCTATCAACAAAGGTGTATTTGTGCAGTATGTGCATGCCAATTCTCCTGCAGCACTTGGCGGCTTGAGATTTGGTGACCAGATCCTGCAGATCGATGGTGAGACTTTGGCTGGTTACAGCGGTGACAAAGTGATGAAGATCTTGAAGAATGCTTCAGCTCAGAGAGTAGTATTTGCTGTGAGAGACAGGTAAGAAGTTCAACTTGTTATTACGTGTACAGCAATGTGTGTGGCTTTTATTGGCATCTCTTTTGACATCTTTTGCAAAAAAGTAGAAAGGAAAAATGGGGAAGAAAGGACTGAAGCAGTGGAATTCTCAGACAGTTTCATTAAAAGTAAAGGCTATCAGAATGTCAAAATTTTTCAGCCCTAACTTGGGCTAAACTGTTCAAACATGTATGTTTGTGACATAGACAATTCCCAAGACTATAAAAAACAATTGTGTATAGAAGTTTATGTTTTTATTTTACTTGTTTATTATTTTCAGGCCATTTGAAAGAACCATTGTTTTGCAGAAGGATAGTTCTGGTCATGTGGGATTTGTGTTCAAAAATGGAAAAATCACTCAGATAGCAAAGGACACATCCGCAGCAAGGTTTGTTCTCAATTTGTAGTTTTCAGCTTGAGATACACATGCAAGAGATTAATTTGTCATCGAAGGTTTTATGCTCTCTCCCTGTCAACTTACAATGTATCCAAAATTTTCTCACAGGAATGGTCTACTGACAGAACACAACCTGGTGGAAGTGAATGGACAAAATGTCGTAGGACTTAAGGTAAGAACTGTAGTATTCGGTCTCTCCCACAGGAAAGGTCTTCTAAATACCTTTCATTTGAATTGTTACCATTTAGGATTTAGGATTTCATCTACAGACCCAAAAGTAAGAACCACGTTGTACAGCATAATAAACAGCACCACATGAAAGTAGTGATTGAATGGTCACCCTTTAGGATTTTACCAACAGATCCAAAATCGAGAACCAGGTTAATATAAACTCAGGGACTGATTCAAGGTGGGAAATGAATGGAAGTCATCAGTGCGCTGTGCCCACTGATGTAGTTTTGTTCTTGTTTTGTAGGATAATGACATCAAAGCAATCTTGGAAAAGGGCGGACAGACAATCACGTTGACAGTCATTCCTACATTCATTTATGAGCACATCATTAAGTGGTAAGTGGTGTACAGGGTCTGGAAAAGTGTGGAAATCTCACAACTAGTTTTCCAGACCTGGAAAAAGTATGGCAAATAAAATTTTGTCTGGAAAAAGTGTGGAGGTTTGTCCCAGCTGCTGAGTCACTAAAATGTTTTTGAGTGAAATTTCATGTGTTGCCATCTTTTTGGAACAGATCGTGGCTCGTTTTTGTTTCTGTTTTTTTTTTTAATGGTTTTAGTTAAACAAAATAATAAATACCTAGGATGTGGAAACAGTGGTAAATTTTGCATCCAAAATTTTGTATAAACTGATAGTCTATCTGCAATCCTAGTAAATCTTGACTACAGTATTCACATGGCATCTCTAGGGCTCAAAACACATGTTTTGGATGAGAGTGTTCAATTTCACAGACTTCTAACTACATTGTGGAATTTTGTATTGAAAACGACTTGAGGCTGCACTTACAAGACAAATTTCTATCATTTCTGAGACAAAAATCCAAGCACTTTGATCTGGAAGTCCCCACCCTGGATTTTTTACTGATTTTTTTACGATTTTCTCCCTCTAGTATGGGTGAAGGACTTGTCAAGAAGAGCATGGACCACAGCATTCCAGACTTGTAAAGAATAAAGACCAGAGAATTAACAGTTCTCAAGTGGAACTTTTGTTTTTAAAACAAAAAGATTTTGAAAACCTTTAAAAACTTCAAAAATATTATGTGTGGAAGGATAGCTTGTTAATTCTGGACTAGACTATTGGCAGTTCCTTGTTTTCTCAAAGGTACATTTAATCAAAGAAGTATAGCTAGGCCGTAGTAGGGAGGCAGAGTGCTGTTGTTTGCTGTGTTTCTTATCTTTTTTATAGAAAGATTATTTCATGTAGTTGAACAATTATGTAAGGTGATTCACATTCATGTTAATGCAAGCAAAAAAATACTTTGTAGATTTATTGCAAAGCGTTTTGCGTGATGCAAAGTTTGCATCCTCACATCATTTGCCAGGGTCTAGCTAGAAAACTGATTACCCATGCAGAAGCTCATTTAGTCAATTTTTGCATACTGTCAAGTTTGATATGTTTCAGAGAATAGAGGGACTGCTTCAAGTTCAGTTGTGATTGAATAGTAGCCTGTGAACAGGCTCTCTGGTCGGGGAAAGAGCGAAGAAAACAAAGGGCGAGAAGGAGCGAAGAGACAGGGAGGGGATGGGGAAGGAAGGAGGGGGAGAGGGAAGGGGGAGATATTGTCCACCACCCCATCCTCTTCCCCACTCTGTGCTCAGCTCGCTTTATTTTCAGGCTTTTCCCCCACTGGGGAGCCTGTTGACAGGCTATTGAATAGTTACGAGCTACAAGCATTTGATTGTAAGGATAGCAAGAAAATTAAATAGGCTTCTTTTGATTAAAAAACATGTCTGGTAATCTTAGAAAAGACGTTCTTTTTATTGATTTGATAGTCCTCAATTAGTCTCCCATGCAGCAGGTAGTGGTCGTCATGTAATGCACCTCCAGCTTTGTGTGACAACCACCAATAAGGGCTGCATATGAGACTAATCTTCAATTTGTGAATAACACAGCCTTGTAATGTTTGTTGGCTCAGAAGATTAGAATTTCATAGCATAAGTAGGGAAACATCTGTGCTTAGCTTTTTTTTTTTAATTCACATCAGGGTAGATAGCATTGACGTTTTGTACCGTATTTTCGTCATAGTGTTTGTGTACTACGAAAATCGTTCCTTCTGTGAGTACCAGATCACGAATAACGTAAAACAAAAGAAACAAGACGGGGAATAAAGTACAACTGCAAAACTGAACCAAAATACTATACCTCGCAAACATAAGGACAATGTGCTCCAATACCTCCACAAAGATCCCCCCAACAAAAAAAGAAATAAAAGAAAATTGAGTACTCTCTTTCTGCTTAGCTCTTGTTCATTTTGCCCGTTATTTTCGATAGTTTCTTAGTAACCGTGGTAACGTCAATCTCAGTTTGCATTAGGAAGTAATTTTTGTAAGTTTCGGTGTATGCCATGTTAAATGTAAATAGAAATAAAGCACAATGATTTATTGTCTGCTTTGCATTTTCTGGCTGTTTCTCTGACCAGTTGTACATAATAATAATAATAATAATAGTAGTAAATATACAAGTGCTAGGAGCATTTAACGAAGTCTCAATGTTCTTACAAGTAATCATAAATATGAAAAATGAAACAATCAGTACAACTTGTAAACACTACTACACAAAAATGAAAAAGAACATGGCTAAAAAAGATAGGTTTTTAGTTGGGACTTACAGCTACTAAGACTTTGCGCGCCTCTGATGGTGGCTGGAAGGGAATTCCACAGTTTTGGAGCGCAGATCGAGAATGCCCTAACAGAATAGGTGATGAGATGTCGATGTCAATGGAATGCCGTTAAATTCTGATAAGAACTGCGCTATTCTGCCGCTTAGCTCCCGTATTTTCTTGAAACCAACCCTCCACTTCCCTGACCCCTCTCCCTGTCATGTACTCCCAATCTCCCCAGTCTTCTTAATCGGCTTGACACCTCTTGCGGTCTTTTACATTCAGCTCCATAGTAAGGCCTATTGGACAGAACAATAGGAATGCCTCTTCATATTCTTTTATGTCGTCAAAACCTCGCTATCAAGCTGAATTTTAATGTTAGTATCGAAGGATCACACTGGCGCTGCACAGGTAGTGCGCCACCACAAAGAACCGAGTAACGTAGCAAAAAACGGCAGTAGAACGACAATAGGATAAGGCTTCCTACAGAACAACATCGAAGTTACATTTGACATAGGAAAACACAAAAGACTTGGTATAGAGAGCATTACCCAGGAATTGGCACCATGATGAGACACTGCGCATCTTAAGGACGTTCGCGCGAAAAACTTCTACAAAACAGATTTTTTTCATACTTTGGCTACAGTCAGATAATGAGTTACCTATGTCAGAAATGCAAAAAAATTGGGGGGTCACCGACTTCGTTTTCAAAATAAAGCGCCTGGAAAGCTACCCCATTTTTGACAAATCGGCCCTCGCAACTCGACATGGCCTCAGTGCTTGTTAGTTGAAAATATTTAAAATGATTCGCTGTAGACCCACTTTCTTAGTCAAATTTTATTTAAGTGGGTCTGTCAAGTAAACAATGTGAGCTGGTGTCATCCTTTTAGTTAAACTTGTCCTCTAAGACGGACTTTTGCGAACACTGTGCAGCTACAATAATAGCATAATTCGATGATGCAAGGGCAGAAAAGTTGAAGAAAATCAAACTTCCACAATACAGTTTTTCTTTATTTTTCTCAAAACGTAGATAATTGACAGAGAAAGTGATCTATCAAAATAAAATATGGGGTCACCGAACATTTAAGAGAGTTAAACCCGTGCATAGATACTAAAGTGCCCACTGGCCCAATATATCTCCACATTTCTTCAACAGCGCGCGCGCTCAATGCATGACGTGGCAGTGAATTGCGTGCGCAGTAAGGATGCGCAGAAACAATTAGCGCGAACGTCCTTTTTGCGAACTTTTTTGCGTGATTAGCGCGCGCACGAGCGCGCGCGCGTTCGGAACTTGATGGGTTTCCTATGGAAGCTGAGCTGTTCAGAGAAATAAATGGTCGTTTTCTCCCAAACGACCTCGGTGACCCCACTTTTTTATTCCATTTATTTAAGGAAAATACGACTTTACATGATATATTCAAATTTGAAGAATTTTTCGTCATTCAATTTTGAAATATTCCGGTTGATTCACTGTTACAGTCAGATTTTAGGCGTTTCACTGCAACCGTGCAGACGCTCGATTTGCCTATTATTTCAAAGTAGTTTAGTTGTTACGGCAATTTTAAGACGTTTTACTGTAACGTTGTTCTTCTATCATAAGAAAAATGCTTATATTTCATTGCTAGTAATAACTTTGTTGAAGTAATGGGAGTCTCTAGTACAAGGATAGGTTCTTAATATTGCTGTCTTAAGATAGCAAAGTACCTATATACTACAGCCCCGTAGCGTGAAATCGGACACGGTGACCCCCTCTTTTTATTTTATTTTTTTAATGTACTAGGTGTAATTAGTAACTGTGCAAAGTTTCAGCAAATTCTCGTTACAACTTCTTTTTCGATGGAATCACCTTAAGCAACGTATTGGACAATTCCAACCGAACGATCAGTTCTCAGATTCCCCTTGGTCCTCACCCTTATCAGCACCCTGGGAAAGGAGGTTACCCGCGAGTGCTCTGGGGCCGAGGTAGTTACCACATCTCTCGCTGCACATACTCAGTAATGCATCTTAGCATATCGCAAAAGAGAATACATCAGTGTTGAAAGAGAAACTTATCAGTGGTAATCTCAGCCGGAGACTGCAATCAACCCACTGGCCCCATTCTTCTCGTGCCTTTACAGCCGGCCTTTTATGAAATATTTTTCCTAGACGTAAACTTTGTAAGTAGACACTGGACACCACAAGCGTCTTTTGTAGGTTGTTGCAAATCCAGAAATCTGATTGGTTCTTGTCGCCTCTAATTTGTATTCTTTTAGCTTGCTTTTAGTGATAACTCGGGTTTTCCTGGGTTTGCCGCTTGCGTTTGAACATTTGCTCGTAGAAAACTCGGGCTTTTCCTCTGATAGATCATATTCGTGTTGTCAAGACAAACTAGAACTACTAATGTATGCAAAGGAGGGGCTTTGCACATGGAATGTGGAATATTCCTCAGCATATGGCCTTCCATTGCACGCCAGTTCCAGTTCAATCGTAAGAATACAATTGATTAATATTGAACGTTTTAAGAGGCCAAATGGCTTCACCTAATAAAATACTAAAAAAAACACCTAGACCTGAAGATGGTTTAGTAAGTCGAAAATGTTAGGTGTTTTTTTGTAAATATTTTACTGGCAGCCTCAAAAAATGCATGTCATTATTTAATTGTCAGTTTATGGAAAATAAAACATGTAAATTTGAAGTTTGCCTGGTGGTTCATTGTGGAATACTGATTAATAATATTCCATCCCTATTCCGCTTACTGGCCTCAATTCTCGTGTACAGTCAAACTTTACATGTGGTCAATTGTTGTAAGTTTGGCACAGAAGTTGGAATCCAAACCACACACAAAAAAAAATTCAGGCTGGCCTCGATCCTAAGCAACAAGACCTGAACTATTAGATCCAAGCCGTCAGGTTGTTAGCATTAATTCTCTCAAAAAACGCAAGCTTCGAAGATTCAAGTTTCTCTGCCTTTGCTGGTGAAGTTGAATGCGAGATGAGCCTTTATCGCTGTACTCCAGCGCGCAGTATTTGACGGCCTGGCTTGGGACATTACAGCTATCCTGATACAAGATGGCTGTCATCGAGTTATTTTTTGTTGGATCTCTTGTGGCGTTCACGTTCTTAGATGTTTACCTGTATAAAAGGTTTTGTAGAGCAAAAGGTTCTTCTTCCGAGAGTGAGCACCTTGGACCCTTTGGAGAGGACAGTAGCAAAATTCCTACGAAATGACGCTGTGATTATTCCAGACCTTACTTTTACAAGTATAAATGCAGTTGTGTATATCGAGGAAAGAGACTTAGCAATCCTATCGACGGAAATATTTTTTTCAACAAAAGGCGTACCGGCTGCAAGTGAGATCCAGCTTTTAGCTGAAACTGACTAAATAAATTGAAACTTTGTAGTCTCCTTACCAGTTAAAATAATTTTTTGAAAAACAGAACTACATTATCACATTTTAAGTGCAAGTTAAGTTTTATCATATTTTTGCTCAGTTAAAATTATACTTTTTTTCAATAAATTATAATCTTTATAACTGCCTTGCAGGTTATAAAGGTTACATGAAGGTTAGCTTTTGCTAACCTTCATGTTACTATGGGAAGCCACAGAAAACCAGGTGTCATCAATGGTGGAAGGAAAATAATTTGATATTTATATCATCATGCAGTGGCAGATCTGGCGGAGAACCCGTGTTTGAGAACCCAAATTCTCTCCATTCTTACCCTCTCCCAGCCCCCTTTTTTACACCGTGACTCCACTGGCCAGTGTGAGAGGCTTTATTTGGCAAGTGAAGCCCGACTTAACTTGCGTACCAAGAATACACTACAGGGTCGCAATTCTTGAAAAATAAATAAATAAATAAATGGACTGCACTAAAAGTTTTGAAAACTTCTGTTGCCTGTTAATTTATGAAAATTCATGACTGAACTGTCACAAATTGAAGTAAGTATGGTGGTCTATTGTCGTAAGTTTACTTAAGAAATATTTGGGTCCAATATCCATAGCAACAAGGATTATTATTCAAGTAGACCTAGTCGCCAAACTTCAAACCCACAAGAAGTGTTGGAACGAGCTATATCGCATATCTAAAACATTCAAGTGGCAGAGAACTTGATTGCCAGCTGAAATTCGCCGCAGAGAAAAGCCATTTGAGTTTCGTGGAAATTCTTACGTGAACAACTCATTCCATTGACAACAAAATGGTTTTCTGTGAGATTTTCTTCATTGGAACTTTGGCGGCCTTCACGTTATTGGAGATTTTCCTCTTCAGGAGATTTTGCTTGTCAAGAGGTCCCATTTCAAAAAGCGAGCATGCCTATCGCGTCCCAGGAGGTTACTATGTTGTGAGATACTACCCGGAAGAAAATATGTACCATTGAGCCTGAGTAACTGCTAATAGCAAGGCCATTGGTTGAGTGACGTGCAAAAAGGCTAAGAAAACATGATTGCTTTATGTGCCATTTCGATTGCGCTTCAGAAGATTAACGTTAATTCAATGAATTTTTAAGTAGCTGAACTCATATTTATGTCCAAAATACTTCTTTATACGTTAATCGTAGAAAAATGTAGACTGTATCGGTGTGCGAGCGACGGTGCTTGTTAAGGGTGATTCAAAATGTGTATGTATATCTTATAGTGTTGGGACACTAATCAAATCAGTCAACTATTATGCGTCATTTCGGTGTCGTTTTAGATGAAAATGGCTGAAAAGAAATTTTTACGCGGTTAAGCCCTTATATATTATGTAGGAACATATTGTGGACTATAAATTGCTTAAAACTGACCATTGTAGCAGCGATGTAAACTTACGATGATTGTAAAAAATAATAACAAATAGTTTTTTTAGTGATTCGAGATATCAAATGGTCAGGTTGGTTGCTTTTTGCTGGAAATTTCAATAACTTATTACATACTGTAAGGTGTATTGAGGGCAATGTTGATGTTCAAAACTTCTGTAAAATAAATATCAATAATTTGGGGAGCATAAATCGTGCACGATTAAATGTTTGCCAGTGATACTTTATTGAAATGCATGCACTGAGCGTTTGACATTTTGCATCACTAACAGTCGTTCTGATGTTTTAATGTTAAGGAATATTTCTCCTCTGAAATTGTCATCACTCAAGCCGATCGCAGAGGCATTTGGCTTGCCAATTGTTCCTAGAAACAAGAAAATCCGGTTGTTTTCCTTTTTTTTTTTCGAAAAAGGCGAAATTGCAATTGCATAATTTCACCTCCGAAGCTAAAGGTTTCCGGCCCCGCAAAGTGTAACCGAGTTCGATTCAAAGATTCTGCCCACGTTTGAACAAGTATCGTGGACAAGTCAGGCAATAAAGAAACTTATATGCGGACTCGTACGACTGAAAGTGCAAATCAACTGAAGAGGATGTTTTTAAGATGAAGTCACATGCCACCTGCTCGACTATTTACCATACTGAGTGGATTTGTGGCAGTTAACAAACTTGTAAGGCTGAAAATGTTAATGCGAAATCAATATTTTGATGACTTAGATAACACGTATTTCTGTTTTAAGTTTGACAAATGATTTTCTTTTATTGGCACAGATCATAAGCTTTTTGTTATGTCTTTTTTTCACAACGGAACAAAATAGTATTTTCTTCGGCTCAGTCGTTGCCAAGAGTTATTAAAATCTTCTTTATTTCACCGAATTACAAACTTAAACACCAACATTCCTTTCTTAATGCCTTCTAAGAGTTTGTTATTGTTTTTTTTTTTGGCTTATTTTTGTATAAAAAAGAAACACGTGGTAATGAAGCCGTAATTCAGGATCTTTGAACAAAGATCTTTGAGGTGCCATGCTCTACGGCTAGACTTGACATCATTTTAATTTCAGAGAAACTTGATATTTACGACAAAATAGGGATCAAAACTATTTTCGAGTTTATAATGTCGTTTAGATTAAAGAATTGGATTCGGAATCAGTTACTACACTTGTTGATGAAGCTCTTTTTCATTTATTTTAGCTTAAATCTTGAATACCATCATTTCAACTTAACAATTTGAGCGGAACAGTTGCCGCAAATTAAATTTAAGTTGTGCAGGCAGAAGTCATTACCAACTACGCCCGCTGTGAATTAGCTCGAGTTTATGTACAGGGAGACTGAATGATTGCAATAAAATTGTCGCGATGAGAAACTCAGTCATGTGTGTGCCAACTTTCATCGTATTATTTATAAATTTATATGTTTTAAAAGAAATACCTCTTTGAGCTATTCACTCGGGCGATATTTGTAGAATAGGAGTGAATTAAGTCTAGTTCCAGGTAGTCAATCAGTGGGCTTGATACTCATAATATTTGAACTCAGCTTTATTTTAAGACCTCGCATTGTAAATAACAGCCTGCATGCTTTGCGGGTAAAAAGACATATATTTGAGTGCATGCCAATAAATAATGAATAGTATTCTGTGATATCTGAAGCCAAAAGCAAAACAATAACAAAGAAGTAAAACATATTAACTTCATTGAAGACTTGGGTTGGAGGAAAGCATCTTTTATATGGAAACCATAAATGCTAGCCGATGGCTGGAACATTCACAATCTTCGTTGCTGCTTTAGCTGTTGGATTTATTGGGGCATTAGCGCTTATTCAAGCCTATTTTATTGGACAGTGTTTTAGGGCCGGGCAGCCACAAGAAAACGGATATATTAATAACGACTGTCTTTAGTTATATATTTGAGTCAAGGAAAATTTCGCGGTAAACGTCTCAGACTTTTTGTCCTGACGGCATCATTTCCGAAACGTGGACCACATTGATGGAAGTGAAACAGCTTCATGATGATAAATTAAAACGGCAAACTGAACTGGCCAGATATTCAGTTGGTTTACAAGAAAAGCTGAACTGACGCTTTGAAAGTCATGCAGATGTGCAGATGACTTTAACAGTGTCAATAATTATGATAGTCTTGAAGCTTTTCGCTGTTGGCTTTAAGGTTGAAACACTGGCATATCATTGCACAACGCTTACAAGAGACGGGAAACTCCATTTAAACGAGCAATGCCGCTTACAGTTGCATTATAAGAGGATCAGTCTAAGGTTCGGCAACACTCTGCCAAAAGGGAACTCTTCTCTACTACCTTATAGCAGAAAAAAGGGGCGCGAGATTTGTCTTGTGGATTGGTAAAGGGTTTGCTGGAAACACAACTTTTTACATAGCAACGACAAAATTTCACAAACTACAAATTATAGTGTTTTGTACAAAATTTTTTTCGTCTTATACATTACAAAATTATACAGTTTTCTTTTTTTTCTGATCATTGCTGAAATTTGTTGTTTCGTACTATTTCAACGGCGCAACAATAAGAAAAATTGTCGGAAACATTTCAACATTGAGCGTTAGAGTTCCATTATTTAAAGAAGTCTTTCTTCATTTTTGACAGCTCTCAGCAACTATATCGTCCCTTTACGGGTGGCAAACCACAAACAAACTTTATATGTATATTTAAATATGTATATAATTCTCCCTATTTGTTAATTATCACTTCATTCATTGAGAGCCGGGTTACGATTTTCGCAGCCCGTTATCCAAAAGACCATTCAAAATAATCTTCTTCGTTTCTTTAGAGAAAAGTCCGTTAAAGCTGCGTTAAAATTTCCTTTCTACATGTCTCCAGCAGACTTGTTTTCAATTTGCTGATATTAAAATGTATATATATCTTTATGAGTTGAGAACAGGTCGTCCGGCTCAGTCACGAGTCTCGTTTTGAGTCATGATTTCTTCCTGACCAACAGTCTCGTTCCCAGAGTCCGCGTTTCCCCTTTCGTTGCTCGTTCCGCTGGACAAGGCAACTCGAACTCTGCCGAGATTGCGCGTGCGTGCGCGTGCGCGTGCGCGTAGTCCTGCTGTGTTTTTCCACAACTGTTTTTTTCAAGTACATGTAGCAGGTGAAACATTATAGAAATTACACTTTTCTCTATATCACGGTTGTTGTACCTACAATCTGCAGAAGTGCATGAAGATATCAAATAAGACTAACATTTTAGCCTGTTAACTAAATTGCGATCAAGTTCAATGTTCCTATTTTCGCATGGTAAATCACCCCAGCACAGAACGTTAAAACAAGTACTTCTTGCAACTTCCCAGAGAAACACTCCGACAAATTTTGCTTGGTTCTTTTCACTGTCTTCTCCCAGGCCCTTAAATACCACGAGAAGCGAGTGACTGGAAACGAGCACAAAGCACGAAGCATCGCGGGGAGGCAAAAAAGAGTCGTCATGTCGCCATACTTTACAGACGGGATTTTGAACGAACTGAGGAAGACTTGCACTCGAGAATGCATAGAAGTTGAAGACGCGTTTCTCCAAACAGTCTCACCTATGAGCTTCTAAGACAATGATCATAGATGCATTTGCCAAGAAACATCCCCCACATGGCGGCCACAAGATAAACCACTAGTACTCCAAAAAGGAGAGACACGTGTTCGAACATTCCTACAGATGGCCCGAGATGCTAGAACGATCCATCTTTTTCTTACCCGAGGCAATGAGTTTTGAGTAGCGTCCTGGTCATTCGTTGTGTACGGCTGTCAAGCCGGAGTATTATATGGCAGCAGCTGCATAATGTCTGTGCAATATTTCAAATATTGTGTTGGTCAGAGGTAGCCAAAAAAAGAGCATTAAAAATTAAGAATTTGTACGTATTTAATTAGTAATGATCGTACTGTCGACATTTAAAGGTAAAACTGGACTTTTCAATTCATGGAAAATTATTTTCTTGTAAGTTTAAGGAGCTTAACGAAGGAAAAAGTCACAGGCTTACGTAAAGAAAGACGATTCAAAATGCAAACGTTTTGTTGACATTTCCCGAAGGGTTGTATCGACGGCATGAATATTTATACTGTTTTATCCTCTCTTGGAGGGGCTCAACACAGCCTTTGAAACTTGAAGCCAATGAAAAGTAATAAGAAATACGATGCATATTCGTACGTGTCCTCCTCGAAGGAAATTTCCGTTGCATCTCCAGTTGAAACGTTGAGTCTTGCTGCGGTTCAACTTTGTTTTCAGTCAGTTTTTGCTTTAAAGGCAGGTTGAATGATCTGCTGTAAGTTTTTGCCCTATAATATGAGGGTTTGGACGCTATTTTCTTTTCTCTTCTTATTACAAATAAGCAGAAGTCCCAATTCCAGCAACACGGTGAAACATTGGGCCTATCAAACTAATTTTCTAAATTCGATTGTGTGTCGCGCATCACACAAAATGGTGTGCGCAACAGTTCCGAAATAGATTGACGGATCAGTATGGATCTGGGATGGACACATGTAACTTAATCACTTTGTATCAATGTTCCTTCATGTGCCACCCATCGAAATCACATTGTTTAAATTCGTTTTTACTTAGGTTCCAAAAGAAAACTAGTCTTTTTCTCAAATGGAGGGGGTCAATAAACTTGAAATCATTTGCATGCACGAGAACAAAACTGGCACCACGCCACAATACAGATATACAGAACAATACCTGTACAGAGTGCAAATGCTGCTGATGGGGTCTGCCAGTATTTGTAACTATCTCTATTTTATTTGCAGACTTTACAAGTATGTAGTGAAAGTACGACGCTTGTTTTGAGTGTTCATCTACTTCTTTCAATAAGAATTCGGTTTCAAAGACTCCTGCGCACTACAACACCCAAGATCCAAGCCTCGCTGTTAGATTTACTAACGCACTTATGGAGCTTCTTCAAGATTTCAGCTACACCAAACGTCATTCAACCGCAAGGAAACCAAACACAGAAATGAACAATGGGTTGATTATTTTTCTTCAAGTCACACTGGTTCCAAACTGTCGAGAAAAACACCTAGGACTACACAGTCATACACATGACAGAATTTCACACAAGTTTGATGCTGTCGGACCAATAAGATTCCAAGAATTGTTAAAAATAAGATGCATGAGAAAAGTAAATACCATAGGGCTAAAATGAATGCTGAATAATGATTTTTTGCCCGTCGCACTGACATTCTGTTGTTACTAGAATGATGCAGGAGTTGTTCTTTATGATTCAAACTGTTTGCCTGGTCTCCATGTACTTCTTGTGGATTTGTTGTTGTCCCTTCACCTTATAAGAACGTTTTTTAATTATGCGGAACGTTAAGAATCTCCCTGGCGAACTCCAGGACGGTTTCGTCTGCAGTTGTTTGCGGTTCCAGAGTTGGCAGTTACTGAAGGGGACACACGGCTTAGTAGATAAGGATACACAGGAATCTAGACCAGAGTTATTTCAGCTGGATTTAAGAAATACTAGCAGAATCAACGACTACAAAGTGGTCTCGACTTCTCCAGCTACCTGCGGTGCAACTTACAACACTGGCTATAACTGAATGAATAAAGAAGCGTTATGTGCAGTTGTCTTCTAAAGCAAGCACAGTGGCAGAATTAACAATTCGTTTGTGGTTGAAGTTGTTAGACAAAGAGGACTGGAGAACTAAAACAACGGAAACACCGTTTCCGATATATGAACGCTATTCCAGTTGTGATTTGCTATAATTGTCATAATTGTCTTTTTAAAACCAAAGCACTGGGCTATCAACGATTCGCAGGTACGCGATTTCGAAGGCTATATTGTTTAGTTTCCAGCATAAATTTTTAATTGCGATTATGACGACGAGATCGAAAAGAATGTTAATAAAATTGAGAGCAGCTTTACCAGATACAGTCACAATTTATGATCCACGGGCAGTATGGCAGAGTCGGTATGGCAGCTTTTGGTGACGATAACGATTATCTAAAAATCAATATTACAACAATTGTATTTCGGCGAGAAAGGCAGCGAAGCGCGTGAAACCGCTTGGAAATATGGAATAATCACTCGGAAAGTTACCAAACTGCTTTTGTGCCTAGCATCCATTTCAGTAACAGAGACCGAAATTCGGATGCCGCAACCAACAAAGGCACCTGGGAGTTCCTCCCACAGGAGCCAGTACTATAAACCACTTCTTAACCCGACCACAACTCTTTATGGGATTTACTAACGTTTCAAATACTTCAGCACCTAGGACCTTGACTTGACCACTTTTTTGAATAGGTTAAACATTCAGCTCTCGTAAAATAACAAACTGGGTAATGAAATATTCAAAATAATGAAACAGGTTGTTCGCGCATCGAGAGGAAGGCAAAAGCGGTCAAGTAAAATGATTTTCAAGTAAAGCTGAATAAATTGGAAACGAAGAGCACACTGAGCAACACTTCTGTCATGTATGATCTCTTATTGGTCACTGATCACTATTTCAATAAAATACCTTTAAGTACCTTAAGCCGTGTGTTTGAACAGTTTCACGAGGAACTTGTTCTATATCTATCTTGGAAAGCACAAAAAATTGAGGTAATAAACCGTTTTTTTGCCAAAATCCATTTTGCAATGCAGGAAAAAACGGCTAGATAAGGATGAATATCGGCAAGGGTAATTGTCATTTCCAGCAAGAGAAAATAATTTTTGCATTTTTGTGAACTGATTTTGTGAATAAAACAATGGATGAATTGTGTCGTGTAAACGGTGTGAGCCTGCTTTGCCTTGCCGATGTATTTTTTGGTTTCTTTTTCCAAAGAAATCCGCGAGGCGAGGGTGAAAAGCGGCAACTTGCTATTTTGATGGAGTGTGCAAACGCTCATACTTTCTTCTGAGACGTTTTCTGGTGATTGTGCGCATGCCCCAGATATATAGCGCATTCTTTAAACTGGTCACCAGTTTCAAAAATGACGACCGAGAGAGGGAGGGCAACGTGAAATACAGAGAAAGTCATCAAAGTACTCGATTTGTGGGCGGAAGAAACTATCTAGTATATTGGATGGTGGAGGCCTAATTTTTGTCTTTGCAGATGATAGTACAACCCATAACTTCTTTTTCTTTGATTGAAAGAGCCGTAACTTCTTCCTGTGCTTAAATGACTTTCCAGTGCGGTGACTTGTTTGCTTGCGATCACTTTCTTCCTAAGATGCCGTTACTTTTGGCCGAGACGGTTGAAAAAAAAAAAAAAAAACTAACAGAACTGGTGACACTGTAGTCGCTATCTTGTGTTTAATAATTGCGCATGCTCACTTTATTATTTCCACCCTTGCCTTGACTGGCGAAAAATGTCTGATTGGTTGACGTGCGACCACGTGATTACGCTCTTGAATTCAAGATGGCTACCAAAATATTTCTTGGAGTTCTTTCTTTCTCGTGGCGGGTGTTGACTGTTAGATTGACAAGAAACGCAGAATTAAAAGGAACGAGAACAACGTAAGGGCCATAAGTTTGGTACAAGGTCGGTTGTGGATGTATAGAACCATTTGTTGTTGTGTTCGCCGCCTATAACTTGTTTGTTTTGAGACTCGTTTTAGCATTTTTCATTTCCTAAAACATCGTTTCTTTCACTTTAGACCGAAGACGTTTGGCGTCGGATATAAAACGAGCTCTACGTTTATTTAGTCTGAAATCGCTGGTTAGATGGATTTTTGGCACATGGGACATGGTTGCAAGCTTAAATGGAGCATTTTACTGTCCAAATAATTCATTTCTTATGAATTCCGCAGCAGTCGGGCAAACAGCTGGTCAAGGAAAATGTAATGCCATATGTAATCGGTGTCAACACTAGTTTAAAATATGGCAAGTTCACAAAGAAATATACGCCTATAAAGAGACAGTGTTTTGCATTGCAGAATAATATCGTGCCTGACCTTAGCACGGCTAAAAGAAGTGCATAACTTTGGGGTGGAGTTGGTGCCTGCATTGTGTACCTCTAGAAAAATATTATAAATGTATTACAAGACATTAGCCAAAGAATAACAATAAATGTTTTCAGATTGTCACATTATAACAACAGTTGTTTGTTGTCATTAGTTTTTTTACTCAAGGGGCCTTTTCTTGGTTGAAAATCTTAAATCTCTGGTTATGCCTAAAGAAACTACACTATTCAACTTCGATTCTAATTGGCTGTTAGAAGGCATAATAATCATTATTTTGCACTAAACTGCAACTGCTTGAACATTAGTTATAGATCACTGAAATTAAAACTGCTGGTGCACCATGGCCTCTCTAAGATTATTGTGAACATCAATTAGCAGTAGTCTTCAAGGACAGCACAGAGTCCCAAAGAGCTTACAACCTGGTTTCCAGGAATGTGATAAATGCCCAACTGTTTTGTTGCTGCTAAAGTTTAAGACTTGCCAGTCCAGTACACTATTTATGCAGCTAGTTAAGAGTCCTTTCAATACTATTCAACTCACCTAAAGTCTTATGCGATGTTTACCCTAGATGCTGAGACTGTTAAACATTAAGGTCTGGCTTGCAGAGTGTTGTGCTATTAGTAAGCATATAATAACAGGAACAAATAATTCAGCTACAGCAAGCTTGTCTATTGTTGCACCTACTCAGTTCAAAACTAAACAACCACACTGTAAAATGTCATCACAGCTGACATGTGTAAGTAAACAATCCTGGGTGCATTGAAAAACATTTAACTGAGCAAAATCCTAAAATACCATAATGTTGTCAGAAGTAAACCAATTCCAATCATGATTTGATTCCATTATAAGTGTCTTTAGTTCACTATAGAGCTGAAGTTTGCAAACTCATTGTTAAATACACTTGCTGGCATGCAGGTGAACACCCCATTATCAAGACTCAGTTACAATTAACTTACATCTGAATTGCAGTGGTGAATTGCAAGGAGTCACCCCCTCCCCCATAATAATAACAACAAGATATGAAGTGCTGCTGCAAAGATCATGTTTATTTGTATTCTCTCCACAAAATATTGTCCTTTCATATGTGCACATTCATCACCATGCAACATAAATAATGTCCTATTGCCAACATGTGTTTCCGTTTTTTTATGCTTAGCCTCCCATGAAAACTGTTTCATCTTGGTCTGAAAAAAAGCATATAATACACATGTTTATTAATCAATAAGTACCTCTTGGATCCAACCTTTGTATAACTAACAACATTCGAAACAAAACTGAGGCAAGAAAGCATTTTTTTATTCTGATCAACAAAGGAGGGTGTAATGTGGTAAGATCTGAGACAGGATACATTTTGAAAGCATTTCTTAAGACTAAAATTTTGGACAAGAATGATGTTAGAACTAAAATGCCTTCTAAATACCTTTAATTGAAACACGGCACAAATAGTCTATGATCCTGGGCTAAAAAGTGCACACTTATCCTGCCCCAACATTTCTGGGGCAAAGGCAACAATTTAGGTAAAGCAGGAATTACAAAAGTTATTAAAAAGTATTCAATTCAAGTTTGAATACAAAGTGCATGAAAATTTGTAACTGCCAATGTTGAGCCAGTAAAATTGTAATTTGCTCCATGACTAGAATAACTGTAAGAACAGTATATTCTTATGCACTGAAAACAGATCAGAGCTGACAGATGGGTGTATGAGGGAGGGGCCCCAAGAAAAAAGGAATGGGGATATAAAAATGTTTCAGAATGAAAATAAAATAAATTCCTTTAGGGTTACACTACTAGTGTGATGATGGCATGATAGCAGCAAACAAAGAATTGACTGATGACTTAAACCAACTTAAAAATTAACATATATATATATATATATATATATATAACACTGTAGAAATATTGCAAATGGTTCCGGCTTGCTCATCAAGCAGTGTTTAAAGCAGAGAGAACAAATCTACTTGCTAAAATTTTCTGGCAGAGATATGAAACAAGGAAATAAAGATCGCAAAAATTAGGAAACAAATAACGTGTAAATCTGCAAATTATGCTTAAAGTCATGTAGAAGCTTAACTTGGGTGAAGAAAATGAGCTTTCAGCTTGCATCAAAATGTCACAATTACGTAGCATCAACACACCTATCACCGAATTTACTGCAACATTCTATTGAGTAGCTGCCTGTACGAACAACAACATTGCAAAATTTAAACTTCTGTCGAAAAAATTCATGAAATAAGGTATTCACCATCTTCAATGGCTGGAAAATTTTCTCAATCTCACGATCACAGTTTGTCTTTAGTCTGTATAGAATTTTAACTTTATCGAATCATCGATCTTCACGATTGCAATCCGAGATAAAACGTGCAAAAATAGTCTGCATGTCACACAACAATGCACTTTCCCTGCCACGTGGTACAAGCTAATTCATATATCTACACAAAGCTCAAGAATCGTTCTTTCGTTCCTTTATAATATCTTTTTGTACCACGTGGCAAGAGTCTGTCACTATCAAACAACGCAAAAATAACTCACCTTTTTCGCAGCCCTTTCTGGCGAAGACATCATGTCAAGACGTCCATTTGTACCCGACTACAGGCTGGAAGCGACTTGCTAAACGGTGTCCCAACGTAATATTTTCCATAGAATAAGGTCCGCTTGAAATCGGCCATAAAACAAGCCTTGATCTCTCAAAAAGGTAAGAAAACCTCAAGTCTGTCAACTCTTAACCGGCGGCCATTTTTCTTTCCTTCTCGAGAGCACTTTCTCACCGAGAACCAATAACATTTACGGAAACCTACCACGTGATTTTTTGCGCGGCGCCTGCGCAGACATTTTTCGCCAGTCAAACCCTTGCCTGGAACAATGCCTGGAACTATACGTCCTTGCCTTGTACAAAACCGGTAAGCATGAAAAGCTACGTTTGTAAACTATCCTTGCCTCTCAAAACATTGAGTTACCTTTGCCGATATTCATCCTTGCCTAGCCGATTGTTTCCGTGTGTAAATGGGGTACAAATTAGATGTGATAATATGCTTATATCTAACAGCGGGTGTAACTGGAGGTGCTTATCACTTTGCCAAAATGACCGAAAATATTCCGGATGGAAAATGAATGGTAGGGTCATTTTTGGGAGACCCTATCCAAAACTTTTGGACCAGCTTTTAAAGTCTTCCTCTTTTCCGTTTGGAGCGAACAGGTCGAAAATTTCGTCATAACATTGTCATAGTGTTGTGGATCCACAAGCTGCAAGCAAGTGGATCTACAACAAACTTTGACACTGTTATGATGAACTTTATCATCAATAAGAGGACAGACGCATAAAAAACTGGCGTCAATTTGTTAAGCTGATTGCATCAGCTTTAGGGACGGACCGTTATTTTTTTGGAGGGGGGGGATGAAAAATCCTGAAAAAAATTGTTTGCAAAATCCAAAAAGCCCAAATAAATTGTTTGCAGACATGAAAAGGAGAAAATAAAAAGTTTGCAGACTAGTTGATACATAGTTTGATTTATATAAATTAATTTAGTCATATTTGTTAAAATGCAAGAAAACAATGCAACAAAATGATTTGCAAAATCTGGATTCATCAACTGGTTTGACATGGTAAATTAGCCACCACAAACTAACTCAAAAGTTGACATTTTGAGTGTTAGCTATTCCTTAGAACAAATGAGCTATTTAACACTCAAACATCAGTCATTTCTTTCCGGTGGCTAATTTAACAAATCGACTTGGTTGATAAACCCCAATTTTTGTTTTTTTACTTTTCCACCAACAAATTACCACAGTACGTTTCTTAAAATCAGTAACTAACCCCGTTATTAAAAATAATCTCTTCTGAGGACCTTAAAAGCATTAAATGTTAAAGTTAGGTTATTGTATTAATCGTTTCTATAACAAGACCCTTTTGTAATTGGATAGCTGTATTGGGACAACTACGTTGCGCACGCATCAATCAGGTGCACTGAAATGGGTTCTTTTTATAGCTGCTTCTCCACTGCTTGCAAAACTGATAATTAAAAATATATCCCTGAAGGGCACATAGATTTTCTAATCTCGGATTTTGTTATAGATAGGATTAACTGGACTTCGAATCGTACAATTCAGGGGTAATCGTGCTCGTAATTTCAAATCATCCTCGCGCTACGCGCTCGGCTGATTTAAAGTAACTCGCCCAATTACTCCCTGAATTGTGCTCCACTTAGTCCAATTACGATTACTAATCAAGAACTCCTCGAAGTGCAATGAAACCCTAACTAAGAGAAAAGATTAACTTAAATTCCTGGGTTGCATGTATTCACTAATAGTCACACTGGCTTTGCAACAGGGTCCTAGGCTGGTTTGATGATGACATTTAATAAATCATCACTTAAACAGCATGCAAGCAGCCTCCTGTTTTTCACTTGCATGAAGAAGGCAAATTGGATCCAGTCTATCTAAACGACAAAATAAAGCGCAAGTGTAAGCAAGCGCTGTTTCATTTGGCTCCTCAATCCTCTCTAGGATCAGGGGAGAAAAGGCCACTGGTGCAGTTCTGTATTATTACTTGCAATTACGTTCACATTTCAATGTTTCAGGATACTTTGATGTGAGATTTTTAATTTTTTTAGGAAACAAAACAGAGGGTCCACAATAGGTTTGGCGGGATGCGGGATTTGGCTAATTTTTGTGGCGATATTCGGGATGGGAGCTGAAAACAGGAGCGGGATGCGGGAATTTCGGTTACGAGCGGGAGCGGGATTTTGTGTTTTCAAGGAGTCGGGATGCGAGAATCGCAAGGGAAAAGTAGCGGGATGCCGGCGTTATTTGAATTTTTACGAGACTGGATGATTTTATCAGAGCAGCCGGATACAAATGTATCCTTTGCGGTATGAAGTGTGTTGGCTTTCAAGCAATGAATCGGCCAAGGCAGCGTAGCCTAAATGTCAAACTAGTATGAGTCCTTTTGTGGTGTTTTGTGTTGATTTCGGACATTTCTATTCTCGTTACTTTCATTACAAGAATGAGGTATCAAGTCAGATGTCGTGTTGCATTTCTTGGCCTTGTGTGCGTTCTTGACTTTTCCTACACTATCTTTTGTTGAGTTCCTACACTTTCACTTTATTATTGAGCGTTGGTTGGAACAGCTATGGTTAGTCTAGCCGGTATGGCAACACCGGCGGACGGTAATGTAACGACGGTCGCCGGAGAACACTTTGTGTCTAAGGAACGCACCGACCTTCAGATCAAAACCACGACGCGCTAACCACTGCACAACTACCCCTTCTTTAAAAATTTGAACAGAAAGAGGGTCATGTCATAAGACACTCAGTTGGTTGTCTTCCAAAAAAAGCAGGACCGAGAATACATAACAAACGATCTTTGTCAATCTTTACTTCTCACTAATACCTGGACAAGTAAGATAAAACAGAATAACACAAACAAAACACACGTTAGGATCATTAGTGGCGATATCGAGACCACAAAAACGTCGACCATAAAAACGTATTATGTTTGTCTGCTATCCGTTATATAAAAAACTTGTCTGCTACCCATAAAAACGTGTCTGCTATCCGTTGTATAAAAGATAAGTGATGTTTTCATCATGAATGTAGAAAACTAGTTAAAATTTGGGCGGGATCGGGATTTCGACGTAAAAAAGGGCGGGACGGCGGGATTAACAGGAAAAAATAGGCGGGATGGCGGGATCTAAGAACCCTATTGTGGACCCTCAAAACAAGCCATGGTTGCAGTTATACACGTCCCTTACGTGTTTCATCCGTCTGTACTCTTATTCACAATAAAAATTAGCCAATCAGCGCGCGAGAATTCTCTCAGTTATCATAAAAAAGAGAGGAGTACAGACGGATGAAACGCGTAAAGCTGACGCAATCAGCAAAAGTTTTGTTAAACTTTTCAGCGCTGCATTCTTGATGAGGCCACAATTATACCACAAATCTAGTAGTCGTCAATGAGGGAATCATCTAAAATTTATGGGTCAAAACTGAAGAAACCATTGCAACCTTAGGGCGAAAAGATGAGGATATTTGTTGAGGATTCAGACCTGAAAATCCGGCGGTGAGCGGGTATTTGTGCTGTCGACGAAATAAAGCTGAATCTTGTTTTAGCGGATTATTTTGTGAAAAATATTCATTGGATTAAACGTTAGTTGAGCAATTCGAATTTTTCCTTGTATTTCTGGCCTATTCTTTCTAAAGTTTTAATTTACGAGCCTGTGACTCTCCGAATTACAGGGTTGAAATTCAGATTCTGCGGCAATCGCATCTTCCATTGACTCTTGCATTTATTTCCTTGGTTTGAAAATCAGTTTTGGCTCTTTGTTATTGTAAAATTAACAAATTGGCGTCAGATTTTATGCGTCTGTCCTCTTATTGATGATAAATTTCGTCATAACATTGTCAAAGTTTGTTGTAGATCCACGAGCCACAATTTATCATCAATAAGAGGACAGACGCATAAAAATCCGACGTCAATTTGTTAAATAGAAATGTGTTAACTTTTAAAAATTTCCGTTTATTCACTACAACTCAGGAAATCGATCCCCTGAAAATTTATTAACCCATAAAGAGCTACATCAAAAGCCTAAGTATTTCTCCCTCCAAAAAAAGATCCACTGTTTTCACCTTTACCGCTAATGAACAACACTACTACCATGGTCTTTCTACTATCCATGCTATAACCCAATTAAGCCCTACCGCCAAAAAGAAGTCCACCTTCACTTAAAATACCGTAGCTCTTTTGCTAAATTTCCGATTTTAGCACAGTATCCTTCGACATTTTGCAATTAGGTTTATTTTTCGCGCGGAGTAGGCTGGATGCAATACTGTGACGTCATCGTTTTCGAAAACTCCCGTTTTCACCGTCCACATAAGAACACGAAAACGACTCTTTCAAGAATTTCCACTCTGGAGAGCGTTTTCGGTCGCCGCTTTCACCGGATACGTGTGGACGGAAGGCTAATCCGCAAAGAGAAAGTTGCGTTTTCAAACGAAAACGGATACACGTTGACGGGGCCTAAAAGAAATAAAAAAAATTCATAAAAGAAAAGGAAAAAAAATTCATCTATATGCCATTGTTTCCGGGAACCAATCGGTAGAAAAAATGAGCACGCGTGCAGAATTCACGCTCCTTTGAATAATTTATCGCCTTGTGAAATGTTCCATTTCAAAATCAGAATATGAACTCGTGAAGGAAGTTGTTTCAAGTTTCACTTTCTTCTTCTAATCTCGAGCAAAAAAAGTTACTCAGCTGTTCTGGAAACCTTACCAAGAACGTCACGTATCTGTAGTATATACTGAAGGAGAAGAGTAATAATTAACTTTTGTGCTTGTATTTGCGTTTGCAAAGTTTGAGTGTGTTTGCTCTCAACTGATTATTCTTATGTACACTTTCCTCAAGGATCAGGACATTTAATGGCCATGACAGAAGGCTCACCCCCAGGATTACGAAACAAAGTTAAAAGAGCCAGCCGGACCAGGGACCACATACTGTACAGTCAGATTTTCAGGAAAAAAATTGATAAGTCCAGTTCCCAGCCCCCTTCTGGGAACTTGGGTCTTTATTTCTGTGTGTAGGTGTATAAATAACCAAGACTCTTGCACAAAATGTCGTTGTCATTTCTTTTTATTCTCAGGTTTATACGATTTGTGCACAAACCAAGATTCCAGCAAAGTTGAGACTATTTCAAATGTAAAGCTTCATAGGCAAACGTTCCTTAGGCTCATCATCAGGAAAAGGGACTCGTCTGAGAGGGGCCTCACTAACGTCAAGGCTACTTCATTAGCCCATTGTTAAGAGCATCCATCTTTTACACCATGTCAGCCTCTGAATCAGCGATTTCACAAGTAAGGTCATTCGTAGGATTTGGTAGACTAAACAAAACTTTTGTGATAAACAGATTGACTAAGTTCACGCCAACTCATTTTGTTCATTTTTTTTTCACTTGTAACGCCGACCTTTCCAAAACCCACATACCTTGAGGCCTGAGGCAATCGATAAATATTTACTGGTGTGCTAAGGATGCTGCATCAGTATAAAAGTCTCAAGTGGTGGCGTTGTGAAAAACCACAAAATGTGTAAAGCTACCACCACTCAACCTCGGGTCGATGGCGCACTTAATGGCAGGTTAGTTTTAAAAATAACCCACACTCAGGAAAACGCTGCTTCACGCACACAGAACCTACGGACGCTCCTATTTACGGGCTCTGGACTAGTAATAAATATCTCTAATGGGGAAAGGGCGATTACATCTATTCAGACAACAAAGAAGGCGGTGTCACAGGTCAACCAACTTCGCAAGGTTAAGGACAGCTTGGTGATTTTACAGGTAAAGAGCTTGTTTTTTTGAGGTCACATTTAATGTTTGAAGAATCCAGATGGGTCGTACGCATCCCATGCACCCTAAGAAAACAAATTGAAATAATTACTTAGATAAACCACTGTAATAAATCTAATTGATTTACCCAGTCACCATTTCTCACCTATGATAAAAACACAAATATCTTACTAATTTCAACACAATTTTTGTGGTGTATGCTTTAGATAAGAAAGACTGCTTAATCTATTTTATTGCTAACAGCAAAAAAGATCTGAAATTTTTAATATAAAACATGAGGTAAACACACAAGCAAATTGTTTTAACATTTTAAGAAATCTCTTCAGCTTCTTAAGGAATATAAGGATACCTAAGCTCACAAATGTAACACACTACAAGATCACTTACCCCTTCATAGCCTAACTTGTCAATGTTTAGTCTCCTTTCAATGTTCCGTGCCAGCTCTTGAGTGCGGGACATGATTCCTTTGGTTTTCTCAATCACTTGCTGATAAACAGAGGGAGCCTGGGTCCCCATGACCACGTGACCCTAAGAGCAACAAAAGAGGAAGACTGGGTTCCAGTTATTCACATTTTAAACAGAATAACTTTTAGACATGTTCCTCATAATAAGAATTGTCTTCGTACCAGTTTAGAATCAATCTTGGCATCCAGTCTGGCATTTCTAATGAGATTAACAATCCACCTTTCTGCTTCTTCAGGAGTCATGTTCAACTTTTCAGCCAGCATGCTGTTGATAAGAAAACAGGGCAAAAATTTGGCTCCTGATTTTGCCTAAAGTTCAGTAACCGATTCCCAAAGAGGCAAAGAGCATTGTGATTGATGAATTTCCAAGTTCCAGTTTTGCTGGGGTAGAAAGAAGGGGGCGGGCTGGAGGATGGGTAGGTGGTTAGAACCTCTGAGTCTGTTGAAGAAATTCTAAAGTGTGACTACTCAAATAAAAGCCACCATGCAGTGCATATGCATTATGCTGTACAAGGTGGTTGTAACTTTTGATCCAGTGGATGAAATCCTGAAGCGTGACTATTCCAAATGAAAGCTGTTAAGGACAGTGCATCCTTTTGTTGCTACGCATACGTTCTGCGCATCTTGGGATATTCGGTTTTCTTTAGGAATTTGCCTACTAACACAACGGTATTTATTTCGCAGTTCATGGTTATGTGGAAAAAGCAGACCTTAGCAAGGGCTATCAGAATCCGAAAAGAAAACTGGGGGCAACCATGCATTTTTCAGAGATAATTGAGCCTAAATTTGGAAAGTAAATGCCAAATGCTTTGTATTTTAAAAATTTTTCAGGATCATGGTAGCTTAATTTTCTCTGAAAAATGCATGGTTACCCACATTTTTCTTTTTAGATTCCAAAAACCCTAGCTAAGATCTGCTTTTCCCCCATAGTCATAACCTTTGCAAAAATACCTCTGTATGAGGACCCACCGTCCTTAAGAATTACTTCCCTGTGATGTTGTTTATCAAGCAAAGTGGTTCTAAATTTTGACTCTGAATTTATGCTTTGTTTACCTTATACTGATGCACTGGTGTATTCTGCAGAATGTCTCAAATATAAACAACCTGGCATTCTCAATAAAGTCATCTAAACAAGCTACAAGGAAGAAGTCATTCAAAAGAACCTGGAAAAAAAATCAACACAGAAAATAATTAACAATTATTCTACGAGGGCGCGCTGGATATCCAATGATAGATAACCAATGAGGCGTGTAGCGCCGAGTTGGTTATAATCATTTGATATCCAGCAAGCCCGAGTAGAATAATTGTTTTATTAAAAACTTAACCACTATTTCAAAAAAAAACTCAAGAAAGAACGTGAAAAATGAGAAAAGAAATTTAAACGGAACAAGAATCAATCACATGACTGAATAAAAAAGGCGCCAAAACCTTGCGAAGTGTTGCAGCGTTTCATTGCAAAGCTGAATGAATCAATGAAAACTGCTCGAAAGTGAACAAAGAAGGAAAAGTTTGGGGAAAAATACTCTAATTGTTGGCTCTGAAATATGGTACATGTTTGATTTTTCCTGAAACATTGTTGTAATCATCGTTCAAAGCGGATTGAAGCTGAACAATTTCACCATATTAGCTGCTGGAGTTGAAATTGAACAAGTTTGTAATCTGTTCGCACAACGGAGCCATCATGTGCGTGTTCGATCGAACTGAAGACAGAACAAATTTGAACTTGAAGAGGTAATTTCTATGCAGCTCAGAAGCAAGATCACTGTAGTGAGGAACATTAGAATTCATCATCACAGTTTGTTAAACGCAAAGCGCAAAATGTAGTTGTTGTCGGTTTAGAGGCTGCGGACGGAATGGTAAAAACAACATTCAAACAACTGGAAAAGCGATTCAACTCCGTTTACATGGCATCCAATTTCTATCTGAGCATTTGGCCCTGTTGGAACACAGAGCTACAATGAGTGCAGGTAAACCAGTGTCAATTTTGCGTGTTAAAGCCGAAAAAAGATCTCGCCCTTCCTTCCTTCTTGGTAGTTTGCAGCTGTATTTTTTGTAGTACTTGTTTAGACAGCTTCCCGATTTTTGCACCAATTCACCTTGAATGTGTGATAGTTTTTATGAAATGCTCTAGCCCCATTTCACTGTGTTTTAATTTGTCTTGTCTTGATATTTTGAAGTGGAATGCCTTCCTGATAAAACCTACCGTTTGTTCAATTTCAATGACTGACGTGACGATCAATGAAAGAAATTAATTGTAAACACATAATGCTTAAATTTCTATTTCTGCACAGTTTCTTCAAACAATTTTGACTTGTGTTAGACGATGCTGTTGGTGATGCTTGTTGGTGATGCTGTTAGAATTTCTGCTTAATTTAAATTCGCTGCCAAGTGATTTTTCTCGTCCATTTTTCTTGCCGGGTTGCTCGCGAGGAAAAAAACTTTCAGCTCACTTTTTGTTGAGGGTTCATTGACCATATTTGGTCGCAGCAGGTATATGAGATGATAGCCTAGCTCCGTTCAGCCAATCAAAATGCTAGAAATCCAATATACCTAGTCCAGTTTTTAATAATTATTATTATAGTTATTATTATAGTTATCATTATTATTATTATCATTATTATTATTACATTAAAATTATTATACTACTGAATAGCCATATACAGTAAACACAGCTGTTTGAAGTGAGTAAGCTTGTGTTTTGTAGCAATTTTCTCATAGTGACATACTATCCTTATGACACTACACTAAGATGACTGAATCACTCACCGTTTCACATTCTCGAAGCTTTTTCTGTGCACCATCAAAATCAAAATTGACATAAAGACATTCCAGAAACTCTGTGATTGGATCTTTGTAAGTGTAAGATTCCTGTTGAATCACTTTCACCAGGTCCTTGAGTACCGTCCGTCGACGCTTGTTGGTAATAACAGCTGTCGTCAAGTATCTCAAAATGTGGGGACACGTGGTCTGTATCACATTGAGATACCTTGGGAAAAATAAATAATAAAGGCTTGTTTTCACTAGTGACGGAGTCGGAGTTGGAGTCGGAGTCGTAATCAGAAGCGCAGAGCGTTCTGATCTAGTGAAAACAACATTCCGATTCTGCTTACGAATTCGTTGCTTACGTTCTAGTGAAAACTAGGTTGTCAGAGTCGGAAGCATAAGCGGAAGAACTAAACCAATCACAAAGCATGGGAACGAGCACTGCGATTGGCTTATCCTTCCGCTTCTACCTCCGACTCCGACAATCTGGTTTTCACTAGATCGTAAGCGACGGAATTGTAAGTGGAGTTGGAGGAAACATTCTGATTCTTCTGACTCTGATTCTGTTGAGCTTATGACTCTGCTTACGACTCCAATTTTTGATTTTCACTTGGTCATAAGCACTCTTATGACTCCGCTTACGACTCCGACTCCGACTCCGTTGCTAGTGAAAACCAGCCTTAAAATAGAAACAAAGCTACATGCAAAAATATCTCCAAAAGACACATCTGACTTGTATTACCTTCTTTAAGTCTAACACAACCCTTGCTGAATGGATACAAATCTTCACAGCTCAGTTTAACTGTGATTACTTACTGTGGTTGATAAAGAAACAGATCAATAATAAGATCTCTTCCTTTTGGATGATTAAAGAACACAAAAAGACTCCAATGAATCAGCCATGTTCTCTCCTGTAATAACTGCAGTGTTCCAGCTTGAGTCTGAACCAAAACAGAACAAAATTAAAATACTTTCAGGGGTTTCATTTAGGCCAGGCAGCCAGGCAAATCGACTGGCTATGAGCACGATTTTGCCCATCTGCGTTGACCTTCTTGACAACGTGTTTCTGACAACTTAATATATAACTTGATATTTAGACATTCTCCTTACTAGTACCATAAGAAATGTATCGAGATCAGTAATGAATATGTATTTTTACATCAGGGTTTAAAGGATTGAGTAAATGTAAACAAGTTGCTCAGTGGATAGAGTGCTGCCTGGTGTACAGGAGGTCATGGGTTTGATTTCCGTTGAGACAAAAAGAAAATTCCCTTTTTCTCAATCAAGTGCTGTATGCTGCAAAATTGCTGGCTGACGGCACTTGAGCAGGCTGACCAAACAGGGAAGCATGGCCTTGCCAGGTTGAAACTTTGCAGTAACTGCCCAAACGTTCTGTAGCTGCAAAAAGCTTCAAACGGGCAGAACTCTCCAAGATGATTTTGTGTCCAATCTCTTCCATACAAATTAATGACTTAACATGGAGCATGTAACAGCATCTTGTGGTGTACTCTTGGGTGTGAGAACTTGGGTAAAGTGCCAGCATAAGGGGTTCACCCGGGTCTCATTTATGATTCCTGAGTCTAATTCATGGGCAGGTAACTTACATTGCTTTCAATAACATCTTTAAGTCTGTTGAGATCTTCCAAGGCAGTTTCCCAATTCTGCATGAGGATTTCCGAACCTAGTTTACCCCAAAGGGCATTCAGTGTATTCCTGTCATCATTACCAGGTACCTATGAGGAAAAAACATGATTGACTTTGTTTTAAGTAGACAGTTTAGTGACACACTTGTCTCATAGAAATGCTATGCCCTTGAACAGCCCTGAAAAAGTGAGCTCAGGTCATCACAAACACTTGTTGTGAAGTATTAATTTTGCTATTTAATGCACTCTGTCAATGAACATGACCAGTTTGTAATCCATTCTGTTTTTGTGACAGTGTTTAAATGTCAACAGAAACAGTGAAGCAAACTCAATGAAACAAAAGAGGAAGCTACAATGTAGAACTAACCAGCACACGGTAGAAGTACAGGTATTCTGCAGCACCAGAGTAGTTTCCACACTCGTACTGAAACTTTGCATATTTATACAGTGTGTTCAGCATTTCTGGTTTGATCTGACAATAAATCAAAAAGGTGTCAGAACTAAGATTATATTTAGTGACCTTCAGATCGGACTACATGTGCGAGATTGAGTATGACTTTTCAATTCCTGGTCAGAGACTTCAGATTGTGATCTGACTCTCCAATATCTTTCCCAAAGTATTCCTCTCTACTGGTCAGCAACAAGGAGAAAAGAGCCCTCTGTGAACATAGCTGTTTTGAATTTGGGGAGTCGTACTCATTCTCAATCTTGTACTCGTAGTTTTATCTCAAAATCACTATTAACACAGCAGTGATAACTAAGCAGCTTAACTCGTGAAATCGAAACTAGCAGATTTAATGTAAGAAACATACCCCATGGTTTGTTTCCAGATATTCAAAGAGTGATCTCCCATCTCTACAAAACCAAACAATCAATCATCAAAAAGCAGAAATAGTACATTTGTAATTTATTCACATATTACCTACCACATGCAGTTGATGAAGAAAGCAGTGGGAATTCTGGGGAAGGGGGCAGCAGTGGATAAGAACACTTCAGTCCAGCCAATATGTCAGTGTTTAATTAAATCCTGGACTAGGTGTCAACTGTAAGTTGAGTTTAGTTAATATGTTTGACCTGTTGGTTCAGGTCAGGCTTTTCCCATTTTAGCATAACTTGGTACGTTGTAGCCACAGAGTCTAAAACTGTGAAACAGTCTGCCAGGCAGGGTGGCACAACAAGACTCTGAATTTTGTAAATGTGTACATTCATGTGAAGATCTGTCCCATGACAGGTGCTCATGTATGCGTGTAGAAAAATGTCGGCTTGTTTCACCGATGTAACAAGCATTACAACTTGCACATGAAAGTTTATACACAATGTGTGCACGGAGCCTATCAGGGAGAGAATCTTTTAAGTTAAACAGGCTCTTAATTTTAAAAGTGGAGAAAACAAGTTTGATATCAATAGGTTTACAAAATCGATTGATAAGTTTGCATAACCTATGCTGTGCTATACCCGAGAACTGCCAAACCCTCAATCGGTGTCGAACAACAGGAATCACTGCACTTTTATTTCAAGATTCCTTACATTGGGCAGCAGAGAAACTGTGGTGCTGCATTGATAGGGAATTGAAACACAAAAATGTGGATTTACGGTATCAACTGAGTTGATGTGGTAAAATGGCCATCGTAAGGAAACTGAAAGCTGATGTATCGTGCATTATCCCATCATCAGAGTGAATCAAGGAACTGTGAGTTGTGTAAGGTTTATACGTAGAACAGTGGAGTTATGCTAGAGGTGAAAACATGGCAACGTAAAAACAAGAATACATTAAGTTGAATGAAAAGCATTCATTGATACCACGGGGATTAAGAGTGCCAATTTGAAAGATGAATTTCTCTCTAAATTTTTACAGCTTTCGGCGTTGCCCTGATGTAGTGTTGAGTTTGTTGTTAGTTGTCACCTTACTCCAAGGGTTCCTTTCTGCTTTTCCACAAGATTTAAAGGACATTTACAGGGGGTTTTGTTTCTAAAAACTGTGGTGCTGCATCAGTGAGGAAGTGAAGCACAAAAATCTGGATTTATCAGTCCAACAGAGTTGTTAAGGAAAAAATTGGCCACCTTTTTCATACAGAAATTCAAAAGCTGACATTTCAAGTGCTAGGCCTTCGATTCACTCTGACAAAGGCCTAATGTTTGAAATATTAGCTTTTGAATTTCTTTTCAATGGCCAATTTACCTTTTTGAAGAAGCTGATAAATTAAAATTTTAAAATTATTGAGCGACGTTTAGGTTGTTGTACAAATAAAAACAATTGAATTTTTTTTACAAGCAATGCTACAATGTAGTTAGATTTACATTTATTTAATACAGTGCAAGTTGGGCTTGCCATAACAAGCTTACCTTGTTGTTTGAATCTGATTGTTAAATTCAGGATCTTCAAAACATTTGACAATAGGTTCAGTCTGAGCCTGAAGGTATTTCAACTGTGTAACAACTTCAGATCTTTTTTGTACAAGTTCTAAAGAGAAACAACCATATTGTTACTTAACAGTCATTCCACAAGTACTTTTCTTATAATATTATTGTTTTAAAATCACTAAATCCCTAAATCACTAAATCACTAAATCGTTCCTAGAGGAATAAAACTAGAACTATGATTTGTGTGATAGACTTGCAAATGTTGTGATATATAACAAGAGGTTATTCATGAAAAGTTGTATGACAAGGCCAGGTAGTTTTTACAAGTCATTGCTTTATGTACCAGTCAAATTGAAGCTTTAACATCTCCCCGCCCCTGGGCAACTTCTGAAGATTGGCTTGTTCAATTCCCCTCCCCTCGGGACAAAAAAGCTGTTCAAATGCCCCACCAATTAGCACTGAAATACCTCTCCTTAAAGACAAACTTCATCTTTAATCAAACACTGTTCACACTTTTCAGAGGGAGGTATGCCATTATGACACCTTCAAACTTCTTTCAGAGAAGACCCTTTTGAGAGAGTTACAGTATTCACTGACAAAGGTGAAATTCTATCTTGTAAATCCGTCAAGCCCTGCAAATACCGAAAAAACCCACTAGTGTATCACACTAGAACAAGAGACAAATCTGGTTCAAGTTCCCCACCCTGCGAAGGCAATGTTCAAATTCAACAACAACAACAACAAGCTTTATTACCAAATAGCAAAATTCCCCCCTTCCCAGGCACGATGCACAGTCAAATGCCCTGGGCATATGGGGGCATGCTGAAACTTCGATTTGACTGGTACATAAGCCTTTAGGCAAGAAAAATAAACCTTGATAATAAAGTAAACATGCCCAGTTTTTATAAACTTAATGCTGCATATAAATTTTTTATTGATTAACATTTTTTCTCTGAATCTAGCACTAGACTTAAAACTGGGTTTTCTTCTCACTCTCTCGGGGGAACTAAGACGAGTTAGTGTACAGGTACATGCGACATGATCTGTATTTGCGCTCACTTTGGCACATACTGAAATTCTTACATGTACAGTGTATAGTTCCAAATGCATCTTGTATAAGCACATGTACTACTTTCAGTAGAAAAGCTAATAGAATCTATAGCTATACTCTGATTATTAAATTTTCACAGCCACACTAATACATTTGTAGCAAAAAAATAAATAGAAAATAACAAACCATCTGGAACATCTTGGTCTGGATAGAGATTTTTGAATACATCCATGGCAAAATCAACCTGAGCAAGCAAAAAAAAGAAAGGAAGATTGATGATTGGCCCAATTTCTTCTGAAAGAACTGACAGAAGCAACTGTGACATTTAAACAACTTTTAATTTATTCTATAGTGTATCCAATGATGCAAGTAACAACAATGATGTATTAGTATTATCGAGTCAATAATTCTGAGTATTTATTGGTTTAGAAGGATCACAAAATATACCCAGTATTTTTTTTTTTTAATACAAAAACCTTTATTGTTAACCACAAAACAAAGTAATGATTACACCTTGATTCTCACAACCTGAATACACAGGTAGCTCAAGCTCACTATAAGAGGAGAGGATATGTTAACCTGTTCCTTTTACATATAATTATTATGACCTCTGCAAAATATAAGAGTTTGTACGAAAAATGCAACAAATACGCCTTAATTGCCATAAATGCCAAATAATTCACAATAACAAATGGTTAACCTTGCTTCAGTGTTGTATTAATTGCTATGTAATGGCCTTTTAGGATGATTTAAAGTGTTTTGAGCAAGAATAAGCGTCCTTGATTATTCGCACCTAACATTTAACAAGGGAAGCGAAAGGTAACACACCAATAACCGTCACATGACTGATTCAACGTTATTTGTTTGCTGTAAATCTCGAATTTTGGCGCCTCTCACATTTGTGTCCTTTCCCTTATAAAACTTGCTCAATTTTCAATCTCTCCACCATATTGAACCTCCCTGTGATGAATAAATTGTTCACAGATGCAAATTTCTGATCTCTTTTCATTAGAAGACATACACAATAGGCACTCAGGACAACAATACATAAATTATATCCCGTGTATGGGAGGTGTATTTGACAAATTAATTACATGCAAAATTTGATCACAATTGAGCATTTTGTTATAGATACAATTAACCAATAAGTTGTGTCAAAACACAAGAAAATTTGTGTGAGTCAAAGATTGGTTTTGGTTTTCCTTAAATCAGTTGAGAAAGTGACACGAGTCTTTAACCACTCACAGAGACTATTAAAAACAACCCCATGCCAACATAAATTACACATCCTTCGACACTCAATGTGTGATTCCAGAAAATATCCTTACCACATCATGGATGGTCACTGGGAATTCCGAGGGTGTGGGGGGTCTCAAAAGGCCAAAATTTTTAAAGGAAATTATGAAGCTAAACTAGAATTTTCAGAGGGTTGGGGGAGTTGACACCAAAACAACCATCCATCTATCGGTGGGCAGTGGGGGGGGGGGGGGGGGGGTATGGTTATTTTCTGGAACAACACAATTGAAAACCACATCAAGTAGATAAAGTATACCCTCTCTATCTTAAAACACTGTATGGGAAACATAAAATCGTTCAAGAACTGAAAGCAGGAGTTCGAGATGGCCAGTTTTAAATAGCTACTGGGCAACATCCGAGTGAAATGGATTTCAGTTCAACATGAAACTGGAGGTTCGAGGTTCAGCAGAAGGAAGTATTTAAAATAAAGGCTGTATGGGGAAATTAAACTTAAGCTTAATTGATAAATGTAATGGTCAATTTTACTGTTACTTAGGCGATCCATTTAATTTAAAACATTTGAGGGCAATGAAACCGAATTTCGAGACCTTACTTACCATGTTTGTGTTGCTAAGAAGATCAAGTTTTCCTTTAAGCAATTCCTTTTCGTCATAAATCTAAAAATCAACGAAAACGAACGCAACAATTAAGCACACATGTGACACTAAGATGGCTCACAAAACTGCACTCATCGAGTTGACAAAGAAAAGAGCTATATTTTTAAGGCATTTCGGCGTGTGATTAAGTCAGAAAGTACAGAAACGATAAAACGACAACGCGAGAAAATATTTACCTCCTTGACAGATAGAAATTCCAACAAGGGAAACACAAGATGTCGGTCTAAAAAGCACCCCATTCGGGCGGTGAGATCGTGTTCCGCCATTTTGAAAACGTGGTTTGCAACTTGTTCCCAGGCCTTCGCATTGTCACCAATAGAAAGATGGAAGAACCTGGAAGATGGAAGAGAACTGTGAAAACAACTGGAAGGAAATGAATGGAAAAGAAAGATAAGATCGCGTTTCCGTGAGCGAGGGTCTGAGAAAAGAAAAGAATTTAATATATAGTGAAAAACTGATGTGAATACGCGAATAAATTAGACTATTCTCCCAACTGGATTACAACAATAGTACTACACGCTACTCGCTTCAGTGAAGAAGAGTCTCGAATAAGATTGTCTTGAGAACAACGTACGTAAGCTTTAATAGCCTGGGAGGGGGGGAGGGGGATGCGGGGAGGGGCTGGTAAATCACCCTCCTGTAATCGGATCATCAGACCTGGATTTTGGCCTATGGGACAGTACTCGTCTGAAATTGCACAAAAAGGGGCGGCATCAGATGGGTTACATTAGCCATAGGCGACTCGTACGGAGTGACCCAGATTTTTAAAACGCTTCTTGGGAAATTATGTATGTAAAAGGTGTAGACTACGAGCAGTCTCTCTTTCCGTTCAGGGATAGTCGACCGAAACGAACAAGCAAGTGGGCACGAAAATCGCCCTCGCCATTGAAACGTAACGAGCGTGTCGAGCCGTACACTAACGGCTCGATACGCACGTCACGTTTCAACGCGGCAGGCGATTTCGCGTTCGCTCGCTTGTTCGTTTTTCTTGACTATCCCTGAGCGGAAGAAGAGACTTCTCGTAGCCTATGTAAAAGGTAATGCGATCAGAATTAGAGTTTTACCTTACGCTAACTAATGGGCCGTAACCCACATATCTTTTTATTTTTGTTTTAATTCGAATTCCCGTCACTTTCATATGGGAGTCCTCCCCACCCCCCCGGGACCCGGGACTAGGACTGTGCAGTCTATGTTGGATCAGAACATTGCCCATAACACTCATCATCACAGCTAAAATTTATTGAACGAAATTAGGGCGGGTGTGACAAAACGGCCCAAATTAGAGCCCTCCACCTTAGGGGACCATGACACAGCTGAATGGGAGGAGAACGCCTGGGTACTGGGCTGCTTCTGCGTGACTTGGCCGCATTTATTCTGTCACGCAGTACAGTAGGAAAATAAGAGTATTCAGATATTTGTCCTTTATATTTTGCTTAATTTGTATTGTACACTTTAATTTGGACGAAAGTGAAACTATAAAAGACTTTAAGTTTTAAAATTCAAAGTGTTTTCTAGATGTGTCACAGCTTGAATCAAAATTGCAGTTTCATCAGTAATGCGGGGGCATTTAATGACGTAGTTTGCATTTCTGAAATGCGTGATGTAATGAAAGCATATTTAGAACCGCATCGTCATGCAAGCTTGCACTTTGCTGGGAAACACATAAAAGGAGAGACAACGTTTTACGTTATATTAATCCAGAATTCAACAAGATACTGAAGACATCAAGAGTTGTGCTTTACAAGACTGAAACAAGAATTTTCAACATGGTACTCTACAGCAAAGAGATGCCCAAAATCTGCGGAAACTGCGAGGCGAATTTAGAAACAGCTTTCTTTCGATGCTTGGACTGCGGGGAAGCCGTTCGATGTCCAAACTGCGATCCCAGAGGCTCCTTTGACGAAGATTGTGTTCCTCCAAGTAGGCCGTTTCATCCTCCTTCTTGTCCAAGAGGTGGTTTTGCTTTTCGAGGCCGCGGCTTTCACGATCATCCGTCGCATCTTTCTTGCTCGCGCGGAAGGTCTACCATTCGGGGAGGCCATTTTCATTTACGTCCTCAATCACCGTACGATCGGCCGAGCTTCTCTACAGCAGCTCCGTTCTGCGGAGCAAGCCGTGGCTGTGGATTTGGACCTCGAGGTTTTGGCGGTGCCCCTCCAAGATGCCCGTGTCCGGACACATTTGGACCTGCTGGGGAAGATTTCTCACCAATGATGGGTCGTGGTGGTTTCGGTCCTTTCGCGGCCGCCCCTCGAGGTCACGCGGGATTTCCTCGAGGAATCCCGGGAATGGGGATGATCCGCGGGCGCGGTGGATTCGGAGGTCGAGGGGGCTTGCGACCATGCTTTGGAGCTAGAGGTATGGGATGTGGGAAATGCAATCATAAAAACATTTCTCCTGAGATGGTTGGAGAAAATATTTATGACCCCAGTGGAGAGCCATGTCCCAGGGGGGAACCATGCCCAGGGGTAGATCATCACCCTGGTAGGGAACCATGCCCAGGGAAAGTTGGGTCTGATCATCAAGAAAATATTCCCAATGCTAGGGGGGAATCATGTGCTGAGACAGTTGTTGTTGATTGCGAGGGGTGAACCAACATCACAAGAGCAAGAAACAGAGGGAAAAAAAACATGGGAAAGTGACAATGAAAAAAAAAAACTGTTCACAGAAGGGAAAAACAGATTGAATGACAAAACTATTGATTTTTTCAGTGCTTAAGTTAAGGCTTGTTCGTGAGTTCATGTTATTTAAGGAATACTGGTAGTTTAAAAAAAAATTAGTAGTACTGTTTGTGAGGTCTTGTATTCAATTAACAGTTGACTAAGATCAAGGACATCACACTTAGTGTGATCATTTTATTAAGATTAAGAACATGATAATGATATTACTTTTTTTAGCATAACTGTCATGCTATAATTTTTTCATGAGGCCATATATCTTTCAAACATAGTTAAAATTTAAATAAAAATATTGTAAACCCTGATCATGCAAGCAAGTATGGAAGTTTCTTATAAAGTATACTGAGCATATTTTTTTGTTTCGCCTCCTGTTCATGATACCATGTATGGATAATTCTAACATGAAGTTTATTAGCTTTTGCTAAAACATGGCTCATTAATTTACACAATTGAAATACATTACTTCAGTGTTTTCTCAAGTGGTTCAAAACTCTGCCCTAATGGTTTAATGGTTTAGTTTTACCTTAGGAAGGTGTTGGGGGGTGGGGGGGGGGGCTCTATTTACGTTCCTAGAATTCGGCATCATCAGTTCTGGACTCAAATTAGATTTTGGATGGCTCATATCTATACATCTACACTTTCTAGTTCAAGAGTCATAATTTGCAGTAGTTTATCTTATTATTTATTTTGGCCCCTAGCATGCACTTACTAGTTGACAAAAGTTGTTTAACAAACTAATTAGGTCCCATTCAGCATTGCAATAATAACCGTGCAAAAGGTAATTTATTTGACGACCACAAAGTAAGATGTTGATCATTGTTTAAAGAGCAAAATTAAGTTCTTTTCTGACACAGGTTTTGCAGTTCATACATGTATATATCATAGGATAAATGAGAATGTTCTTGATCTCTCTAGACCATTTCTGTTGTTGGAGACCACATGTTCATGTTGCCCTCCATCTAAGCCCCTTGAAGTTAAATGCCCATTATTCCACTCGCAGAAAAAAAATCCCCACTGCATAATCACTTGAACTGACCATACTTCAACCCATCACCAGCCACTCAGATTAAGCTCGGTGTCTATCAACTGTACTGGAAGTGTAAGAACTATGTTCAATTTTTATTCATCACAAATTTACATGTATAAGTCCCCCCCCCCACACTTTTGTAGGCCTATCTGCTCACTAAACAAAAATATTCTGGTTATAATCCCCCCTTCACCCTGGATTTGTCTCTCACCCTAAACGTTTTCTTGTTTTCTTACTATAAAGTTAAAGTGCCTTTATAACATAATTGGCTTAGACACCCAATCAAATTCAGTGTATGTGAGCATGCTCAATTGAACATAAAATGATAATATATAGATTTAGCCAAGCCTAAAAGCGGAGCCCCCGCCATTTTTGTTTTGGTTTTTTGCTGGCGCTTATTGATGTTTGAAAATACCCTCATTCAAGTCGTTAAATTAAAAAAAAAATTCCTATCCTTGCTGTGTGCCTAACCCGGCTCGTCAGCATCAAAAGCCAGAAATAAGTCCACTAGGCCATGAGTGATTATTGTCATTGATGAAATTTATTGTAATACTTATTTTTTTCTTTGTGACAAGCTGCCTATCAACATGAAAATGCTGGTGTTTTTTCCTGGCAAAATGTGTTCGGAACACCGTAAAAGCCATGGTTGTGGACAGAAAAAACCAAAAAGCACTAGCTCTGCTATATTTGGCGTTGAAACCGCTGCGAAAAGCTGCGAACTCAAGCGGTGTGCTGACCGAGTTTGCAACAGAACGGACGAGGCAAATTTGAACTTTTCGCCTGAACTTTATCGCCTAATTTTTTTCGCCTTCAACCAAAAAGACAACTGAGTATTCTTTTGAACTTTTTTTTTTGCCATTAACAAATTTGTTTTTGACTTTTGTTGTCTTTGCTTGTTTTGCTACAACGCAGGTCAACATGCGATTTCGCGCCAAAAACACGGGATTCAGCACAGGGTTATATCCAGTGTATGAAGTGTACTGGTGACCCTGTGGTGCGGACGGATGGTCATGTGACTATTACGTCAGTGCCAAAATTTCTTGGCTTGATAGATTACCAAATTTCCTTAGCAATGGTGCTCTGCTGATGCGCTAGCGTGCAGGCTCCGCTCATAAAAAATAAAATGTTCTCATCCAACCCCAACAACGTCAACAACCTCAACCCCAGCCCCAACCCTAGCCCTAGGTTGGCACAAAAAGCCCAAAGTTAAATAGTTTGATTGTGATCAACAGTAAATGGTGAAATTATTAACCCTTAAGCCCCAATATCAACATGCTTATTCTCCTCACTGTTTTTCACATACTTCTTATGGTATTAGTTGAAAGATATTTTGTCTTCAGTTTGACATTTTTGACATTTTTTGACATGTTTGTCTTCTTTGCTTTGGAGACATTTTGACATCAAGACATTTGGTCTTCAGTGATCATTTACTTTATTCTCCTGGCCTTTATGTTTGGTCAAGTAGTGATATTGTAAGGAGAAATTAGATGCTTGTCACTACTGGAGCTTACCCATTACTTACCCAGAGCTTACCCATTCCCAATCATCTTTCCTCAATACACTGCAATTGCCTTTCCTCGAGCGATTTAATAATATTGAACTTTGAGTGAAGTCTACTTTTTATTTTGTATTTAAAATCAAACTATTTATATAAACAATGTATCATAAAAAAAGTAATAAAGTGGAGTTGTCTTCCTCTAATTGTTGTTGTTGTTTTGAGTGTGTGCGGTTTATGTATAATGTACATTTGCAAAGTGGAACATTATATATACTCTCGTGCTCTTGTGTTTATTGTAGGAAACGGTCCTCAGTAAAGGCGAATCCTAAGTTGTTTTTTATAACAAATTTATTGTTGTTATATCATTTGCTGCCCATGCAGCAGATGAATGCAAACGAACAAGTTAATTATTTGCCCCAGTACTTGGGTCTGTCTAATTGTTGAAGTTTTGGCAGTCCAGCATGTGTTATGCCAGGTGCCATCTATTTTAGAAACAAACAAGAAAGCCCATTGGGCATTTTAACCGGCCATTCTGACCCTCCCCACCCCTAGGTTTCACAAATGTTAGCGCGATCCTCTTTTTTTACGAACCGGCGTGACGAAAAGTGTGATTGTGTGACACAATATTTTGACTATAGCGGTACTGGATGACGTAATGTTCAAACTCTGATGACTCAGCTTATCTTTCTTATCGCTTTATTTGTGCTGAAAAACGCAAAATCACTCAAACGTTGAATGTCGATATGAATTCGTCCACAACTGAGAATGCTCACACAGGGACGACGAAGTATTTACTGTTGTGCCTAGACCTTAAATACAAACAGTGAACATAGCAGTAGAATCAAAATATAACGCTTGATAAACACGAGCTCGAGCAGATCGTGAGAGTATGGGGCACGTCAAGATATCTCATGACGTGATGTTTAAATCCAGTTTGCTAACCCGGTAAACAAGCGAGCGGGGACGAAAGTCGCCCACGTCTTTGAAAGCTAACGCGCCTGTCGAGCCGCAATCGATTTCGCGCTCACTCGCCTGTTTTTCTTTTCCTTCACTATCTATCTCTGAACGGAAAGTGAGACTGCTCGTAGCCTTTAGCGAACACCACACGCAAACCACACAAATCCGTCGATAATATTCAGATATTTTCGTTCTTTCAATGCAAAAAGACTCGTAACACCTGCCTTATTAATTAATCTCCTTATTAATGACGATTCCTTCGTATCAACTTCTCGCCTCAAATAAACACTCATTTCTCTCCGTTCACAAGAACTATCATGTACTGATGTGCAATCAACTAATATTGCATCATCATACTAGTACCAATTCCTTCTCTTCCTAGCCCACGCCGGCAAAACGCAACTGTCCTTTTTGTCCGCTGCGAAATACAAGTTAGCCAATCAGCAACCTTACAATCCACTTCGCAAACCACCCCCCCCCCCCCACCCCATAAAACGCCAAGGGAAACTGCCTCTCACGCAAAACGCAACTTTCAAAGCAAATCACATTCACAGAAGCGTGATATGCTCCTGACATCCACAAATCCTTCTGACTCCCACATTTTTACACCCCTCAAAATGTCAATCCCAATAAAAAAAACTCCTGCGCTAAAAAAATTTTCACCATAACCACTAACTAGATCAGACAACACAGTCAATTTCGCATTCAATCCTATTTTCGCATTCAATCCTATCAAAAATAATGCACGCGCAAGAAGTGGTGCAAGAAGTTCTTGCGCCGCAAGAACACGCAAGCCCGCGCAAGAAGTGAAAGTGCTAGGTTTTTGCAGTTTACCCGCAAGAACATTCGAAACGCAAGAAGTTGAAAATCTAGCCGCAAGAAGTTACTAATGTTAGCGCAAGCCGCAAGAAGGCGCAAGGAGTACTGAGGGTCCAGCCGAAGAAACTTGTAGTGCTCGTGTTAGTGTGAGGTATTGCAAAAGTAATGAGAGCGAATCTCGCGCTCTATTCTCTTTGAAATATCACCGAGCTTTCGAGCGATTTTTCGCCGTGTTGGCGTGTTGGCGTGTTGGCGCGACAATTCGCCAAGTCAAGCGAAAGTTCACAAGGCTAATCAAAAAATCAGAAAAAATCAAGGAAGCAAATATTCGAACAACCGAAGTATCGAAGAAAATTCACATCACGAAATGGAATATCCGCCAGCTTTCCGACTGGAAGATAAACACCCGGTAAACATGATCTCCGGCACATGACAAAACATGAACAATTTTTTAAGCGTGTCTCAGATACAGTGATACGGGTTCAACTCAGAAATGACTCAATTCAGTTTTTTATTCCATCCAAGAAATAGAAACAAAAAGGTCCAAAAGCTATAATTGTGGCAAACTGCGCGAACTCATGCCATCGCGTGGGTGAAGTCATCAAGAATCCCTGCATCTTTACCAGTTTAATTTCCCAGCAAAAAAGGGATACTCGAAGAAATAGCATAGACATATGATTTCAACTACACATTCGCCTTTCGACACAGCTTGCTGCCCGGGGCTTGCTGTCTTGACGGCTTAGAGAACTGCTCATGCATTGCGTTACAAAATGTCATTCAAGCAAATCATACCAAATTTGCATACGGCAGATTTGTGTTTACTCAGGTTAGAATTGACGTGCCGAATTTCTTTCAGATCGCGGAGTTTTAGTTTCCTTCAGATTTTTTTGGTTTACTTCGAAGATTTAAAATGTGATATCGACTTCAGCGTAATGAGTGGAACTATTATCACAAACATAATGTGTTTTTCCAATTAAGACTTCGGGTATTATTTCTTCTCATCTGAGTGACCATGTTCATTTCTCACACGCGTGAGCGCAACTAATTAAAAGTATTTGTCCGAGTTTAACATGTTGGTGGAAGTACAGCAACACTGAACAGGTGAATGTCGGTTCTTTAATAATGTGACTGATGGACTGTGCTTTGCCATTGTTCCTCATTTAAGTGAAATAAATCGAGCGAAATCAGGCATCCTGCAAGTAGCCGCAAGAAGTTCTCGGCTTGCGGACGCAAAAAGAAGTTCTTGCGCGTGCATTATTTTTGGGCTGTACTGTACAAAAAACCCCAAACCTAAACAACCCTTCGCCGTTCATAACTTAAATACTGTGAATTAAAAGACAAAAACATAGGAAGGTAACATTCAGAAGACAAATATGCGCATGCGTCTTATATAAGACAGTACCGCTCTTGAGTACCCGTACCACAAGCTTTACAGCACTTTCTTCGTATGTTAAGCCAACTTGCTTTCACCAAAAACCGTGTCCATTTTATAAACCGGCGGTCGCCATTATGGCGACGGCCGGTTAACAAACAAGCAGTACTAAAGCCAATGCATAGTTAATTTGCTGCTTTACTTGAAAAAAAATTTTGTACATTTTTTTTGTCCATTTTTAATAGATATAGAGTAGAAAATTTATGCCACAACTAGTTTTACAGACAACCTTTTAATTAATTTTGTTTAATTTTACAAAATTTTCGGAAATACAAAAAGACTTGTTTAAGCCTAAAAACTTGTTTTAACAATTGCGCCAGCCTTTGTCAGATCACATAGCTATGTATATTAAAGTGCATCATACTGCTTACAACGTTACTGTAGCGACGGCATAGTACACACGGGCCACAAGCGCTAGGCGCTTAACCCGGTTTCTGAGAATAAAGCAACTAGAAATATTACTTCTGCTCCCCAGTTACCGTATTAATCCCCCCCCCCCAAAAAAAAGAAAAAAATTAAAAGAAAATCTGGATGAATGTATACTACAGTGTCAGACATATTAACTGGGACACATTCTGTCTCCCTACCCTCTCAATGTTGGTGTACAAGAATTGATAGCTGAATTGCGATAAACAACATTGAGAGGGAGAAAGGGAGCACGGGAAGGAAAAAACCAGCATTGGCTTGGAGTGTCCCAACTACTTGTGACTGAGGTTGTGTTTACACGGGACCGGTTCCAAATGGATTCGGTCCAGAAATCGGACCGGATAACCCTTCTGTTTACACGGGACCGTTTTAGACCGGTCCGGGACGGATCCAAAACTGGACCTGCTGTTTTGCAGGTCCAGTTTTGGATCTGTTTGGATCCGTTCCGGACCGGCTCCAGAGCGGTCCCGTGTAAACACTTGGATCGGTTCCAAACGGTGCCATGTAAACAGAAGCCGATCCGGTCCGGTTCGGTTCGGTTCGGAACGGTTTTCCCGTCCGGTCCCGTGTAAACATAGCCTCACTGTAGACCATCACAAGTATTTCACTTGGCTAGCATCACCGGTACCCATAATACGCCTGGGTGGAGAGAGACAGTGCAGAGAAGTTTCTTGTCTGAAGAAACGACATGACATCAGTGACCAGGCTCAAACAGTTGGCCTTCAAATGGAAAATTCGCAGTAACCGCCGCGTGTCGACTCCACGTTACTGCCCGTATAATTAAGTGATGGAGGAAGCAACTGCTATAGTCGCAGTTTTTGCCAGGTGGAAATCTAAACTGAAGGGCTAAGTTCAGTAAGTAAGTAAGTTTTTGAGTGGGTACAGAAATCTGTCCCGCATAACGCGAACAGAAACGGTTCTTGTTTTTCACACGATACCGGATAGGGTAGCGCAGTGGCAATTCCCATCTGGTTACCTGTTCACATTATGCGTTGAGCGACAAGAAAACCTGCTGCTGGGTTACAAAGTGCCACTTTGAATACCGAGGAGTGTTGCAGCAAAGGCCAAAATCAACCTTTCATTTGTGAACAAAAGGCCATTTTTCAGCATGGCCTTTGTGGCGGCACAAAATCTCTCTGGCCGGGTATAGTGCGAACACAGGCTAAGAGGCACACAGACAAACTCGCTATAATTATTTATGATCGTTACCTTTCCGCATCCGATCTAAAAGGAGACGAAATACGAGTATTCTGTGCGCAATTTAGGAAAACCCTGGCTTGAACGAGAACAGTAGAAGAGGTAGATTGCAAACTCTTTGTTGGTGCGCAAAAAATGGTTAAAAGGTGTAATCGGTTGAGGCCGTTCTTGCCCCAGTTATGCATCTGTCAATTCCAACAACGCCCATACCCTCCATGGGGCATTTGTTGGTGTTGCTGCGCCTGGACAGTGGGCATAATTTTGTCCTCACAAAGAATTTTAGCTTCCTTCGAGTGGTCAGTTCCTGTAGCAAGGAGGAGGACCTTCTGGCCAACTCGCCCTGAGGAGTTCGTATAACGATATCGCATATCCACAGAAAGAACGCGACTAGAGGAATACTGAAAAGTAGGCGAATCTCTGTGCCCTCAGTTGACTTTCAGTAAGCTGATGTCGATGTGCCCAGAAGACAAACACTTCACTTCCTTTACTTCACCCTAGGGCAGTTGAACGCCTCCTTGGTCCCCAGTTAATCGTGGGACATTTACTAGTACTTTTTCCTTGTAGGAGAAGTCCATTGCTGAAATTGACCGATGCATTACTTCAACGCAGCTACGATCCTAGGCTAAATGGCATTTTGCAGTAGTCTATAGCTTTGTCTGTAAAGCGTCCCTCTACAACTATCAACAGACTTGTACCTGTCCATATGGAGCTAATAACCATGTTTATTACTGCCACTAGAATGTGCCTTCTCCATCGTCTCCGCCATACCGCCATCACTGGCATATTCTGGTAGCGAGTTTCAATAGCTATAGACACACTTGTAAAAAACCACTCTACTATCAGTGGAACCAAGGAATATAGAGCAAATGACTGGAGGAGTTGGATAGGAGAATTGTCGCGTGTGTAAAAATACTGATATAAATACAGAAAGCAGTTAACGGAGATGATAGCACTTGATTCATACAACATGCTCATAATGGTGATGTCAGCTGCAAGCCTCTCACGACGAGGGGTACGAAAACCTCCCCAAGGAACTATTCTGTTTTCGAGAACGTTGTGACAAATATGATCTGTGAAAACCATGGTGCTTCGTTCAATAACTTCTGCGATACCATGAATCACCCCGATCAGCACAACTGATTGTAAGCTCTGAAGATCCACTTGTAATAGTCTCATCATTATACCGCCGACGCACAGTACAGTGGGACAAGCAGCACGTATGAAGTTCCCGGATGGCTGATTCGGAACAATAACCTCTGAACGCAATTACGCACGGTTACTTTCCAAAAAAACTGCGATTAGAGGTGTAAATATAGCAATTATAACTTTTCCAGATTTGTCTTGCTTGTTGTAAGCTGGGTATAAAGAAAAAGCTAACAGAACTGCTGCAACTAATGCAAAAACGCACGGAACTATAAAAAGAAGCATTAACTTCAACATCTTAATTCTGGGCCTTTGACAAAAATGTCTCGCGATGATGTAGATTTGTAGACAGACAGAGAGAAAATATAAAACCATGGCAGGTATTCGTTGCGTAGTCGTTACCTTGGAGTGCGAGATTCCAAAAAGTTGTAAGCAAATTCGATAAGCTGAATCCAAAACGTAGAAAGGCAGGCATAGAAGGACCAATCTTAGTTTAACACCTGATACTTGATGGGGTCGAAAGAAAAATAAAATATTCAGGAAAAACAAATAGTAAATAAAACTGACAGAGAAAATTTCTGAAATTGTTATAACCCACTACAGTTTAGTTGGGATAGACTTTCTGGAGCGACCCTCACAGCTGAGTTGAGTTTGAAAGGCAAAGTAATAGACAGGAACAGAAATGATACCAACACTGGTGGCGCTCAAAACTGATATCAAAAATCCAAAGTATAATGAACTCCACAGTGTCCGGAAGATCTTTGGTCTCAGCCGCTTCCAAGCCATCGCTTTATCCTCGTGTTCTTCTTGTGTTTGCTCGTTGTCTTGTGTTGAGCACGCGTCTATAAGCCTCGCATCACTGTTGGTCCTCAGATAATCCCAGGCAGTTGCTTCGCTATTGCTGTATTCTTGGTAAATAACCTCACCAACTGGTTGACTATACCATTCCTTGCCTGTGTCGTGTAGAGCATTGAAGCCAAACAATACTGAACGGTTCTCGTCTTCATCAAAGTTGTAGTGTTCGGCAACACTGCGTGTGAAACCGATCAACATGTGAGCAAAGAACTCCGCAATGGTGTGGCCAAACATTTTTGCCTACTCAGTGTAGCAGTTAATATTTCCAAATCAATTCAGTTTTGCAGTGCACTATCGGATTCTAGCTCTTTGCTCTTTGACAGAGACATATACATAGAGTGCAGCGTTATGAACTTGAAGTGTTTCAGCGCTATAAAGTGCTTAAACGAATCAGAGTTATTTCATTTTTTTAATGAAAATACTTCGATAGTCACGAGATATCTATTAAGCTACGGAACTGAAAGAAACAATGTGTGGTGCTTAACTGAAAGAGGTCGAGAACTTAAACGGATGTAAACTATCAACCACTGGCAGAAAGGGAATTAAATTATAGAAAGGAGGTTAAGAATATTTAGGAAACATCACGGCAAATAACAGGTTGGGGAAGCATGCAACCCAACCTCGCTTCCAGGGCCTCCCTTCTTCCCGTCTCCTGGAGCGACCATTTTCAGGAGAATGATCAAACAGTTGCGTCCAACATCGTGTTGGAAGAACGTGTTTCACTGTTTAGCCACCTCTCTCAACTTTACAGTTAAATGGTTTTCCGTGTTTGTTCTAGATCAAACATTTTCACCCAACAGTTTGCTTTACGAACAAATGTTTGATCGTTTAGCCACCTTTGCCAACAGGGCTTGCTCGAGCGGGAAAAACAGCCATTGAATAGGAACGAAATTTGGCTGACGTCACAACTAGTCGTGTCATAATTTTCAGCGGTGATACGCAAAAAGCGTTATGTGGGCTCAATTTGTCCGACATTTTGGTCAAACACTGTTTGCCTGTTTAGCCACCGAACGTTTTGTGTGACAAAAACACCATGTTGGACGAAAATGTTTGATCGTTTAGCCTGGGCTTTAGAGAAATGGGCTGTGGGAATGCAATCGCAAAAACGTTTTTCCTGAGATAGTTAATCACAGCCGGAATATTCGTGACCCAGGGGTTAACCATGCCATGGGGGAGAGGAGGCAGATAAAGGAACATCTCTCTAGACTGGAAGCGTTTGCACTACTAATTTTGTTATTAAGTGACATTTTGAAAGCAGTGTGACGATAGGTTTTTCCACTCTAAGGCTTTGCAGGGAAAACCGTTAACTTCTGGACGATAATTGGCGGGAAAATGAACACTAGACTCGGGGAATTTAGCTCTGCAACTCGCTTAGCTAGCGGGAACGGAATCTCGTCACAAATTCCTGGTACGCACGGGATCTACAACAACTGAACCACGGACAACAGACGGAGATTGAAACACACTTTAATCGTCGAGACTTATGAACCATGCGAATCACATGCGCTCTAGAGGTGAATCAAATGTGAACCCGATGTGAATCGGCTCTCGGCGATGTGAGTCGACTTACAATTACAAGAACACTCATTTTATACCATCGGTTGCTAAATCATTCTATAAGGGAGGCTGAATAAAGCCAGCTTAGCAAATACAATAAAGGAACAATTCGAATAACAAAGAAGTTTACATTTCTCCTAAGCTAAACTCTATGTTCAAAGAAATCATATTCTATTGTAAGACTGGAGTCTATTCAAGAAATAGAGAAAAGGAATAAAAGCTAAAAATACGAGTAAAACTTCTGGTCTATTATGAAATGGAGCGCTATTCAGCGAGTACAAAACAGCGGCTACAGCTAAGACTACATCGAGTATAACAGAACCTTTCGTTCTTATATGCGCGTACAAATACAGAAACTCTATTTTAATTTACGGCCTTTAATCTATTGAAAGTTTCGTATTTTCAGTTGCTAGACCGAGACAAAAGGGCAGATTCATAAAAGATCTCTTTTTATCCAAAGCGAGAAAAAGTGCAAACAAAATAATCCAAAAGCAAACATAAGCGATAACTGATTGCATTCTAAAAAGAACAACTGTAAACACTGGCGAAAACTGTTTGAGTCTATTATAGTTATGTTTTCAGTTTCAAACCACGAATTATTGGATTTTATCTCCTAACATTCCTCCGACCTCAGTTTGAGCCGTCCTCGGCCAAACAAACAAAATAAAAATTACCGTCAAAACTTTAGCGTCAAAAATTTATAAAGTCAACCGAAAAATTGCCCTGACTACTGATTTTTGGCTTAATCGCTAAAATTCCCTAAAATAAATTTTTGCTAAAATTCATAATACCCTTACTTTCGGAAAAGAGTTCTGTTTTATCCTAATTACTGAAAACTGAACTTTGCGCATGGAGATTATCGCGTACGTATGTAACATCTCAATTGAATTCCCAAACATTTTAAATTGATATGCGCTGCTAAATAGTTTTCTTATTACTTTGTGTATATTTCCCTAAAAACTGTAGTTAATTTTAATTAGGTATATCTCACAACTGGTAAAGTTAAAAAATGTTCAGTTCAACAAAGGGCTTGGTTTTATCTGGATCCCTTTCTTTGGCAATTTCTGGGCAACGGATAACGGTTGCGATGCTATGTAACTCTTGTGGTACTCCAACACTGCTTTCTGAAACTGCATGGACTGACTCTTGGTCGATTTCAATTGCTTTCGTGAAGGCTTGAGCAATAATCTTGGCGTTTGTGATTCATTTTCATTTAGTCCAATTTTATAAGGTTCTTTGTGATTCGCTGGGCTGATTTGAAACCTCGCACCGGAGTGAGCACTGTCAGTACCTCCATCTTGGTGAACACATACTTTGTGCGTCGTTTGGGCAACAGGCTTGTTGATTACTGGCATGTGCGCGATGCTGTAAGTAGATAAAGAAGCACGAGAAGCAACACTAAAATGGTCTGATTTAACTCCAATTTGACCAATTTCTTTCTTCTTTTGACCTCAGAACACCGAGCTGGAATCTGAAATCTGCGGTAGAGGCTTAGGGTCGATTTTACTGGAGGGTTTCTTGTTTTACATGTGCGGGCTCAATTTTCTCACTCGTGCGGCTTGGGCGATTCCCCAGTTGCTTGAAGGTGATTCGACTTCTTTCTAGGTCAATCAGTGCTTTGTTTCGTCGTAAGAAATCTCCACCGAGAATTGCATCTTAGGGAAGGTTCTCCATAAGGTAGAAAACACACAAGAACTCCCCGTCGCTAAGCTGCAAAGATACGGTGATCTTTCCTAAAACTGGAACAGTCTCTCCACTGACTGTCTGGACGGAAGGAAACGACTCAGCAATCATCTTAGGCGGCAACTGCCCGTATGTCTCCTTGAAGAATTTTACGTCCATGGTTGATACGCATGCTCCGGTATCTACAAGTAACTGGACATCTTGGCCTGCAATTTTTCCAGCTGTGGTCAAGTCGCTGGATTGAAGATTTGTGCTTGTGAGCGACACACTGTGCTGTGCTTCCGATGGGATTCTTGTTACTGTGGAGACCATTTCAGGATTTGCTAGACCCTTGTTTCGCTCGGACTGTACGTTAGTGGTGTCGCATTCTCGGCTTTTGAAGGTTTCTCTGCTGATTGTACCACCACAAAGTTCTGAAGAGTTTCGGACTGGACTTTTGCTGGAATTTGCGCTCTGGTGTTTGATCACGTGGAGAACGACATCTACTATAGGCTTAATTTCTTCTGGGACACTTGGTATTGGCCATCCTCGGAGACCCAGGGGCAGCTAGTCGGGACGACGGGATTTTCATGGGCGAAAGTTTACAACAAGAGCGGAAGAGCCCCTGGGCACTTACTCCTACCGATCCAGTTCCAGAAGCGTTTGAATTCTCTCCTTCTGATTGGCCAGAAAAATATCAGCGAAGAGGAATAGCCGGGCGACTCTCATGTCTTCTTACACTAGGTTGTTTTCCTCATCGATCGCCGTAGTAGCGTGGCCTGTTCAACGGGAACATTTTTGAGGAGAGCTTCAGAAAAAAAACTAAATAAATACTAAATAAATAAACAAAGTTGAAGAAATCGCAAACTATAACGTGGCCGGAAGAAAACAAACACTCACCGGGATTTTTCACGAAGGACTTATCGAAGGTATCGTATATCGTATATCGCGGCTGGTTATAATTAGAATTTGGTGAACAACTCGGCCCGTATTGTTGCTGTTGTGGCGGCTGAGGTTGAGGACCATAGTTTCTTCTTTCGGGGCAACTGGTTTGCAAATGTCCTCTGGGCTGTTCGTTACGCGAGGACTGATTTCGTCTGGCTAGACCGTTTACTCTTGCGTCCACTCGATGGTCTAAATCCTTGATTAGATTTATCAGCCTGTCTTCCATCTTGTCCACAGCTTTAAGCAGCCTGCGCTGATCATCAGGGTTTCTGTCGTCAAATGCGGCGACATTTGCTGTCTTCTGAGAGGTTAGAACACCAAGTTTCTTGGAAGGGGCTTCTATTTTCGCAAGTACGGCGTCAGTTGGGTTGACGAAGTTGCAGTGTTCGAGGCCAACATGGTGTGAACCACCTTGGACAAAATATCTAACTGACTTGCCATTTGACTCACAGGGGTACTGCTCATGGTAGTCTCTACAGAACACGCTAATCTTGCCATTTCTTCGGCCTCACGGAATGTTTTTGGCTGCATTAACAGGACTGTTTTGCTTACGTCGTTGCGTAAACCTTGTACGAATTATCGCATTTTCTCAGCATCGGTGATATTCAACCTGCGGAACTTGTTAGTTAAATCGGTGAGGTACGCGTCTAATGGTTCTGCGGTTCCCTGTTGGCGTGTAGTGGCAGCCTGCCAAATTAACCAACTCTGGTTATCGTTAAGAAAGGTTAAAAGAAATGATTCTGCAAGTTGTGGTGAAAAGATACCACCTGGAAAATTGGCCTACTGCCATATTATGGGGAACGAAATGACTGATTCTGAAATAAATAAATGATTCTCCATATTAGTTGTAATGAAATGACACCATCAGTAAAAGGGACTATTTTGGGAATTTTTTTTTTAAATCTGAACAGGACAAGGACAGCCTTGTAAAACTGCTGCACAGTAATCAGATTTTTCATTTCTTTAGCATTTATTTTAATTCACCTACTTGATAGTTTACATCCGTTTAAGCTCTCGACCTCTTTCACGTCATGCATTGAATTGTTTTTGTTTTCAAAAACTGAAACAGCTTCGTCGTCCAACCTTTTCATAAGGTTGAAACGATCGGTCAACTTCACAGTCTCAAATCTATATCTCTCCGACAGAGAGACAAACGAGATTAGCCGTTCTACGTAGACAAAAATGTTTGTCGACACCATTGCAAAGTTCTTTGGCCACATATTTATAAGCTTTACAGGCAGTGTTGCCGAACAGTACAACTTCGATGAAAGCGAGAACCATTCAGAATTGTTTGGCTATTCCGCTCTAGACGACACAGGCAAGGAATGATATGGTCAACCGGTTGGCGAGGTTATTTACCAAGAATACAACAATAACGAAGCAACTGCCTGGGATTATCTGAGGACCAGGAGTCGTGCCAGGCTTTTAGACGCATGCTCAATGGAAGACACCGAACAAACACAAGAGGTGCGTGAGGACAGAGCAATGGCTTGGAAGCAGCTTAGACCAAACATCCTCTGGACAATGTGGATCTCGTTATTCATTACGACCCTTCGCACACCGCGCAAAAAGCGCAAGTAATAACACAACGACAATCATGGAGTGTGACTCGTGCTGGGTGCCTGATGGACAGCATGAACCAGCGCTTTATTAAACAAAATTACGAAGAGCGCAAGTATTTACAATAAATTGTGATAACATAGGCGGAATAACACCGCAGCTGATGCACGAGGTAAAACGAAGAAAAAACCGAACAAGTACAATGATCTTAAACAAATAATAAATATAACGAAATACATTTAATACTTAAGATCAACACGAATATACGTACAGAACTATAGAAAATGAAATTGAAGACAGTGCAATAATAATAATAATAATAATAATAATAATATTTAATACTTCTAGTATTTAATACTTCTAATATTTAATACTTCTAATATTTAATACTGCAAGTGCAGTTGCATGAATAAAAAGCATAACGAAAAAAATTAAAGCTAGGAAAAAAACCTATAAAAGGAAAATAAAATGCTTTGATACGCCGCCCGGTGCGAAAACCCGGAATAAAAACCCCATTGGGACAAAAAAGCCCGGGAACGTACTCCTCGATCGAATGCAGCGTATAGAGCTCCGAGGGTTAGAGCTTTAGATTAAATTCATAATTTTAAGTTTGGTTCCATCCGGCGACGGTCCAAAAGGCGAGATAGCCAAAAAATGCTAATACCTCGATATTTATACAAATATTTATTAGCATACCGTCAAACGTAGTTACGTAATCTTAAGTGTCAAAATTTAAATTAAGAACAAAAGGCTATCCCAAAAGTGATGCAAAATGCTACGAACCGTAATGAAAACGCTTTCCAACTACACGCTGTTACGTGGAAAGCATTTATACTTTGGATTTTTGATATCAGTTTTAAGCGCCACCATCGTTGGAATGATTTCGATTCCTGTCTATTTCCTTGGCTTTTAAACTGATCTCATTTGCGAGGGTCGTTCCATAGAATCGGTTCCAGCTAAACTGCAGTGGGTTAAAACCGTTTCAGAAATTCTCTTCGTCTATTTCCTTTACTACTGGTATTTCCTGAATATCTTATTTTACTTTCGACCACTTCAAATATCTGGTCTTAAACTAAAATTGGTTCTACTTTGCCTGCCCATGTACCTCTTAGATTCAGCTTATCGAATTGCCTTGCAAGTTTTCGAAATCTTGCACTCAAGTTAACACCCACACAACGAATACCTGCTATTATTCTAAGTTTTCTGCATAACTGTTTACAGGTTTACATTACTGTGAGACACTTTTGTCAAATGCCCAGAATTAAGCAGTTGAAGTTGATGTTGGTTAGTTCCTTGCGTTTCAGCATTTGTTGCGGCAGTTCTGCTAGCTTTTTCTATATATCCAGCTTACAACAGTCAAGACACTGAATCTGGCAAAGTTATAATTGCGATATTTGCACCTCTTATCGTAGTTTTACTCAAAGCAACCTCCCGTATTTGCGTTCAGAAGTTATGGTTTCGAATCGGCCATCCTGGAACTTCACACGTGCTGCTGGCTCCAATACTTTGTGGGTTAGCGGTAGTGCTGAGACTACCACAAGTGGATTTTGAGAGCTTGAAAGCAGTTGCTCTCATTGGAGTGATTCATGGGATCGCAGAAGTCATTGAACGTAGCACCATGGTTTTAATAGATCATATTTGTCACAAGGTTCTTGGAAATAGAACAATTCCCTGGGGAGGGTTTCGTACCCCACGTCGCGAGAGGCTTGCCACTGACATCACCATTATGAGCATGTTGTATGAATCAAGTGCTATCATCTTCGTTAATTGCTTTCTGCATTTATTTCGGTATTTCTACACTCACCACAATTCTTCTGTCCAACTCCTTCAATCGTTTGCTTTGCACTCCTTAGTTCCCCTGGTGGCAGAGTGGTTTTTCACCAGTGTGTCTATAGCTATTGAAACTCGCTACCAGAATATGCCAGTGATGGCGGTATGGCGGAAGTGATGGAGAAGACACATTCTGGTGGCAGTAATGAACATGGTTATGATCTCCATTTGAACAAGTAAAAGTCTGATGAAAGCTGTGCAGGGACGTTTTCCAGAGAAAACTAAAGACCCCTGCGAAGCGCCGTTCAGCTCAGGACTGTAACTACATTGAAATGGTGTACTAGTCAAGATCCCCTGCCCGGTCAATAATCCCTGCATAAAGGTTAAAAAACGGAAATTAGCAAATGTCTTATATTAGGTACTATCGAGGTGTTATAATGCCGCATGATCGTGATGCAGTATAAAAAAAGTCAAATTCGTGGCATTCTGGCTCATCCACATACTACCAACAGATAATTCACAATAAACTAAGGAGCAGAGAAGGCTACCTCTCAGTATTCGTCGAGTCACCTCTTTTTTGTATGAATATATTATATTGTAAAGTTTAACTTTTTTTTCCTTTTTTCTATTTGGTAATAAGGCTTGTTGTTGTTGTTGTTGTTAGTCATGTTATTTCTGTGGAAGTGCGATCTCATTATGAAATTCTCACAAGCAGCAGTGGCCACAAAGGAACTGAACGCTAAGACAAAACCATGATTATGAAGAGATTTGAAGAGATTGTCCATACTAAAACATTTATCCGTGAAATGGGGATCGCGTTTTTTTTAAAGGGGCTTACGCACACCTCTCGTTGATATTACTTTACAAACCTCAAAGACGTCTCAGAACGAAGGGAAACTCAAATTAACGACCCAGTTTTGTTTAAAATTCCTCTGCTAATTTTAAGAGTACTTTAAAAATACAGGTTTATGCCACGGTTTGTTTTCCCTTTAAGAAAACCACTTCATATCTCCTCTTCGTATCTCGAAGCATTCCATTTACGAAAGAACGACTTAAGTTTTAATTTCAGCACAGTTTTGACTCAAAATTGTTAAATCGCCATCATGTAACTCCTGAAAAGTTGTCGTGAAGTGTGATTCTGTTGCCGCAAAAGAACATTTTCTGAAAGATAGTGAACTGGACTTCAGTAAAATACCCGTTTTAGGGGACGGACCATTTTATTGCTGAGGGGTGCTGACTATTAGCAGGAAAAAACGGACGGTTGATGACCGTTGAATAATTGCAAAGGCTTTCCAAAATATAATCAGTACACCAATCTTACGATACATGACTCTTTCCAATTAAATTCCGCGTGACTCTCCTTGATAAGAGAGTGGAAATGGGAGAAATGACAAATGCTACGGGACTTCCAAAGTTCCTTTCCAAACGGAAAAACATTCACCTGTATTTTTAGTGAATTTAAGATGCATTTGATTTTCAACTGACATTTTGCGGATTTTTCTTGCAAAATAGTAAACACTGCGGGTCTCCCTGTGGTTTGAAAAAAAAAACCTTAAAACGTATACGTCTTCAAAAAGGCACTGACTGATAATAGCGGAAATTTGATTTCTACATCTTTATGGTTTCACAGAGATGGGGATGGAAATCCTCTAACCTGAGCATGACGGTGAAAAATACTTATGAAAAGCAATTAGTCATGTTGCCAGCCACTGACCAAACTCTAATCTACTAACCCTACCAGGGGTTGGGTTTATCCCCTTTATGTAGGGTGGGGTTAGGTAACGTCTGGTCATGATAACAGGACTAACAAGAAATATGATAACGGTTGCTGAACAGTCAATACACTGAGTGTAAAAACTAAACAAAACAATAACAAGTTAAACAAATAAATAAACGACCGATGTAAACTAAGGGTGCGTTTTATTGAACAATTCTGAACGTTCCGGATCAGAATTTTCTCGAAATCTTGCCCTTTTACTTCCTCCAAAGTGCTATAAGAAGCCGTTTGTTTTAGTTTGGCTATGTTTTTCAGTGCATTCCTTTCTTGAAATACTCAGAATATGTTCGGTACGCCGTAGGTGTGAAAGTAAACACTATTAACATAAGCAAGAAAAACACAAATAATCTTAAGCCCGAATAGAAGAACTACTTGCCTACTAGCTCAAGGTTCAATCATGACTTACGGCAGGAAATGCCCATTTTCCCGCGCTTGGCACGGGCTGCCACTCTTTGATCATGAGTTCCGATTGGTTGAAGGCGCCTAGAATTTGCTGCGATTGGCCAATTTGGTCTTTCTGTCAGAAGTTAGAAAACTGCTTCCTCTAACCCACGGTAGAAGCTTTAAACGAGTCACTTCGGGGTTAAAACGCCTAACACTCACCATGCTTGAAAGTATGTTTGCCATTAAAAAAATTTCTCAAACATGCAAATGTATGAGATGCATGAACCAATTAAAGGCTGTTTTAAACTTTCAAAAAGCGTTTTTCTTTCCTTTGAGTTTCTTTGTTTGTTTGTTTGTTTGTTTGTTTGATTTAATCTCGGCTAACAGAGGAGCCTCCCTAAGTGGATATCCCCTTGGGACCAATTTAAATGTCCGCTTTCGACACGTGTCCACGTTGGAGACGTGAGAAATGCAGTAGTTGTGTGCGGCTTGGCCTGCAACTAAATGCCCGCTTAGGAAAGGTGCCCTGTAACGGAGGCTGAAAATTGGAATTCAACATTTAAAGAAGAAGATAGTATCTGTGTATTCAATAGTTGTAACCATTTGTCTACCACTTTCATTACCATACATATTTAGCCCTTGAATCTCTATCCACCTTAAAGTTCCGAAAATAACTTCCCTCGCTAATTTCGAGTCTTTTCTCTATCGCCTCTTTCGGACTTCATTAATTTTAGGGATTCGCTACTTCCGGGTGGCAAAAACCGACGTGCGTCGTATGCCGGCTGAATCTTAAGAGACAGAAAAACATACGTATATTTTTTTGTCTTAAAGATAACAACGCCTGAACGATCACGCGAAAACGCTGTTTCAAGTTTTAAAAATGAAAATACTTCAACAGTCGTCGGTTTCATGACTGAATATAACAACGTAAGGTGCATAACTGAAGGAGGCCGAGAAAGTCACGAGGCTTAAAAAAATGTTTCGTACTAACTACGGTGCGTAAGTGATTTAAAGTATCAACCCGGAAGGCAATCAAGTGCAGAAAACCACCAATTAAAGAAGATAAGGTCCTGGTGGTTTCCGCACGGATTTCCCTAAGGAATACCATACACTGAAGTATATTTTTTCTAAAAGTAAAACAACCATTCGTCGTCCAAGCATTTCATAGGGCTGAAACAATCGATCAGTTTCACTGACTCAACTCCATTTTGCTCGGCGAGAGTGACAGACGCCGATAGTACACAAAACTGGATACATATGGAAATAATAGCTGTTTTAAGTAGACAGAGTTTTCCAAATTTTCAGATTTACATTACTGCGAGACATTCTTGTCAAAGGCCCGGAACTAAGCAGCTCAAGTTGATGTTGCTTTTCATAGTTTTGTACATTTTTGCATTTGTTGCAGCCGATTTGAGAGCTTTGTTTTCATACCAAGCATTCAACAAGGAAGACAAATCTGGCAAAGTTATAATTGCGATATTTGCACCTCTTATCGTAGTTTTACTCAAAGTAACCTCCCGTATTTGTGTCCAAGTAGTATATATGAATTTCCCGGATGGCTTATTCGAAACCATATTAACCACTGAACGCAAACACAGTGAGAGGTTACTTTGAGCAAAACTACAATGAGAGGTGCAAATGAAAATACTTCGAAAGTCACGAGGTTTTTTAAAAAAGGTTTCGTACTAAATACGGTACGTATTTAATACAACGGTATCAACCCAGAAGGCAATCAATTGCAGAAAACTAGTTAAGAATTTTTTCGGAAATATTTCGACCAATTAAAAAAGATGTCTCGATCAGTGATGGTCGTGGTGGTTTCCGCATGGGTTTCCCTAAGAAATACCATGCACACATGGAAGTATATTTGTTTTCTAAAACTAAAATAACAAGTTGTCGTCCAAACAACGTCACTGAATCAACTCTGTTTCACTTTCCTAGAGGGACAGAAGCGATAGCGCACAAAACTGGATTCATTTGGAAATATTTACTGTTGTGAGTAAACAAAAATGTTTTGCCACACCATTGCAGAGTTCTTTGGTCACATATTGATAGGCTTTACAAGCAGTGTTAGCGAACAGTACAACTTTGATGAAAGCGAGAACCATCTGGAATTGCTTGGCTATTATGCTCTAGACGACACAGACAAGGAATGGTATTGTCAACCGGTTGGTGAGGTAGTTTACCAAGAATACAGCAATGGGGAAGCAACTGCCCGGGACTATCTAAGGACCAGCAGTCATACTCGTGCGAGGCTAATAGACGCGTGCTCAACAGAGGACACCGAACGAACACAAGACGAACACGAGAATAAAGCAATGGCTTGGAAGCGGCTCCGACCAGATATCTTTCGGACAGTGTGGAGCTCATTTTACTTTGGATTTTTGATATCCGTTTTGAGCGCCACTATTGTTGGAATGATTTCTATTCCTGTCTATTACCTTAGCTTTCAAACTCAACTCAACTGTGAAGATCATCCCAAAGAATCAATCCCAACTAAGCTACAGTGGGTTTTAACAACCTCAGAAATTTCTGTCGTCTGTTTCCTTTACTACTGGTTTTTCCTGAATATCTTATTTTTCTTTCGGCTATTTCAAGTATCAGGCCTTAAACTAAACTTGGTTCTACTTTGCCTGCTTTTCTACTTCTTGGATTCAGCTTATCGAATTGCTTTACAAGTTTTCGGAATCTCACACTCCAAGTTAACACCCACACAGCGAACGCCTGTTATAATTTTATTTTTTCTGTCTGTCTGCTTACAGATTTATATTATTGCGAGACATTTTTGTCAAAGGTCCAGAATTAGGCAGCTCAAGTTGATGTTACTTTTGATAGTTCCATGCGTTTTAGCATTTGTTGCAGCAGTTCTGGCAGGTTTTTTTATATACCCAGCTTACAACAAGCAAGACAAATCTGGCAAAGTTATATTTGCAATATTTGCACCTCTTATCGTAGTTTTTCTCAAAGTAACCTCTCGTATTTGCGTTCAGAGGTTATGGTTTCGAATCAGCCATCCGGGAACTTCATACGTGCTGCTGGTTCCATTGTACTGTGGGTCAGCGGTAATGATGCGTGTATTACAAGTGGATCTTCAGAGTTTAGAAGTAGTTGCTCTGATTGGAGTGGTTCATGGGATCGCAGAAGTCATTGAACGTAGCACCATGGTTTTAATAGATCATATTTGTCACAAGATTCTGGAAAATAGAACAATTCCCTGGGGAGGTTTTCGTACCCCTCGTCGTGAAAGGCTTGCAGCTGACATCACCATTATGAGCATGTTGTATGAATCAAGTGCTATCATTTCCGTTAATTGCTTTCTGTATTTATATCAGTATTTTTACACGCACGACAATTCTCCTATCCAACTTTTACAGTCGTTCGTTCTTCATTCCTCGATTCCACTGGCCACGGAGTGGTTTTTTACAAGTGTGTCCATAGCTATTGAAACACGCTACCAGAATATGCCAGTGATGGCAGTATGGCGGAGACGATGGAGAAGGCACATTCTGGTGGCGGTAATAAACATTATAATGGTCTCCATTTGGGCGGGTACACATCTTTTGATAGTTGTAAAGGGACGTTTTACAGACAAAACCAAAGACTACTGCAAAATGCCATTCAGTTCAGGGCCATAGCTGCATGAAATAATAGCATCAATCAAGATCGCCGAAGGGAGCAATCAAAAAAGGAATTAGCAAATGCCTCATGCTAGGGACTATGAAGCTGTTCAATTGCTGCACGGTGCAGTAAAAGAGAAAAAGCGAAATTTCCTGTCGTGAAATGTGATTCAGTTGCCGCCAAAGAATATTTTCTGAACGATTATGAACTGGACTTCAGTGAAGTACCCATTTTAGAGGACGGACCATTTTATTTTTCAGGGGAGCCTGACCATTATCAGGAAAGAAAAACCGGTTAGTGACCATTGATTGCTATGTCAAAGGCTTTTCAAAACCAGGCCCCTAACCCAACGACACGTATCTTAACATTTAAATTCGCAAGACTCTCCTTGATAAGAGAGTGGAAACGAGAGAAATGACAATTGCTACCGAGTTGAAAAAGACTGGATGACTTCCTCCAAAAGAAGTGCGGAAATTAAGACATTTTTTCCCGCTGCCGGTCTCCCTATTGTTTGACAGGAATTTGTTTGAAAGTTTGATTTGAACGCCTTCAAAAGGCATTGACTCATAATGGCATAATTTGTTATGGTTTCACAAAGATGGAAATGGAAAACTTCTTATCTCAACATGACGTCGAAAAGTTATCATTAACAAGCAATTAGCCCTGTTGTCATACCTTACCTATCTCTACTCTACTGAAACCCACCAGGGTTAGCGTTTACCCGCTTTATATGGGGTTGGGTGAGGTGCGTTTTGGCCATGTTAATAGGATAAACAAGCCATATGATAACTGTAGCTGAGCGATTAGCAAAACAAAACAAGCAAGGATAATTTGATAGCCGGCACAGATATCGAAAAGCACATTACAACTACGCTGGATAAATGATGAGGGAGGAGGAGAGGGGAGAAAAATACCTCCCCGTCCCATTTCCACCTCTTTTTCACTCCTCTTTCAACCCTATGATTTTCTGCCAATCCAAGATGGCGCACACCTAAAATGCCGAAAGTGCAGGATAATTTTCCTCCCCTAAGGTGCCAAAAACAAGGCGTCAGTTTTGAAGTATTTTTGTCATCGTCTGAATTTTTCTGGCGGTGCTTAGAAAGTGGAAGAACATAGTTTTTTTTCAGTGTATTCCTTTTACAAAATACTCGTAAATAAATATAGTATTGGCTCCAATATAGTTGTGAAAAGTAAACAATCTTAATTATAGTTATAGTTGCATGAGAAACACAGATAACGGTAGTAATTAAAGTGCCACTGGGACCAGAATTTTGGTATTCCATATTTTTGCATTTTCGAAAATAATCTGTGGTTGTTAGTCACCATGCCAAATTTGAACTCATTACGACGACTGGAAGTCGCTTTTTTCGGACGGTTTTTGTCGAGATTTTACGGCCGCCATTACTGGCCCATGTTCCGGAAGCTGGCTTGCGAATTAGGAGAAGTGACGTTAGAGGCTCACCTCAAACCTAGTCAGGCTTCATTCCGCGGGAAATTTAACTGTTGTCGAGGGAAGATTTCGTGCCAACTGTTTGCTGTACGGCCTTGAAATTTTCGTTGCTGCAGCGGTTATGAAGGGTATTACTTGTGTCGTACAATGCTACAACAATAAATCCAACCAGCTGGTATTTCGCTTCATCAAAGCCTTGCGAGCGGAACTGCAGTGGAAAAATGGATAATGTTCGTACTCACACACAGCGCAAATTTCAACCCGAGAGGTATTTTTGACGGCTGTTCTGATCACTTCATGGATGAGTGTTTCCAGAGGGCTGCTCATGTCGCAGGATCCCAGAGGTCGATTATTCCATTGTCCATTCCAGCTATATGGAAAGAAAGATCCGGAAAAAACGAGACGAAAGGTACCTAATCTTAACGCAGTTGAAGTGATAGTTTGTTTCTTTTTCAACGCATCCACCATTGTGCAAAACGTATTTTCTTTTAACGTATTTTAGTATTTATTTTGCTTGTGGAAAACCCTTTCAGTTCTGCTGTCTGCTAGCGCGAAGATCTTCGACGAAGTCCTCATAAAATGCATCCCGGGCGAATGCAGGACCGCCGCGATTAAGCCAATAGTCTGTATTGCTTAGCCTTTTTTTTTTAATTCCGCGTGTGTTAATTTCAAAGCAGTAATCGCTTAGAAGCATGGACAGTTTTTTGATAGCATACCGTCCTGAATGTCGAGAAACTTTTCTCCTTATACCCTGTCGCTGAAGAGTCGATTGACACTACTGTTCGAAATATATAAAGCCTTCGATAGGTCGGCTCGTCTTGCGTGGAAATTTAAGTTGGGAAAAATATCACACGCCACCATTTGTCTAAGGGTTTTACGATGTTATTTCTTTTAACTGTCATAGCAATCTTAGTAAATGAACTACCAAGAAACATGATTAGATATCGTTATTTTTTTTTTACGCAATGAATAAAGCAAGTGAAAGCTTCGTTTCCTTGGCGGTGCGCATGTTGTTGTTGAGCAGCAGAAAATTTTCCTTGTGGCTTTGATTTGCACTACAAATATTTCCCGTCACACAAGGCCTCCAGTTCTTAAAAAAGGTCTTGGTTTATTTCACTTTTTTCGGCTCAAGTTAAGAATTCTACAAAAACCGTTCAAAATATTTAGAAACGCCATGCACGTGTGTTTCAATGCATTAAGCGACCACTGTACTATGATGGACACGATAAGGTTCATCAGCTGACTGTCAGATGACTACAGCATTACGGCTCTTCAAGAAAGTTTCCCATACTATGCTAAGAATGGCCAAAAATCTCAATGCTTTACAATATATAATGAATATAAACAACGGCAAACAAAATATAGCTTCTTTTATTTCTCCATCGAAGCGAACAATAAAATCGATCGACCGATGCTTGAGAATTCGCGAGCATCAAATTCTAGAGTTTTTATAGGTGTTTTGTCTAAATTTCCAAAGCTTAAAACATCAATTTTTCGAATAGCTGGACAGCCATTTATCCGTCAGATAAGAGTTATCCGCTCTTTGAGCAACTTGTGCCTGAACTGTAATCACTGTATATATATGTGATATGCTGGCCGGGAGGTCCGTATAGGGAAAAACTGTGCTCAAGACCGAGGGCACAGTTTTGCCCTATACGGACCGACCTAGGCCGGCAAATAACATTTTTATTTTTTCATTTTGCTAAAGTGCTCGTCTTCCCCGCTTTCGTTTTGTTGTTGAATTTCGTTGTAGTCTTCTTCGTCTGGGTAATAAAATTCATTTTCATTGTGTCCACTTTCGTCTGAATCCATTTTCTATATCTTACGTGTATAATACATAACTTTTTTGTTCACCCGCTAATGGTTTTTGTGCAATTATTGTTTCCAATTTGGCACTTTGATGGCGTCGGTGACCAAAGTAAAAAATTTCGCAAAACCGGTCCGGATAGGAAAAAACTGGACCAGCGGAACGCGCGTCAACAGCCAATCAAATTCAGGGATTCCGGATTCCGGACCGGAAAAATGCTTAAGAAAAAAATAAAAGCATTTATTCACGCATATTTTGAACTCCCGCCAATAAGGCGAGAAAAACAACTTTAAACATTTTGTTTACAAGCTTATAAGCTGAAATCTACTGACATCAGTTCTTACATCGTACGGTAAGAAAAATTCTTCATTTGCCGAATTAAATGAATCCTCTGATGCCTCGGAAGCTAAAGACTGTTCCGAATCGTAGAAATACTCTTCGGAGGTTTCGCAGTCGACGGTAGGCATCTTGAGTCAAACGCGACTGAGGTGAGCCTCTGACGTCACATGCAAGCTATTAAATTGCGCAATCACCCAGGAACACGTTTTCAGTAATGGCGGACACATTTTACGCAACTTTGGAGCTAAAAAATATTAGGATGGAAGGTTTCTTGTTCAGTTTTCTGGATAAATATAGACGCAACGCGATATTCTGCGACAGAATTTGGCCGAAATAAACCTACGAATTTTCGTCTCAGTGGCACTTTAAATAAACCTGTTACGTTTGAATCCGGACAGAAGAATTTAATTTTGTTCGGTTAAGATCTTTAAGCCATTTAACGCGGAACATGAAGCCAGGACGATACCGAAAGTCCAAACCTGACTTGAGGCAGGGAATGTTCGTTTTCCCGCTCTAGGCTCCAGCTGCAAATTTTTTTTTGAGTTCTGATTATTTGAAGATGTTGCTAGTCTTTGTTGTGATAGGTCAATTGGTTTTTCGCCAGAAGGTAGAGGACCCTTAGAAGACAAACTCCTGTTTGTGTGTAAGAAAACTTGTTTGCATTTGGTTGATCCACATTAGAAGCTGTGTAATAGTCTCTTTGGGATGAAAACACTATGCACTCCCGGTACTTAAATGCAAATTTGGCACTGGCCTTTGATTGCAATTGGTTCGCTCATGTCTGCCATGCGCGAGCCAACCAAAGGCTTTTTTGAACTTTCCAGAAGTGTTTTGTTCTTCAGTGTTAATTTGTATAACAGACAACGATATGAAAAACTAATTTTATCTGGCTGACTACAGACAAGTCTCCGGTGAGTGGACCACTTCTGGGATTACATGCAGTTGTCCGCTTTGGATAGGTGTCAGCTTATGGAAGCCAAAAATGTCACAGACACAACATTTGTGACTTCTATAAGCGGACACACCAAAACTGCCCGAGTGTCCACTTAGGAGCTCTGTCCATTTCAGGAAGTGTTCGTTAGGGCAGAAATCGTGGTTAAACTTTTATCCGGAGAAACCAGTATCTGAGTATTCGTGTAGTTATAACTATTGATCTTAGTGCTTGAACACTTATTTCGGCTTTAATTTGAAAAGTCTGCATCTTATTAGGACACATCCGTTGTTCTCTAATAACATTCGGTTCCAAAAGGCATCAAAATCATTTAAAATTACAAATAAAGCATGTCGTTGTTACGGTCAAGAAGCTCTGTCATGTCTAGGCTATGTTCAGTTTCCATTGGACGTTCTTTATTGACAATGAAAAAAAACAATAGTGCTCAAAAAAGCAACCTTTAATACCTTTGTTCGTATACCTACCGTACCGTTTATGACACAGAAGCATAGTGCAGGTACAATACTAGAAATCCGGCTACAGTTATAAAGGATTTTGTGGCCACCCCTCACCACCACATGTACCTTAACATTTAAATTTGAAATTTCGCAAGACTCTCCTTGATAAGAGAGTGGAAACGAGAGAAACGACAATTGCTACGAAATCTTCCAAGGTTCCGTTTCGAATGGAAAAAAGTGGAGGATTTCCTCTAAAAGAAGTGCGGAAATTAAGACATTTTTCCCTGCGCATTTTGTGGTCCATTTGACTTTCAATGGACATTTTATGGGTTTCTCTTGCAAAACTGCGGGTCTCCCACTGGTTTGACAGAAATAAACGAAAGGCGTTGACTGATAATAGCGGAATTTTATTTTGTATGGTTTCATAAGTATGGAGGTGGAAAACATCTGATCTCAACATGACGGCAAAAAGTTATAATCAACAAGCAATTAGCCCTGTTGCCACACCTTACCTAACTCTACTCTATACTGAACCCCACCGTGGGTAGAGTTTAGCCGCTTTATGTAGGTTTAGATGAGGTGAGTTTTAGTCATGTTAACAGGATAAACAAGCAATATGATAGCGGTAGCTTAGCAAGACACAGACATGTAAAAGGGTATACTGTATTTCGAGGACTGGACTGGGCTGGACTAGTAAAACGCGGACTAGTAAAATACGGACTAGTAAAACACAGACTAGTAAATCGCGGACTAGTAAAACGCAGACTTTTAAAACGAGGACTAGTATTCCTAATAATATTCCTCTTTTTTTAAACGATAATATCTCATTTAAAGAACTTCTCAAGTGACCTGATAATCAAGTTATCATGATTTCTAACAGAAACATATACAATAAATTCTGATTTACAACAACCTGATCTAGAACTTGCTAGAAAATGTAATTAGTTGAAATTTTCGAATTTCACGATCGAGAGCAACAACCCCCAAACTACAGTGAACAGAAACCTATATACAATAACACTAAGAGTCAGACCCGGCATGTCATCTCATCCTATAAACACATTGCTACAAACAAATGTTGCTGCATTTTAAAATAATAAAAATTAATTTTTTTGCAGTACATCTTATCTTGACTCATCTTTTCTGATTTAAAGTGATCTTTTCAACAGTAACAAAAAAATGAACTACACAACGTTAACGATACTTAGAGCCAGTACCATAAAGCAAAATTTGAAAATCGGGGTGTTTGCCATAAACAGCACTTCATCCTTAGAATACTTCTTGATTGACATTCTAATTTACAACAACCTGATCTATAACTTGCTAAAGAATGGAATTAGTTGAAATTTGCCAATTTCACAATCGAGAACAACAACCCCCAAACTACGGTGAAAGAATGTACCTAAGACATTACTTTACATTAAGATTTCTATTGCCAGTTGTGGTTCCATAACCTGGAAAAATTGGCGGTAAGGGAAGGTACGTTTTTTCTTGGGGGGGGGAGGGCTGGGGAATTTTGGTATTTTTTTCCCAAAAAAGTGTTGGCCCTCCCTTGCGTTTTAATAAAAAAACTCCTGACCCCCCCACCTTTAGGTGACTGACAAAAGCGCGACCCTCCCCTCACTACGATATGGTATGTTCCATGCTGTAGAAACCTCAGAACGTTTCGCTTGTGAACGCAAAGTGTTTGAATATGAATATATCTCGATATTGAATGTGTGCGTGCTGAAACAAGGAAAATGAGAACAATCATTGTGGGATATTTACGTTTTATAGCTGAAGTTTGAATATGGAAGTATTTGAGTATTATAAAAGTTTTGAACATAAAATATCTAAGGGAAAATACACGCGCTTCTTTCTCCGACTAGCCGGCATTGCTGTTGGTTATTTTAACAGAAAGGTTTAGTTGTTTAGCATGCGAAATCTGTCTCTCAAAAACAAATATTTCCGACATTTCCGACATTTCCGACAGGGTAGAGCACATTGTTGGATCTACTAGTAACTCTTCAGAACTAAACAACTCAGGAGATCAGGCAGCGGATAGCCAACAGCAAGAAGCTGAAGAAACGATACCTGAGTCAAGTACTTCTCGATACGGACGGAAAAGGACACGAGTCCTCCGAGAAAAACTATGTGCCGTGGCATAATATACATGTAAAAATGTAACCTAGTACCTATAATAAAACACCAAATTAAATCAAAGTAGGTGAAAAGAAAAACTTAATCTGTAAGAAAAATGGAAAGCAACATCACAAAAATTCTCATTAAAAAATTCTGGAAAAGATGTGTAACCCTCCCTTGAATAGCTCACATGAGGTATGGCCCTCCCCTTTTGGTGTTCACTTTCACTGATGACCCTCCCCTCTGAGGCCCCAGCCCTCCCCCTCCAAGAAAAAACGTACCTTCCCTAATGGCAAGGAGACAAAGTAAAACTTTAAACAAATGTGTTATGTCACACGCTTAATTCGACCCTGCGAGAGAAAATTCGGAGAATCTAGCCTACAATTTCCGTACTGTAACACAACTTAGTTTAGACCTTTTTGCAGTACACAACCAATCCGAGACACTACACAGATTTCTGAAGAGTTATGGGTCGTCAATAATAATAAAGAATTTATAGGGTTCAATGTCAGACGCTTCCACAAACTATCTAAACGTCAACAGGAATATAATATAGTGTCATGATCTTACAGATCACAGTTCAACTAGAAGATCACAGCGAGCCTTTCGACAATCATTTGCTTGTGTTCGGGGAGAAGAAATGGCTGTAGATCGGATGGTATTTGGCATAAATTTGGTTGGAACAAACTCCTTGATGGACATGTTGCGTGACGGAAGGCAACGATGAAAAACAGAAATATTGTAAGAATTATATGTTTAGCTGGCCATGTGAAAATTCGGAATTTGAAGATTCGATTCAACAAAATTAATTTTTATTGATTTTAAATTCAGCAGCATTTGTTTGTAGTGTTTTTAAAGGACGACATGACATGTCGGATCTTTATTACTGGCTCTTAGTATTACTGTTCTGTTAGGAATTATGATAACTTGATTATCAGGCTACTTGAGAAGTTCTTTGAATGAAAGATTGTCGCAAGCAACCCCTCCTGTAAGCGACCGCGACCACTCAGTCAACACTTTAATAAAAGCACTCACTTCTTGATCAAATTAATGCATAGCATAAGCACTGATGGTTCGTTGACTTGTATATACGCGATCCTCTTCTGAAATAGGCAATAAAAATTATTTAATATTTTTGCTACAGTGCTATGAGTGACCATCAACCAGGTTTTATGCTAAAAGCTTTCCTTAGCGACCACCCTCTATTGTTTTACCACGTAAAGCGACCACTTTTCTGAATTCCCGAGGTGGTCGCTTAAGAGAGCTTCGACCGTATTTTGTTGCGTTTTACTAGTCCTCGTTTTACTAGTCCAGTCCAGTCCAGTTCAGTCCAGTCCAGTCCAGTCTTCAAATACAGTATGCCATTTAAAAGCACAGTACATCTGCTCTAGCCCCGTGGACTAGTCCCTGCGACTGGTCCCTGCGACTAGTCCCAGGGAACCAAGTCCATACGAGTGAACTACCCATTTTAGTCAAAAAATGTAGTCGCAGGGACCAAATTCTAACTGGTTTGATTTCGTGGGACCATCCCCGGGGACTAGCCCCACAAACTATGCTTGGTCCCTTCGTGTAAACTGTTCGGGGGACAAGTCCCTTCGACCAAATGAAAATATTTCGTTGGATCTTTTCCTTTTTTTCCAGTTGGCCTGGAGAATAAATCTTGTATTTGTCTGTATTGGGAGTCTTGATCGAACAGTCGCCTTTTTACGTCTCTGTATCAGCAATATAGGACACTGGAGAAAAAACTTTTATCGAAATTGAAAATGACACTCACAGACTTCTGGTTGAACAGTGTGCGGTTTTATTGAGCCTACTTACTTTAATGCTTTGCAGCTAATTTACTAAATTTGGTTACACTGTTGAGGACCGCTCCATTTGTCGTCTTCACGTTTCGGCGAATTTCAGTAAAAGCGCCTTAAATTTTGCTATTTTGCCATTAACAGGTCCCCTCGTGTAAAACCTTCAAGATACTTGTCCCCGCAACAAGTCCCATCGTGTTAACATTACAGGGGACTACTCGCTTCAACAAGTCCCTGCGACTAGTTCCCTCGTGTTTGCCGACCTTAAGTTTCTGCTAATCCAAGATGGTGCACACAGGAATTAATCCAGCGCTCGCCCGCAAAAAAAAAACGCCTAAACTGCAGGCTAGTCGTCAGTTTTGAAGTACTTTTTGATCGTCTAAATTTTTTCGCTGCTTAGCAAGTACAAGAACATAGGTTTTTCAAAATCTGTGACCTCATCCGTATGATCCTCACAATGAAAAACTCTACTTTTAACGTCCAGCACTTTTTACAAATTCATGGCACAGCAATGGGTACGCGCATGGCACCCTCCTTCGCAAATTTAGTCTCTAGCAAATTTAAACATCATGCCATCGAAAGCGAATTATCCCATTCAGCCTGGCCTTGCGATTGCGTCGTATATGCTCCACAGACACTTCTTCGATCAGAGCTGTAAGGACTCATTGACTATCTTGTGAAACGTGGCTACAATCAATCTTTTCTCAAAAAAGAAATCAATCGCGTCCGCTGCATCCCACGTGACGAAACGTTGAAACCTCGACAATAAAAAAACGTTGCAGACCGAATACCGTTTGATCTTCAATCCCACTCTTCCTAACCCAGCTTCTATTGTACGAAAACATTTGGGAATCCTCCAATCCTCAAACCACTGCAAAACAAACGTCCTCGCTCACAAAAGAAGTGCAAGTCTGACGTAGTCTGCGTGATCTGTTGGTCCACACCAGTTTGCGTGACCCCACGAAAGATGATCAAAGATTAATCGCTGACATTTACAGATGTAAACATCCACGTTGCCTCACGTGTCCTTTCTTACAAGAAGGGCAAGACAAATATATCTTTTTGTTTACTTAAGAAGAACGACGTATTAAAGACACTTAAAACGTAATTTATTTAATTGAATGTAAAAATGCGCTACACGTAACTTGCCTTGCCAACGAAAACTTCACGAACGCTTTGGCGAGCATCGTCATTCCGTCGTAGACCGTCGACAGTTTGCTAACCCTACCCTGTTTCAAAACATGTCAATTTACGCGGGCACTTCGTCAACGACACCCGTCTCATCCCCTTGGAACTAGTATACACTAACCGAAACCTCGTAAGAAAAGTGCGTGAGGCATTCTTCAGGACGCCCGCGCTAATTGTTTTTGCGCATCCTTTTTTTTCTCAACAAATTGACTTTATTACTCTTCCGCAGTTGAGAATGACAAGATAATATAGCCTGAGCTCTACATTTTTAAAAAACCAAAGTGATTCGATAGAAATTCATGTTATTACTACATGTTTTTTGCTCGATGTAAAAATTGATGCAGAACTGAGTATAAAACTGCTTTGTCTCTTAATCTCAGCTTGGGTACGTTCTTAGTATGTTCTTAAAATCTGGGTCAATTTCAGCCTCAACGTTCTTCAACGTGCACGGGAGGCTACTTTGAGTAAAGCTACGATAAGAGGTACGAATATCGCAAATATACGTTTGCCAGATTTGAATTGTTTGCTGGAAGCTGAGTGTATGAAAAAAGCTAACAGGACTCCCGTAAGAAATGTGCAAAGAAGGGGACGGCTATGAAAAGTGACTAACCGGGACACCTTAATTCTCGGCCTTTTACAAAAATATATCACGATGATGAAAATCTGTAAATCAGTTAAACGAAAATACTTCGAAAGCCAAGAGATTTTAATCAGGGTTTCGTAATAATAATAATAATAATAATAATAATAATAAAAACAATCTTTAAGGAGGAAGCGTCCGTCACGTAAATACGTGGTTTTCAGGGAGGTCCTCGTACCTGGGGGGAGGTCCTTCGTACCTGAATGTAACAAAGTACAATGCCTTACTGAAGGAGGCCGAGAGCTGAAACGGATATATGCTATCAATAAGAAAGGGAATTAAATTACAGGAAGGTGGTTAAGAATTTTTTCGGGAACGTTTCGACCAATTAAGGAAGATGCGTCGATCAGTGATGGTCGTGGTGGTTTCCGCACGGATCAGCCCTAATAGTCTAGCGGTTATCGACCAAAATTGTTCAACTTGATGATAAAAGCATGGAACTTTGCCACTTCACTAATGACCCTAGGGCTAACATTTTCTGATATAGGGCCATTCCAAATTAACATCTAGAGACGAGAACTACGCGTTTCATAAATTAGCCAACATGGAAACGAGGCTGAGAATAAAAAATCCTACTAAAACGTTATTGTTTGGACCAATGTGTGGCAAAAGCTTGCTAGCGTGAACCACTGAGTCATTTCTTTATTTTCATATTTATTTAATGCTGTCACGTGACCATCTTCCTTGATATTTATCATAGCACTTGGGTACCCTGTGGTGAAACGTTAATATGCATGTTTCCAATGTTTTCTGAGTCACAACAGGAAAACTCATTTATCTTAGAATATAGATGTTATATCTTTCCTTAATTTGATATTTTCTTTTCTTATTTTAGCAAACTGTACCACATACCCTAAATAAACGTTGTGTTAACTGAGTTGGGATCCCTGTGGCGAACTATTGAGTTAGACCCTTTTCAAGTTTTCTTTTAGGTGAAACCGAGAAATCTTCACCTATCTTACGAAAAATTCAACAACCGGTTCGTGTTCTGCAAAATTATTGGTCGATGTGCTCTAAGTGCTAGTTGCAGCAATGTACATATTTACGGCTGTTGGCAGTTACCGCCACAGTTGCACAAGCCAGTGCATGCCAAATTGGCCTTTACGCACTTGCACCGTCCTCTACATGGAGCTTTACACCCACGTCGGATAAGTTCATAACAACTGTCCTTTGCTTGTGGGAGGGCTGTCCAGTACGGCGACCATAAGTTGTTTTGTCGCTGCCATCCCCAGTCTGATGGGCTTGGAAGCACTGGCTGGCGAAGGAGGGTTTGGCCCCACACGTAGCCCCCTTGGAACACTGCTCTTTTGACATGCTGCTCAAGTGAGGCTCTGGTAGGGGGGATGCTGTCCAGGCTTCTGGACTTCTTTGAAAAGAGCTCCTGTCGCACCTCATTAACTTTCATAAGGCTACTTGTACGGTCATACAGAAGGACAACAAATCTCTCAAGTACAGCCATGCATTTCTCGGTGATCTCTGTCGGTAATGCCTTAAGGGCTCTAAGCACTGGTGTCAGTTAAGGAAAAACTTTCCACACATCCCACGCGGTCTTTTTTCCGCGACCACTAAAAAGCGACACAGTATCACATCCAGTAAGAGCGTGGAACATTGGCCCAAGGACGTTGCTACGGCATTTGCAGGGATATTTTGTACATTCTTTCCAGATCCATACGTGACCCAGACCTCATCTGCTTGAAGAGTGCTAGCGACTGAAATACCAAGCACAATTACATCTGCGTCGTTGCTTCTAATCCTGATTCGTCGATGTCCACTTGAGGTTGCATCGAATGTATGAACCATTAGGAGAGTGCCTGCTTCTTCATGGGTGCAAGGCGCGAGGACACCCACGTCTGTCCTCTTGGTAGTAGATAGGACACCTTCGCCATAGGTAGAGTAGATCTCCTAACCCTCTGGAACCTCCAGTGAAACCACCTATAACACAATACAAAACAAAATAAGATATACTGAGGGATATGTTTAAACTGTGTTAAGAAAGGGCCCACTTGTGTTCAAGAGTTATTCCTTACTAGGTAAGCAATGTAGCTTTGTAGCAAAGTACAACGTATTTTTTTATTTTATTATTATTTTTTAAAGCGCTTAGCACTTAAACGGATAAGCGTTATATAAATATTAGCGGAGCCAGCGCGTTAGCGCGTCAGCGGAGCTCCATTGCTAAGGAAATTTGGTAACCTATCAAGCCAAAAAATTTTGGTAGTGACGTAATAGTCACGTGACCGTCCGTCCGTACGTCCGTACATCCGTACGTCCGTACATCCGTACGTCCGTCCGTCCGCACCACAGGGTTACCAATACACTTCCTACACTGGATATGACCCTGTGCTGTATCCCGTGTGTTTTTGGCGCGAAATCGCATGTTGACCCGCGTTGTAGCAAAACAAGCAAAGACAAAAAAAGTCAAAAACAAATTTGTTAATGGAAAAAAAAGTTAAAAAGAACACTCAGTTGTCTTTTTGGTGGAAGGGGAAAAGTTCAATTTAGGCGAAAAAAATTAGGCGATAAAGTTCAGGCAAAAAGTTCAAATTTGCCTCGTCGGTTCTGTTCAAACTCGGTCGGCACACCGCTTGAGTTTGCAGCTTTTCGCAGCGGTTTCGGCGCCAAATATAGCAGAGTTAGTGGTTTTTGGTTTTTTCTGTCCACAACGATGGTTTTTACGGCGTTTCGAACACATTTTGCCAGGAAAAACACCAGCATTTTCATGCTGATAGGCAGCTTGTCACGAAGAAAGAAATAAGTATTAAAATTAACTTAAACAGTAACGTAAAAAGCCCATGGCCTAGTGGACTAGTCACCGACATCTCACGCGGACGAGCCGGGTTCGACACTCAGCGAGAGCAGGTAGTTTTTTCCTTTTTTTTTTCTTTTTTTTTTTTAATTTAACGACTTGAATGAGAGTATTTTCACAAATTAATAACTGCCAGCAAAAACAAAACAAAAAAAAAGCAAAACAAAACAAAAAACAAAACAAAACAAAAAACAGACAAAACAAAAAGGGGGGCTCCGCTTTTAGGCTTGGCTAAATCTATATATTATTGTATTGTATTGTATTGTATTGTATTGTATTGTATTGTACATACCTTGTTTGCAAGAAGTTTGAAAATTCGTCTTTATTGTCATCGACTCTCAGGAAGCTTTTCCAGTCAGCAGGAATTCTTGTTGATGTTAATACTTTGCGCCTTTGTCCAGAACCTCTTTTTTCTCGCAATGATCTCTTCAGTGAATCGTCCTGATAGACATCCCATAGTAGGTCAACTCTTTTCGCTGTTTCAAGGTGTTTCAGGATGTAAGGGGTGAACACGTTACTGAAGCACTCCTCAAAGGTACGCGCTGTTCTCGGCTGTAACATCTGCACGATAACAGCTCCATCCAGAATGACTGCATCAACGGCTGGTTGAGTGGCGATCTGTACTGATGTGTTCGACAAACACTTCAGCAAGTCTGCCTTCTGTCCTCCTCTGAGCTGGCCAAGGTTTGAAAGTGATGGCGCCACGGTTGGTTCTCATATTTGAAGAAATCTTCCAAGTTTCCATCCCGGATTTGACAAGCTATGTACAACCGCGAGAACAGAGAACAGTCCTCCTTCAACACTTCCAATTGTGCCTTGTCTTTCGAAACCATCCTCTTGTTCGGGGTGCTGAATATAGTGAGATTATTCTTCTTGAGAGGGTGTGTAACCGGCTTGCTTCTGTCAATGAATCACTCTTTGAAGGACAAATTGAATTGTTCCTTTCCAATCTTTCCTGCATCGCGAATAGCTCTGACTACAGTATCATCCATGATACCCTTAGTATGGATCGCCATCGGGTTTTCACCTTCTTCCAAAAACGGGTTGCCAAGTTCTTCAAATGAAGATATGTATTCAGAACGTCTTTGAAGAATGCACTCTGCACGCCCGGCTTCTGCTCGCGATGTACATTTTCCTCTGTCACAGAGTTGCTGCCTTCAAATTGTTGAACCATTCTGGAGAGCTCACGACCTGTCACCATCCACCTTCTTAGAGCTGCTGGATTCTCGGTGAGGCCGACTGCGCCTCCCTCTCCTTTAACGACGGCATTCACCTGCTCGTGACAATGATCTAGCGCTATGGACGAGAACAACCTGGGGGTCTTGTGTACAACAAAAGAGCCATCGCTGAAATATTTGTACACCCTTGGATTCATGGATGGAAGGCCACACATGTCTCTGCAGTGCACAGCAAGCCACCTGGCATAGTTCGAATGGTCCATTACAAACATCCATGGCAGTATCTGTCGTACGGCGTCGATGTACAGAGGGAAGTTACCTTCTCGGAAGGCTCTCACAAGGAGAAGACAGATCAGCTCCAGATTGAGCACTGAAGACCAGTACTGAAACTGCGGTGATTTCTTTGCCATTGCATCTTTCCATTCATCTTTTGACAACGGGTTTTCTTGCTCATTCGCTCTTGATTTGGCTTGATATTAATTGTAGGCTTTACTCATCAGAATATGCATGCTTGCAGCTGTCTCTTGGTGTGCGCGTCGTGTACGAGTTACATGGCTTGCCAACAGAAATGACTCTGCTACCCCTTGTGGTTGCTACTCCTGCGTTGCACATGACGTCTGCCCATCCGCTGCCACTCAGCCACTTACCAAGCATTTTGAAGGATGCCATCTCTATGTGCAGTCCCCCGAGCATGACGACGAATTGCGCTTCACTGAACTCGGCAAGTGTTTATTGAAGTTGCTTTGCTAAGGCTGATCTAATGCGATGACTGGAGTGTGTGAGGGGTTGACGTGCTGCACAGCAGACTTAATCACCGGAATACTGTGCGCTATCATGGCCAAGGAATGAGCGTTCTCTACAAACATCGGCAGCAGAGATGTGATAGCAGGCTTATAGCTAGACAGTGAGGATTGAGTGGCTCTGTGCGCCGCCCATGATACAAAATCTCTGGGTTGAAGTTCTCCTTTGCAAACGAGTTCCTGAGTATTGCTGAGCCAGTCTTCTTCATCATAGTCACTTTCACCAGAAAGAGAAACACGGGATGTTAATAACTGCTGTGATACCTCGGGAGCATTTAAATCACCGACGGGTAGTGCCATAGGTGTAACTTCACTGTAACTTGATGACAGGTGAGAAATGGTCTTAGAGGTAGAAGGCTTAGAAGGACCTAACACGTCCGTATCTCTTGATGTTCCTAATTCACCATTGGAAGGATGCTGTACAAGAGAAATTTGCTGTACCATGAAACGAACTCTGGGAGCTAGTGGAACTCGGATTATGGTCAATGTTATCAACCGCTGCGGTAGTGAACAGTTCCCCTCTAAGTTTAGAGGGACACAGAACTCCTTCACGCTCATACCTTTCAATAACACTGTTTGTTATTTCGGTAGACACAGAGAGGAACCTGTCGTATGAAATACACATACCTAGGTTATAAAAGGTATCGATGAGAGACCTGTCTCTGGTGGCTCTATGTATTTTCAGAGCTGTGTAAATGGGCAGCGGGCACTCTCTTGATCTAATATGATGCGTGCTACCAGTGCACTCGGGTCGATCACGAGGTCTTGAAATGCTGTTAAATACAATCAGTTGTGCGATGGTGAGACAGGCCTGACTATCAGAGGGGTCGATCTTGGTGGTGGGACCTTTAATTATCATACCAACTAATGTTAACAAGGAGACTGGAACAGCATTTTTCTGACACTCAGATACAAATGTGCCATCGAAGGAGTTTTTTTCTTTCAGGATCTCTCGTCTCACAATACGTGCTGCTCTTGCCAGACACCATGCAGCCGAATCCATCTTTTTAACCTTTGACAGCAGCCCACCGATTTCTTGTTGCGGTACCAGTCGAACTTCTCTGCCCTCTGCATGCGCCGTAAGATCAGGCAATGCTGCTTGCCCTCTCTCTTTAAGCCGTGTTGCGTTTACTTTTCCACACTCAGCGCCTAGCTCATGTAGTTTGGAGGTATAAAATCTCACAAAATCTGAAAGAGTAAGTACTGCAGGCTCTTCGACTTCAAGACATTCGTCAATATAAGTAATCAGCTCTGCGAATGCAAGCTCATCCAGCTCGACTGATGCATCATCGGCGGGTTTTGAAGCTTGTTGTAAAAGGCCTGGCCTGATTATACAAGCCAACCAAGCATTTGTCATGGTACTTTGCCTCGATGGCAATTAAATCACCAACAGACAGTGTAGCAATAAGTTTTCTCTTATTCAGACGAGCGGCACACTCCCTGACTTTTTGTCAACATCAAGGGTTGATGCAGAATGAAGATAGCTGGAACTATCATATTCGTCCCAGAAAAAAAAACATTGGCTTTGGGGGTTATAACTTCCTACACTAGATCGCCTAGCTTTCACAGGACTGGAGGGAATTTCTTCTACTATTTCATCTGATCTTTCTTCTTCTGCAACTTCAGCTAATTTTCGTTTCTTTGCACGCTGTAGCTTAATGTTATTATAAAGATCTCTACACAATTTATGCCAGCAGGCTTTGTTGTGGAGTAGCTTTTGTTCAATTCCTTGGCCTTCGTCTACTGGTAACTCACAGCTAGTCACATTAATTCCAAGCTTCTTGAATTCCTCGACCTTCTGAATAAAGGAAATATAACCAGCGCCAGCATCTTTTCGTTTTGAATTTGCTGGACACTGTAAGCGTTCCCCTGTGGTTTTCTGGCAAATAATGCAGCGCTTCCAGTCCATGATTAACTGAAATTTGAAATTCCCTTTTTACTTTTTCAATTTCAATACGAAAAAAAACTACTAAATGTATTGATTGGCATTAAAAACACGAAAAAACACATCAAATTTTGCACTAGCATCCTGTACTGAGGGTAAAAAAACTTATTTCTTATTGTTAACCCCCCAAAAATAACTTATATTTTAGGTAGAAACCTGAAATGCTTTCTTACCTCAGATACCTGTAAGCAGGAGCCATAATCGGGGACGGAGACCGTAAGCGCGGGGTCCACGCGGCCCCATCGAAAAAGACAAATGTGCTATTTTTAGAAAAAATTGCGCCACCCTCAACGTCATAAACGCGGTGGCTACACGCAAATTTGCGTTCAACGTGGACATGACCAAGATGGTTATAATTATTTGATATCCAGTATGCCCGAGTACATAATGGTTTTTATTATTAAAAACGCAATCGCTAATTGCTATGAAATCAAGAAAGAGAAAAAAAAAGAGAGAGGAACTCCGAGATAAAAGGGAACAGGAATCGATCGCGATCACATGACTGACCGAAAAAGGCGCCAAAACCTTGCGAAATGTTGCAGCGTTTCTTTCCGGAGCTGAATGAATCGATGAAACTGCCCCGAAGTGAACGTACAAGCACAAGGTTTGGGAAAAATCTTCCAATTATGGGCTCTGAAATGTGGCACGTGTTTGAGTTTTCCTGAAAATTGTTGGAATCGTCGTTCAAAGCGGATTGAAGCTGTACGATCTCACCGTTATGGCTGCTAGAGTTCAAATGAAAGAGTTTGTAATCGCTCCATTTGCACAACGCTGACAACGGAGCCATCATGTGTTTGTTTGATCGAACTGAAGGCAGAATTAATAATTAAGCTTGAACGATAATTTCTATGCAGCTCACTGAAACAAGACTACGGAGGTGAGGAACATTAGAATTCACCATCTTACTTTTTAAACGCAAACCACAAAACGCAATTGTTCTCAGTTTAGAGCCCGCGGACGGAATGGCAAAAACAACACTCAAACAACTGTGAAAGCGATTCAACGTATTTTACATGGCATCCGACTTGTGTCTAAATGTCTGGAGCTGCTCAAGGGAACACAGATAGAGCCACAACGAGTACAGGTAAACCAGTGTCAATTTTGCGTGGTATAGCCAAAAATGTCGCCTTTTCTGGTACTGAATTTGTCTAATGCTTTTTGTTCAGACTGCTGCATAATTTTTGTACTGACTCGCCATAAAAAGTGTGACAATTTTTATTAAATGCTTCTTTCCTATTTTACTGTGCTTATTTTGTCTTGTCTCGATATTTCCGACTCAAAGCCTTCCGTATAAAACCTACTGTTTGTGAAATTTTGAGAACAAGTGATTGAGTTGACGATGAAAGAAATTGTAAACACAGCGCTAAATGCTTATATTTCTATTTCTACAGTTTCTGTTCGTCCTAAGAAATCAAGCATTTGTGTCTCAGTGACGTTCAGTTGTAATTTCTCCTTGATTTTGCTTCGATACAAAGTGATTTTTCTCCGGAGAAAAAAATCAAACTCACTCTGTCGTTGATACCCTTGCCATGTCCACTGCGCTATGTATCCCTTCTAGGTTCGTAAATTACCCAGTAAGTAATATTCAGTACTAGGGCAGCATGAAGTTTTACTTCATCTTTCTCCTTCTCATCGACGGAAGTAGTTTTTTTCTTGGTGTTTTTCCAGTTCTCTATTTTGTCGACGATTGATAACGCACTGCGAGAGTATTTGATTGAAAACAAAGCGCGCTTTTCACTATTCCTTGTCTTCATTATAAACATTTCGGTCATTTCGGTAAAGGCGGGCATTATTTCAGAAAACATACGCTGCGAAATCTCGGCGAACATTTTCTTTACTGATTCGGTATTTGAATCTATGTTACTATTTTTCTTGCTGGGGAAATAGTGACAACGATTTATCAGTGCGTAACTTTTCTTCACAACGTGCTTGAAAGATCATTTAACAGTCTTTGCGGCTGCCCTTCAATCTCTGTACGTCCTCAGAGGAAATACGCTTTCGGGATGTATTTTCCCTTTTCGTGCCTGATTCGCCTTCAACTGATTTTTTCGTCGTTCGACGCCTTTTTGGCCCGCAAAACGTTTGTTCCGTCTAACGGGGAAATCCTCGTCCGACATGTCCGACGCATCTTCGCTACAGGATTTTTCTAAAATATTCTCACTGCCATCATTGGAATCACTTGTACAATCCTCATATCCAGAATCACTATCCAAAAAGTTCTCCTCAAGGGCTTGCCTTAGATTTGGAATTGTCACTGATGACAAAAACTGGATTTCTTCATCTCCAACGATTGTAATTTCCGACGCCATTTTGTTTGTTTTTTGTTTGCGTGCATCCTCGCAACATACACGCGTGTTTCACGCGCGCGATGGCGCAATTTTTTCTAAAAATAGCACATTTGTCTTTTTCGATGGGGCCAGCCCCATCACTGAAAATGGTATTCAGTTACGGTCTCCGTCCCCGATTATGGCTCCTGCTGTAAGTACACATGGTGGCTGCCATCTTGAAAACCGCGGGAGTCCTGGGCTTTAGTGCTACAAGTAAACTATTGCTACCCCCAAGTGGGATTCCTGCGGCCATGCTACTTTGTATTGCTAGAATTTTGTTATTCTTTGACAACACCCTCTTTACATTTTCTTTTAATTACGGCCAAAACAACCATTGTTTTTCGTTACGGCCAAAACAACTTTAGTTTTTCCAAATGCACCATAGATAAAGCAGCCACGCGCCTTTTTAGGATATCACCTAAAATGCGTAGGATATAAATAGAATAGCGAATTGAGACAGTGGACGACCTTCATATTTACCCCAGAAAACATTGGAAACATGTATATTTAACGTTTCACCACAGGGTTCCCAAGTGCTATGATAAATATCAAGGAAGATAGTCACGTGACAGCATTAAATAAATATGAAAATAAAGAAGTGACTCAGTGGTTCACTCTAGCAAGCTCTTGCCAAACATTGGTCCAAACAATATCGTTTAAATAGGATTTTTATTCTTAGCCTCGTTTCCATGTTGGCTAATTTCTGACATGCGTAGTTCTAGTCTCCAGATGTTAATTTGGAATGGCCCTATATCAGAAAATGTTAGTCTTAAGGTCATTAGTGATGTGGCAAAGTTTCATACTTTTATCATCAAATTGAACAATTCAGTGTTTTTTGGTCGATAACAGCTGGACTACAAGGAATACCGGCCATACAATAAAGCATGTTCGTTTTCAAGACAACCTCGTTGGCCAAGCATTTCATAAGGCCGAAACAATAGATTAACGTCACTGACTGGCAATAGTGCACAGAAGTGGATTCATATGATAGACAAAAGTGTTTGGCAACACCATTGTGGAGTTCTTTGGCCAGATATTGATAGGCTTCACACGCAGTGTCGCCGAACATTACAGCTTTGATGAAACCGAGAGCCATTCGGAATTGCTTGGCTGTTATGCTCTAGACGACACAGGCAAGGGATTATTAAAGAGATTATTTCCCAAGAATACAACAAAAGTGAAGCAACTGCCTCGGATTATCTGAGGAAAAGCAGTAATGGGAGGCTTATAAACGCGTGCTCGACGGAAGACAACGAGCAAACACACGAAGAAGACGAAGATAGAGCAAGGGCTTGGCAGCGGCTCCGGCCAGATATCTTCCGGACAATGTTAAGCTCATTATACTTTGGATTTTTGATATCCATTTTTAGCGCCATCATCGTTGGAATGATTTCTATTCCTGTCTATTATCTTGGCTTTCAAACTCAGCTTAACTGTGAAGATCATCCTAAAGAATCGATTCCAACTAATCTCCAGTTGGTTATAACCATTTCAGAAATTTTTTCCCTCAGTTTTCTTTACTACTGGTTTTTCCTGAATACTTTATTTTACTTTCAACCATTTCAAATAAAAGGCCTTAAACTAAAGTTGGTTCTTCTTTGCCTACCTTTCTACGTCTTGGAATCAGCTTACCGAATTGCCTTACAAGTTTTTGGAATCTCGCATTCTAAGTTAACACCCACACAACGAATAAACCTGCTTTGCTTTTATTTTTTGTCTCTATTAGTTTACAGATTTACATTTTTGCAAGTCATTTTTGTCAAAGGCCCAGAATTAAGCAACTCAAGTTAATGTTGCTCTTAATAGTTCCGTGCATTTTTACATTAGTTGCGGCCGTTCTGGTAACTTACAACAAGCAAGACAAATCTGGCAAACTTATAATTACGATATTTACACCTCTTATCGTAGCTTTATTCAAAGTAAGCTCCCGTATTTGCATTCAGAGGTTATGGTTCCAAATCAGCCATCCAGGAACTTCATACGTTTTGCTGGTCCCAATATATTGTGGGTCAGCGGTAATGCTGAGAACATTACAATTGGTTCTTCAGAGTTTGCAATCAGTTGTTCTGATTGGAGTGATTCATGGGATCGCAGAAGTCATTGAACGCAGTACAATGGTTTTAATAGATCATATCTGTCACAAGGTTCTTGAAAACAGAACAGCTTCATGGGGAGGTTTTCGTACCCCTCGTCGTGAGAGGCTTGCCGCTGACATCACCATTATGAGCATGTTGTATGAATCAAGTGCTATCATCTCCGTGAATTGCTTTCTGTATTTTTATCAGTATTTTTGCACAGGCGATAATTCTTTTATCCAACTCCTCCAGTCGTTTGCCATCCACTCCTCAGTTCCACTGGTCGCAGAGTGGGCTTTCACCAGTGTGTCAATAGCTATTGAAACTCGCTACCAGAATATGCCAGTGATGGCGGTGTGGCGGAAGCGATGGAGAAGGCACATTCTAGTGGCAATAATAAACATGGTAATGATTTCCATTTGGACGGGAACATATCTGTTGACAGCACTACAGGGACGCTTTACAGGCAAAACTCAAGACTACTGCGAAATGCCATTCAGCTCAGGACCATAGATGCATTGAAATAACGCATCAGTCAATATCCTTTGCCCGGCAGGACCTAAGGCACAAAGAAGGCTACTTCACAGTACTGGTCTAGTAGCGACATTTCTGTGGATTACGATCTCAATGTGAACTCCTCACAGCTGCTTGCTGGTCACACAATGTCATCTATTTGGTGAAACATGACCTCGGTCCCTTTTCTTTTCTTTTCTTTTTCTTTAATTCTTTTTTTGAATTTTTTTTTCCCGTCAATTGGTGTTTAAAAGTCAATAACGTTGAGTCTTTGTTGAAGAGTATCGTGCACGTAAAACAGTTTACGGGCCAGGTGGGTTATCGGGAGTTTAGAGAAATGGGCCCCTGCTCTCTGTTAAAACAGCCGTTGGGCGCGAAATGGAATCGAGTTTGAAAGGGACTGCGTTACCTGTCTTTAGTATTACTTGAGAAAGATCAAAGGCATATTGGAATCAAAGGAAACTCAAAAAATATTCTACTCGGCTTTATGAAAGTACACGATTATGGCTTGTTCTCCCTTTGAGAAATAATATCTTCCGCTTCGTATTCTTCGAGCATTTCGGGTACAAGAAAAGGTCTTTATAATTAGTGGTTTTAATTTCAGCAGAGTTTTTGACCCAAAATCGTAAAACCCCCACAATGTAGCCCCTGAAAAGTTGTCGTGGAATGTAATTTTATAGCCACATTTTGCGAACGATAGTGAACTGGAGTTTACATGAAATAGAAGTTTTAGGGACGGCCGGACCGAGAGGTGCTTTTTGAGAGGTGCTGACCATTACCAGGAAAAAAAACAGCTTGATGACCATTGCCATGGCAGCGGTTTCCCAAAATCGATCTGGTCTTAACGTTTACACTTTGCGTGACTCTCCTTGATAACAGGCTGGAAACGGTGGAAATGACAATTGCTACGGAATTTTCCAAGGTTCCGTTCCGAGCAGGAAAACGTTGGAAGACTACCTCTAAAGGAAGTCCAGAAATTTCCACGTCTTTAATTTCGATAAAAAAATACATTTTTTGGAGGTGGGAGGGCAGCTTTTTTTTCCCATTTGTTGGCTGAAATTTTAGGGATGTTTGTTGCAAAATTGTACACTGTGTGGGTCTCCTTGACTGATAATAACGTGAATTTAATTTCTACATGCTTAGGTATGTCTGGCCGACAACAGTGTGCTACTTGCACGTGGACATTCTTCTGATGTCAGTAATAAACCAATCAGCGTTCTGCCGTTGGGACATTACAATATCGAAAGTGGAATTTTGATTCCAATAATGCAATCCGTTCCCGAATAATCAAAGTCATTCTCAAATAATAAGTAGAACGCGCTGAGTATTTCGACTGTAAAGGTTCTTTTAAACCTTGAAAAAGCGTTTTTCTTTCCTTCGAGTTTGTATGAAAACAAACATAATTTAAAGAATTGATTTGCTCCAGCTAACTATAGACGGGCCTCATAAGTGAATGTCAGCTTGGGACAACATTCAAGTGTCCCCTTTCGATGGATGTCTACTTATGGGAGGCTAGAAATGTAGCACTGATTTGTGCGGGCTGGGGTGCAACTTAGGAAAGGTATCCTCTAGCGGAGGCTGGAAATCAGAATAAACCATTTGTTGAAGAAGAAGTTAATATCTGTTTATTCATAGTTGTAACCATATATCTACCACTTGCATTTCCAAACATATGTAGCCCTTGAGTATTAAACTTCTCTCGTTACTTTTGAGCCCGTTTTACTTCCTATTTCGCACTTAAGTTTTTTCAGTGGTTCAGTACTTTCAATTGGCAAAAACGTGCATTGCATATCGGCTGAATCGTAGGAAACATATATTCATGTTAAGGATAACAACGCTTAAATGATCGTGCAAAAAACCTGTTTCAAGTTTTAAACTGAAAATGCTTCAAAAGTCACGAGAGTTTAATTGCGTAGGTTTAGTAACTGAATGTAACAATGTAAGGTGCATAAATGAAGGAGGCTGAGAGCCTAAACGGATGTAAACTATTAATCAGAAGGAGAATTAAATTGCAGAAAGGTAGTTAAGAACTTACTTCTGAAGACATTAAGACAAATGAAGGAAGATGTCTCCTTCAATATAGGTGAATGGTCGTGGTGGTTTTCCGCACGGATTCTCTTTGTTTCTTTGTTTCTTTGTTTCTTTGTTTCTTTATTTATTTACGTACTTATTTATTCATTTATTTATTTAGTTTTTAATGCTTAAACCGGGAGGCTGACCTAAGCAGGGGATCTTGATTGAAGCATTATTTCAATGCAGCTACGGTCCTAAGCTATAGGCCATTTCGTAGCTAGTGGTCTTGAGTTTTGTCTGTGAAACGTCGCTGTATAGCTGTCAACAGACTTCTACCCATCCAAATGTAGATAACTGGAGACCTTTAGTCTCAGGTTTTTCCTGAAAAAAAAAACCGTTTTTGTCAGAGGTGCAGTGGTTTTTGCAACTTTAGCAAGGCGTTTTTCTTCTTAACCAAGAAAACGGAATTTACTGAGAAGTCTAGCTATCCGCTCTCGACAAGCCCTTCCTGTTAGTCCAACTGGCTTATTCTCTATTAAACGAAAACGTTGACCCAAGTTTCTTGCTATGCGCACCAATCTGCCGGAAAGTTGGGTCTTCTCCCTGCAACCTCAGTCGCTAGCTGGAGATCGTGCCACATTGACGGCGATCTAAATGGAGTGATCTTTCTGCCATAGGAGGAGTAATATGCCCGTCTTATTGCCCGACGACAATGATTCTTCCTAAAGAGCTGCAAAAATCGAATACATTTTACAGTTTTAGCAAATCAGTGGCTGTTGTTATAGTCACGAACATGTCAAGACGGCCGCCATGTTTATTTTTCATTCATCCTTACACGTTCGCTTAAAATGCCCGAAACTCGTAAAAATTTTGCCGTTGAACGCTAAAAGGTTATCACATAAAGAGAAAAGGTATGCAAAAACCAAAATTTCAGCATTGAACGTGGGCTCGTAAGGTTTAAGTAGTCTAAAAACGTTGCCGTATTTCACTTACCGCTAGCAAGTCTTCCCGCCTTCAAAACGTGAACCGCTGACGGCAAACGTGACGGCGAGATCAAGGTCACGTGACCTCTTGAGGTTTCCAGTACTTGGAGAAAAGCTGATGCTAAATGTCGCTAATCCTATGTTTATTACTGCTACCAGCATGTGCCTTCCCCATCCATTCTCATAAGCCGCTGTCACTTTAATGTTCTGGAACAGAGGTTTACTTGCTCCGGTGAAGGACAGCTCGGTGGCAATTCAGTGGAAATGAGAAGTGGAGAGCAAACGACTGAAGGAGCTGAAGAGGAGAATTGCCCCCTGCGTAAAAATACTGATATCAATACATAAAGCAATTCACGGATAGCAAATTCCAAACTGAAGAATCAACTGAAGATCTAAATGCAATAGTCTTAGTATTACCACTGACCTACAATACAGTGTGACAAGCAGCACGTATGAAGTTCCTGGATGGCTGATTTGAAACCATAAGCACTGAAAACAAAAACGGGAGGTTATTTTGAGTAAACTACGATAAGAGGTGCGAATATCGCTAATATAACTTTGCCAGATTTGAATCGTTTGTTGTAGGCTGGGTATATGGAAAAAGCTACCAGAACTGCTGCAGCAAATGTAAAAATGCCCGGAACTGAAGTAACTTTAACTTCAATAGCTTAATTCTGAGGCTTTGAAAAAAATGTCTCGATCGCGATGATGTACATTTGCACACAGACAGAGAGAAAATATAAAATCATTGAAGGCATTCGTTGTGTAGGCGTTACCTTGGAGTGCGAGATTCCAAAAAAGTTGTAACCAAATTCGATGAGCTGAATCCAAAACGTAGAAAGGCAGGCATAGAAGGATCAATCTTAGTTTAACACCTGATACTTGAAAGGGCCGAAAGAAAAATAAGACACTCAGGAAAAACCAATAGTAAAGAGAAAATTTCTGAAATTGTTATAACCCACTGCACTTTAGTTGGGATTGACGTTTTGGAACGACCCTCACAGCTGAGTTAACTTTGAAAGCCAAGGTAATAGACAGGCAAAGAAATCATATCAACAATGGTGGCGCTCAAAACTGATATCAAAAATCCAAAGTATAATGAACTCCACAGTGTTCGGAAGATCCTTGGTCTAAGCCGCTTCCAAGCCATTGCTCTATCCCTCTATCCTCGTTTGCTTCTTGTGTTTGCTCGTTGTCTTGTGTTGAGCACGCGTCTATAAGCCTCGCATCACTGTTGGTCCTCAGATAATCCCAGACAGTTGCTTCGCTGTTGCTGTATTCTTGGTAAATAACCTCACCAACTGGTTGACTATACCATTCCTTGCCTGTGTCGTGTAGAGCATTGAAGCTAAACAATTCTGAACGGCTCTTGTCTTCATCAAAGTTGTAGGGTTCGGCAACACTGCGTGTAAGACCGATCAACATTTAACCAAAGAACTCTGCAATGGTGTGGCCTAACATTTTTGTGTCTAGTGCGAAGCACATAGACACTTAGGAAAAGCGAAAGAAAATTCGATAAGTACTTCATATAATCCAAAATATGACGTAACACGCATAAGGTTCTTACTAGGTTTACTTTATCTTTTGGCTAACACGAAGTGGACATTGAAGCGTTAGCACAAATTTGTTTGGAACGCGGTAACCACGTCGATATATAATCGTGAAGACCAATCCTGACAAGTTTTGGGATATTCGACCAACTGGATTCGAGAAAAGAACGCCAGGGGTAATAGGAACCATTTGAATTCGAGGACGAGAGATTACGAAAGATGCGACGAATCTCTGTGCCTTTGACCACGAAGAAATTCACTGAGCGAGCGGAAATGCTAAGCAAGCGAAAACCTTTTTCGGCGACTGGGAAGAGGACTTGGTGAGTGAACGTTTGCTTTTTTAACCTTTATGATGAATTTCTCTAAAATTACTTTTTCAGTATGCCACAGTCTTCGAAGTACGGGTCAATCTGGCCGAATAAAAGGCTTTAAAAGATGCCTTCAAGTGTTCCAACAGCTGAATGTATACACTTAAATGACTACGCTGCATTCCAAAGCAAAAACTAAGCCTCTTTTGCAAAGAATCAAGTCCCGTTTGGCGATCATTGAGCCCCTTTTGGGCAAATTTGAGCCCCGTCTGGGGATTATTGAGCCCCTTTTAAGGAGAACTGAGCCCTGTTTTGGGATCATAAAGCCTGTGAACGGAGTAAATAAAAAGCCCAATTTGGGAAATGTATTTCGCGTAGGTAGAAAATCTGCTGCCACTGAACTGAAAACTCCTTTGATTGACGACACATCTGCGAAAGCTGCGGCCTATTTATGTAGTCAAAGTCATATTAAGAGTAGTAAAAACGTAAGCATCGATTTAAAAAATCGACTGATGAGAGCTTGCTATCTTCAAGTGCGACAATAACTTGTAGACGTTTCAAAATAGCCAAACAAATGAAACGACGTAGGGACCGAGAGTCGTCTAGATTGCCGATGAAGAAGGTGTTAAGGTCCATGAAAAAAAAGAAAAGCTAGAAACAAGCTAAAGGTTTGGATAAGGAAGTCTATTCCGAAATATTCGAAATTATACAGCTTTGCTACTGACTATAAGTTTTGGTATTCAAGTTATCTAAACAGATCCAACAGCTTTTTCACCAACTTTGTTATTCTAAACGGACTCGCTCCAAACAAGTTTTTAAAGAAAAGCAAACTGAGACATAATGCTTTGTTAGCTAACCGGCAAAAAATAAAATCAAGTAGCCATACCAGAAGATTTTCTGTGTCAAGAATGAAACTTTGACTTTCGGTGATATTGAATTAAATCCAGGTCCCCAGCAAAATGTCAACACACAAACTACATTATCACTAGGCTCCACCATATTATTAAACTTTCGATTATGGCAGCTGGGATTGAGACCCCTAGACGTTTTTGGTGTAGGTGACCGTTTCTTTAGTTATATGGTGACCCATGTCACCACTTGCATGATAGACAAGCTGGTATTAATTATTTGAAAGCAAACCCAGGACACTTCATTGAAAGCAACACCGAGAATTCATGGAATAAATATTTGACTAATATGTCACTGCAAGGTTCATTGTGTGATGCACTCATTGTTCAAGCAGCTGCATGACTTTGACTACATAAATATACCACAGCTTTCGCAGGTGTGTCATCAGTCAAAGGAGTTTTCAGTTCAGTGGCAGCAGATTTTCTATCTATGCGAAATGCATTTCCCTAATCGGGCTTTGTATTTAATCCCTTCACAGGCTTTCTTATCCCAAAACAGGGCTTAATTCTCTCCAAACGGGGCTTAAATTTCCCCCAAACGGGCTCAATAACCCTAAACGGAGCTCGATTCTTCGCAAAAGAGGCTTAGTACTTGCTTTGGAATGCAGCGTACTCATCAAAGCGTGTACATTCAGCTATTGGCGCCAAGAGCATTGAAAATCATCATTAAGGTTAACAAAGCAAACGTTCACTCACCAAATTCTCTTCGCAGTCGATGAAAAAGGTTTCTGTCGCTCAGTGTATCAAAGATACAATCTCGCACTAGACACATGTACGCATTGCGGACCTACTTTTGCTCACTTGTAACAGTTAATATTTCCAAATGAATCCAGTTTTGTGGTGCACTATCGGATTCTGTCTCTTTGCTCTTTGACAGAGACATATACATAGAATGCAGTGTTAAGAACTTGAAGTGTTTCAGCGCTATAAAATGCTTAAACGAATCAGAGTTATTTAATTTTTTTTAAACGAAAATAGTTCGAACGTCACGAGATATCTATTAAGCTGCGTAACTGAAAGAAACAATTTGTGGTGCATAACTGAAAGAGGTCGAGATCTTCAACGGATGTAAACTATCAACCACTGGCAGAAAGGGAATTAAATTATAGAAAAGAGGTTAAGAATGTTTCGGAAACGTCACCACAAATAACAGGTCGAGGAAGCATGCAACCCAGCACCGTTATCAGGGTCTCTCTTCTTCCTCTCCCCTGGAGCGACCATTTTCAGGATAACGATCAAACAGTTGCGTCCAACATCGCGTTGGAAGAACATGTTTCACTGTTTATAATGTTTTACCTGAAAGCGCCACCAAACTTAACCCTCTCCCATTCCTAACAGCCCAGCCTGGGACCAAAGATGATATGCATATGCATCGGATTCTGTCTCTTTGCTCTTTGGCAGAGACATATACATAGAATGCAGTGTTAAGAACTTGAAGTGTTTCAGCGCTATAAAATGCTTAAACGAATCAGAGTTATTTAATTTTTTTTAAACGAAAATAGTTCGAACGTCACGAGATATCTATTAAGCTGCGTAACTGAAAGAAACAATTTGTGGTGCATAACTGAAAGAGGTCGAGATCTTCAACGGATGTAAACTATCAACCACTGGCAGAAAGGGAATTCAATTATAGAAAAGAGGTTAAAAATGTTTCGGAAACGTCACCACAAATAACAGGTCGAGGAAGCATGCAACCCAACACCGTTACCAGGGTCTCTCTCTTCTTCCCCTCCCCTGGAGCGACCATTTTCAGGATAATCATCAAACAGTTGCGTCCAACATCGTGTTGGAAGAACATGTTTCACTGTTTATGTTTTGCCTGAAAGCGCCACCAAACTTAACCCTCTCCCATTCCTAACAGCCCAGCCTGGGACCAAAGATGATATGCATATGCATCAGATGCATGTGCCAATTTAATTACCATATTCTGCATGGTAGCTATAAATAAATGACTTCATCATGAATGCAGCGTTTTTTTGGACATCTTATAGACTCTGAACTGAAAAAAGAAAGTCTGTTGCAAAACTACTGCACAGTAATCAGATTCTTCATCTCTTTGACATTTATTTTAATTCTCCTCCTTGATAGTTTACATCCGTTTAAGCTCTCGACCTCTTCCACGCCGTACACCGAAGTATTGTTGTTTTCAAAAACTGAAACAGCTTCGTCCCTTTTAATAAGGCTGAAACGATAGATCAACTTTATTGTCTCAACTCTACATCTCTCCGCCAGAGAGAAAAAAGCCGATAGTGCACAAACCTGGAATCATTTGGATATATTAGCTGTTGTGAGTAGAAAAAAATGTTAGGCCACACCATTGCAGAGTTTTTTGGTCACATATTGATAGGCTTTACACGTAGTGTTGCCGAACACTACGACTTTGATGAAAGCGAGAACCATCTTGAATTGTTTGGCTACTATGCTCTAGACGACACAGGCAAGGAATGGTTTTGTCAACCGGTTGAAGAGGTTATTTACCAAGAATACAGCAATAGCGAAGCAACTGCCCGGGATTATCTGAGGACGAAAAGTGATGTCAGGGTCATAGACGCGTGCTCAACGGAAGACAGCGAACAAACACAAGAAGTAAACGAGGACAGAACAATGGCTTGGAAGCAGCTCAGACCAAAGATCCATCGAACAGTTTGGAGTTCATTACACTTTGGTTTTTTGATATCCGTTTTGAGCGCCACCATCGTTGGAATGATTTCTATTCCCCTCTATTACCTTGGCTTTCAAACTCAACTCAACTGTGAAGATCATCCCAAAGAATCGATCCCAACTAAACTGCAGTGGGTCATAACAACCTCAGAAATTTCCTTCGTCTGCGTCCTTTACTACTGGTTTTTCCTGAACATCTTACTTTTCTTTCGACCATTTCAAATATCAGGCCTTAAACTAAAATTGGTTCTACTGTGCTTACCTTTCTACTTCTTGGATTCAGCTTATCGAATTGCTTTACAAGTTTTCGGAATCTCGCACTCCATTTTAACACCCACACAAAGAATACCGGCTATGATTCTGTTTTTCCTCTCTGTCATTTTACAACTTAAGATAATTACGAGACATTTTTGTGAAAGGCCCAGAATTAAACAGCTCAAGTTAATGTTACTTTTGATAATTCCGTGCGTTTTGACATTTATTGCGGCAGCTCTGGTAGCTTTTTCTATATACCCAGCTTACAACAAGCAAGACAAATCTGGCAAAGTTATAATGGCGACATTTGCACCACTTATTGTAGTTTTTTTCAAAGTAACCTCTCGTATTTGCGTTCAGAGGTTATGGTTTCCAATCAGCCATCCTGGAACTTCATACGTGCTGCTGGCTCCAATATATTGTGGATCAGCGGTAATGTTGAGACTATTACAAGTGGATCTTCAGAGTTTGGAAGCAGTTGCTCTGATCGGGGTTATTCATGGGATCGCAGAAGTCATTGAACGTAGCACCATGGTTTTGGTAGATCATATTTGTCACAAGGTTCTTGAAAATAGAACAATTCCCTGGGGAGGTTTTCGTACCCCTCGTCGTGAGAGGCTTGCCGCTGACATCACCATTATGAGCATGTTGTATGAATCAAGTGCTATCATCTCCGTCAACTGCTTTCTGTATTTATATCAGTATTTTTACACACGCGACAATTCTCCTATCCAACTCCTCCAGTCATTTACTCTCCATTCCTCAGTTCCACTGATAGCAGAGTGGTTTTTCACAAGTGTGTCAATAGCTATTGAAACACGCTACCAGAATATGCCAGTGATGGCGGTATGGCGGAAGCGATGGAGAAGGCACATTCTGGTGGCAGTAATAAACATGACAATGGTCTCCATTTGGACAAGTACAAGTCTGTTGACAGCTGTGCAGGGACGTTTTACAGACAAAACTAAAGACCACTGCGAAATGCCGTTCAGCTCACTGTAACTGCATTGAAATGATGTATCAGTCAGGATTCCCTGCCCAGTCAATACCCCGGTATAAAGATTAAAAAACGGAAAGTAGCAAATGCCTCATGTTAGGAACTATCGAGGTGCCAATTCCGCATGATGCAGTAAAAGAAAAATGAAATTCGTGGCATTCTGGCCCATCCTCATACTTCTGATAGATAATTCACAATAAACTAAGGAACAGAGAATATTCGTCGAGTCATATTTTTTCTGTGGAAGTGCAATTTCATTATGAAATTCTCACAACCAGTTGGCCACAAAGGAACTGAACGCTGAGACAAAACCACGGTTATGACGATCAGTTGGCTTCACACTAGAAGCTAAGTTTGTTTCAAGTAAGCACTTGACTCAAGTGCACTTGAAAATTTCAAGTCGCCCTTTACAAAACTTGGCTTCACACTTGATGACAAAGTATGTTACTTGAGGTACAAGCTGTCCATCATCTTTCGCGGTAAAATCAGTAACGCATATCACAAAATGCTCGCTTGTGAAATCATGAGGCCTTTACAACAGAGGATAGTTTTCTGTAATTTCCTATTTATTTTGTCGTTACTTTTAACCCAAAGGGTTTAAACATTACAAGAAATGCACAGGTACTTCGTTCTTAACGAGTACGTGTCAGCAACGCGAAGGAACAAGCGACCTCTTCTTTTGCTTTTCTCAAGAATGGTTCAACAACGTGGTTTTCGGCAAAGAAACGGCCGCAGGGCTTGGGCTTGGCCTCGTCCACAAAATTGGTTTAAAGTGCTTTTAGCTAACCGAGACATGGATCCACTATGGAAAACGCCAGCCGTCCATTTTAAGTTTTTTATCTCAGCTGGCAAGTTGTTTTGTCCTTTCATCAGAATCGTGACAACGCTGCACGCCGCTTTCGTTTGGCTTCCATTTCCTAGATTTCCTATTGGTCAAGTGCGTTCTCAAGTGTGGTGTAGACCATACTTGGCGGCGTACTTCGGCTTCTTTGAACTACGAAAGTTTCCATGGTCACTAAGTTAAGTTCAAGTAAGTACGTTTTACCCCTTAACAGTCAAAGTAGTTCCAAGTGCACTTAGATTGTACTTACAAGCTCTAGTGTGAAGCCAAGTGGTATCTCCATATTCCTTGCGTGGAACGGATGTTTTCTTACCTTGTGAAACGTGACCTGGTCTGTACAAAAGCAATTATCCGTAAAATGGGATTCGAGGTTTAAGGGCCTACGTTACCTCTCGTTAGTATTACTTTACAAAGCTCAAGGTCACATTGGAATTAAGGGAAGCTCAAAATAACGGCTCAGTTTTGTTTAAAATTGCTCTACTAGTTTTCTGAAACTATATAATAATGGTTTGTTTTCCCTTTTACAAAACCCCTTGAGATTCTTGAAGTATTCCGTTTAGGAAAGAAGGTCTTTACTTTAATTTCCACGCAGGTTAGACCCAAATGGTAAAACCTCCACAGCCTTGAAAGTGTCGTAAAATGTGATTCTGTAGCCCCCAAAGAACATTTACTAAACAATTGTGAATTGAACTTTAGTAAAATTCCCTTTTTGGGAGACGGACTGTTTTATTTTTAAGGGTGCTGACCACTAGCAGGGAAACACCGGTTCATGACCTTTGAATGAACTTTCTGAAATCAGCACACCCAACCTAACGATATGGCATTTACATTTAATCTCCGTGTGACCCTCCTTGATAAGAGACTGGAAACAGGAGAAATTAAATGACTATTGCTACGGAATTTTTAAAAGTTCCTTTCCGAGCGAAAAAAGGTTGGTGGACTGCCTGTTAAAGAAGTCCAGAAAAGAAGACATTTTTGCGGGAGCATTTTGCGTTTTTTTTTTTTTGCAAAATTGTTAACAGTGCGGGTCGCCCTGTGGTTTGACAAGACTGTGGGTTGTCTGCGGCAAAAAGGCATTGGCTAAAAATAGTATAGATTTAATTTCTACATCTTTATGGTTTTACAAAGATGAAAATGAAAATCTCCTAACCTCACAATGACGGCGATAAATTGTTATTGACAACAATCAGCCAGACCTAGGGAGAGGTTTCAGCCCCTTTATTTAAGTTGGGAGGTCTGGCCAATTCAACGGGATTAGCAAGGCAATATAACAGTACCTGAACAATCAATACACCGCGTGTATAAACAATAGTAAACAGAACAATATGACAAATAAATAACCGGCCGATTTAAACCAAGGGCTCATTTTATTGAAACAAATATCGAATATTCCGAAATCAGCATTCTTCGAAAACTAGCCTACAACCACAGGCCTACCATCCTTGTTTGTGTGGTTGGCTGTGCATTTAAAAGTCTCTGTTGGCCATCAAACATGTTTGAAAAGGCCATTTTATTAATTACTGTTTTTTTGAAGCGACTAAAATGAAATAAAAGCAGACAAAAGTATTAACACAATGTTGTTCTTTCTTGTTTTGTGTTAGCTTTATTGATTTGAAGCTCGCGTGAGTGAATTTACACAGTTAAAGTTGGGCTCACTCAAAAGTGATCGGAGAGATAATTTGATAATCGATACAGCCATTACTTCCGCCCTCAGTTACACCTGTCGGGTACAGCCGCCTGAAATCTTTTATATTTCCCTCCAGCCTGCAGTGCAGGTGTATTTTGAAAGGTAAAAAACTAGAACTACTCCTTCATTCTTAGCATTTCACAAAAATGTATCTTGATGATGTAGATCTGTAGATCATCAGTAGATCTATAGATCCGTTAAAAGAAAATACTTCGAAAGTCACGAAATTTTAATCAGGTTTCGTACCTGAATGTAACAAAGTACGGTGCGCAACTGATATAAACTGATCAATCGGAAAGGCGATTATTTTTTTAAACTCAAAGAAGTGATAATGATAATTTTGACTTTCAAGTCACGGTTTATCTGTTCCACAACGTATTAGTTATTAAAAGCATTAACCATCCATGCATTACTCCAGTTTTGTTCGAGCACCCTTTAAACAAAAGGTAGTGGGCGTTCCCAGTTATTGATGCACCGCCAAGAATCATCAAATCACAACATGGAGCTATTGAACTATTGAGCTGTTAATTGAGTTACGGAGCAATTGAACTCCAAGTCATGGTCCATCACATACGCAACAAACCCTTAAATATCAATACGCCCTTAACGTGGCAAGAGGCAATTAATTTACTTAGGGTAGTTGAGAATGTATTTCGAAAACATTACGTACATTTAAGGAAAACGTCTCGATCAGTGATGGTGAGTGGTCGTGAGAGGAATACCGTCAATTGAAGCATATTTGTTTTCAAAAACTGGAACAACTTTGTCGTCCTTGGAAGCATTTCACAACTGGCTGAAACGATCGATGAGCTTCACTGAGTCGATCAACTCTATTTCACTCTGCCAGAGCGCAAAAAAGTGTATTTATTTCGAAGTATAGCAATGTTCACTGTTTATAAACATTCTTTTCGTTATTCAAATGTGCCAACCATCCATTGTAACAAAAGAACTCTTTTCTTAGCAGTCAATAAGCCTCCGGTTGTCACATTAACATCAATAAGTGACGTAACCACTGAACTCCACCGCTATTAGCTCTTGTAAACCGGCTATCTTTAAAATAGGAACGAGAGAATGGTCCACGTTTGTCCACGTTGGTCCACGTTGGTCCAAATTGGTCCACGTTCCCAGATCCTCAATTCCTCGTTAACACGTTTCCCGTTCCTCGTTCCCCTTTACCGCGTACTGCGTTTCCGCGTTACCTAACTACATTTACAGCAAAGCTGATATTGCTAAAAATAATTTACACGTTCATCAAACGTGTATTATTATTATTATTATTATTATTATTATTATTATTATTATTATTATTATTATTACTAGTATTATTATTGTTGTAGTAATAATTACAACCAGTAATGTTTCTTGGAACCTCTACTAATAAAAAGGTTGTAAATTTTGTTGTATTGGAGTTTTAGCTTTCTACGTTACGAATCCGCTCTATCATATTAGAAACGTTCCCTTTAAGTATTGAGAAATGATTTTTATGGTCAGCCAACTTCACCCGATTCACCCTTTTTTCTCTTATTGAGGCGTTCATATTAAACTGGCCTCACGCTTGACTAGCCTGCCTTAGGAGTTTATTTAATAACATACGCAAATCTGATCCGACCATTCTGTACAATGATAAGGACGAAACAATCGATTAACTTCACTGACTCGACTCTGTTGCACTCTACCGAAAAACGAACGCCAATAGAACAAAAAAACTAGATTCATTTGGAAATATTAGCTGTTGCCTGAGTAGACAAAAATGTTTGGCCACACCATTGCAGAGTTCTTTGGTCAGATATTGATAAGCTTTATACGCAGTGTTGCCGAACAGTGTAACTTTGATGAAAGGGAGAACCGTCTGGAATTGTTTGGTTACAACGCTCTAGACGACACAGGCAAGGAATGGTATTGTCAACCGGTTGGTGAGGTTATTTACCAAGAATACAGCAATAGCGAAGCAACTGCCTTGGATTATCTGAGGAAAAGCAGTGATGCCAGGCTTATAGACGCGTGTTCGACAGAACTCCTGTACAAACACAAGAATTAGAAGAACACGAGGATGAAGCAATGGCTTGGAAGCAGCTTAGACCGAAGATCTTTCGAACCGTGTGGAGCTCATTATACTTTGGATTTTTGATATCAGTTTTGAGTGCCGCCATCGTTGGAATGATTTCTATTCCTGTCTATTACCTTGGCTTTCAAACTCAACTCAACTGTGAAGATCATTCTAAAGACTCGATCCCAACTAAACTGCAGTGGCTTATAACCATTTCAGATATGTTTTCCGCCAGTTTTCTTTACTACTGGTTTTTTATGAATATCTTATTTTACTTTCGACCATTTCAAATATCAGGTCTTAAACTGAAATTGGTTCTTCTTTGCCTGCCTTTCTACTTCTTAGATTCAGCTTATCGAATTGCCTTACAAGTTTTCGGAATCTCGCACTCTAAGTTAACAACCACGCAACGAATACCTGCGATGATTTTATTTTTTCTGTCTGTCTGTTCACAGATTTACATTATTGCGAGACATTTTTGTCAAAGGCCGAGAATTAAGCAGTTCAAGTTAATGTTGCTTTTCATAGTTCCGTGCGTTCTTGCATTTGTTGCAGCAGATTTGGTAGCTTTCTTTTTATACCCAACTTGCAACAAGCAAGACGATCTTTGCACCTCTTATCATAGTTTTATTCAAAGTTAGCTCCCGTATTTGCGTTCAGAGGTTATGGTTCCGAATTAGCCATCCGGGAACTTCATACGTTCTGCTTGCCCCAATGTACTGTGGGTCAGCGGTAATGATGCGACTCTTACAAGTGGATCTTCAGAGCTTAGAAACAGTTGCTCTGATTGGAGTGATTCATGGCTTGGCAGAAGTCACTGAACGTAGCACCATGGTTTTAGTAGACCATATTTGTCACAGGGTTCTTGAAAACAGAGCAATTCCCTGGGGAGGTTTTCGTACCCCTCGTCGCGAGAGGCTTGCCACTGACATCACCATTATGAGCATGTTGTGTGAATCAAGTGCTATCATCTCCGTTAATTGCTTTCTTTATTTATATCAGTACTTTTACACGCACGACAATTCTCCTATCCAACTCCTCCAGTCGTTTGCTCTCCATTCCTCAGTTCCACTGGCATGGGCGCAGAGTGGTTTTTCACCAGTGTGTCTATAGCTTTTGAAACACGCTACCAGAATATGCCAGTGATGGCGGTATGGGCGGAAGCGATGGAGAAGGCACATTCTTGTGGCAGTAATAAACGTGTTCATGATCTCCATCTGGACGAGTAGAAGGCTGTTGACGGCCGTACAGGGACGTTTTGTAGACAAAGCTAAAGACTACTGCGAAATGCCATTTAGTTTAGAACCGTAGGTGCAGTGCAGTAATGCTTTAATTAAAATCTCCTGCTCAGGCGATACTTCCGGTATGAGGATTTAAATTAGCAAATGCCTCATGTTAGGGACTATCGAGGTGTTGAAATTCGTGGCACTCTGGTTCATCCTCATAAAAAGGAACATAGAAGGCTACTTCTCATTATTGGTCTATTCCACAGTTAACCCAAGCGTAATATAAGAGTTTGTATGGAAAATCGAACTGAGAATTCCCATTGATAAATAAATAAGCTTTAAAAAGTAATGCTGCTTAATAAATTAGATAAAATGTTAACTGCTGTTGTATTTTGTCCTTCTGTGAAGGTTTAGCGCCTTTGAAGAAGTTTTTAATCTTTTACCTTAACAGTGTATAAGAGAAAGATAAGGTTGGATAATGGAGCCAGATCGGCCATACCTGCCTCGAAAACGGCTCCAATATTCACGCGAAAAAAGGCATGTACTTACATTTTGTCTCCTGAGCTCACAAAGTAGTGCCTTATGTTCTCCTTCCTGAATTCCAATGGAATATTCCTTGATTCTCCCCTGCATTACACGATCGAAAAGATCGAACACAAGTTCGAAAACCGCCATCATTTATCCGCGACCGGGGAAAGTTGCTCAGCTCGACCGTTAAAACCTCGGCCGTCACTGGGAAGGAGTGTCAAATGACAGCCCCACGGGAGAGGGCGTAATATTTCTCACAAAAGTTTGTGTTTGCAAAATTACAAGGCTTCAGAGTTTGTTTCTATGATGTAGCTTTCATTTAAAAAACATGACGTTTAAGGTAGTTCATTCCACATCTACATCGTCGTCTCCATCTTCATCATAATCGATAACGTTCACCTCGTCGTTGCCGTCCTCCTGGTAGGACAAAGTGATATCTTGAAAAGGATCTTCCCTTTCTTCACTTATTGTAAAACTGTGGGCCCCCAAAATTACACCACACATCAAATATGTCACACCTTGCACATTTTTTTTATCCACAGGTGTGTTTTATTGCGTATTGTAAAATAACTACAGTTTCATTTTAAGTACACATACAGGCACACTTACCAAGAATATAGCGATAGCGAAGCAACTGCCTTGGATTATCTGATCATGAGGAAAAGCAGTGATGCCAGACTTATAAACGCGTGTTCGATGGAAGACGATGAACAAACACAAGAATTAGAAGAACACGAGGATGGAGCAATGGCTTGGAAGCAGCTTAGACCGAAGATCCATCGAACCGTGTGGAGCTCATTATACTTTGGACTTTTGATATCAGTTTTGAGCGCCGCCGTCGTTGGAATGATTTCTATTCCTGTCTATTACCTTGGCTTTGAAACTCAACTCATCTGTGAAGATCATTCTAAAGAGTCGATCCCAACTAAACTGCAGTGGGTTATAACCATTTCAGATATTTTTGCGTCAGTTTTCTTTACCTCTGTTTTTTCCTGAATACCTTATTTTATTTTGGACCATTTCAAATAACAGGCCTCAAAATGAAATTGGTGCTACTTTGTTTGCCTTTCGTCTTCTTGGATTCAGCTTATCGAATTGCCTTACAAGTTTTCGGAATCTTGCACTCCAAACCAACACTGACACAACGAATACCCGCTATAATATTCTTTCTTCTGTCTATCTGTTTACAGATTTACATCAGTGCGAGACATGTTTACCAATGGTCCAGAATGAAGCAGCTCAAGTTAATGTTACGTTAAATACTTCCGTGCGTGTTTACTTACGTTGCGGCAAACCTGGTAGCCTTTTTTGTGTACCCTGCTTACAACAAACAACACAAACCTGGTGAAGTTTTTTTTTTCAAAGTCACCTCTCTATATGCGTTCAGAGGGTTCTGTTCCGAATCAGCCATCCGAGAACTTCATACGTGCTCCTGGGGCCCGTTTCTCGAAAGTCCCGATAACATTTCGGGCCCGTAAAGCTATTTTATGAGCGCAAGGTTTATCTTAAATATTCAAATTTGTTGTTTTTTTAAGGGTAAGCAGTAAAATTGTAAGTTGATGAAACAAGTCGAGCTGGTTTACGGGCTAAGAGCTACACCACCATTCTATAGATTTTGATTTGAAAATATATTTCCGGGCCCGAGAAACGGACCCCTGGCCCCATTGTACTGTGGGTCAACGGTAATGATGAGACTATTAGAAGTGGATCTTGACTGTTTGGAAGCCGTTGCTCTGATTGGAATGATTCATGGGATGGCAGAAGTCATTGAACGTAGCACCATGGTTTTAATAGATCATATTTGTCACAAGGTTCTTGAAAATAGAACAATTGCCTGGGGAGATTTTCGTACCCCCCGTCGTGAGAGGCTTGCTGCTGACATCACCATTATGAGCACGTTGTATGAATCAAGTGCTATCATCTCCCTTACCTGCTTTCTTTCTTTATATCAGTATTTTTGCAAGCGCGACAATTCTGCTATTGGACTCCTCCAGTCATTTGCTCTCCATTCTTCAGTTCCACTGATAGCAGAGTGGTTTTTTACAAGTGTGTCTATAGCTATTGAAAGTGTTCTCCATATGGGCTCGTACATACCTGTTGACAGCTGTGCAGGGACATTTTATAGACAAAACTGAGGAACACTGCGAAACGCCAGTCAGCTCAGGACTGTTACTGCATTGAAATGATGTATAAGTCAAGATCCTCTGCCCGGTCAATTCTCCTGGCTTTAAGACTGAAAAACGGGAAGTAGCAATCGCCTCATGTTAGGGACTATTGAGGTGTTAAATGCCGCATAATACAGTAAAAGAAAGGGTGAAATTCGAAGCATTGTGGCTCATCCACACACTACTGAAAGATAATTGACAATAAACTAAGGAATAGAGAAGGCCACTTCTCAATATTCGTCGAGTCATGTTATTCTTATGGACGAGCGATCTCATTATGAAATTCTCATAACCAGCCAGTGGCCACAAAGGAGCTGAACGCTGAGACAAAACCACGACTATGAAGAAAATGTCAATACTGTCTACCGCCATATTTCTTACGTGGAACGGATGTTTTCTTACCTTGTGAAACGTGACCTGGCCCCAGTTGTTCAAAAGTTGGATAGCGCTATCCACCGGATAAATCTCTATCCAGTGGATAACGCAATTGGTTTCCCTAATACTTATCCACTGGATAGTGATTTATCCGGTGGATAGTGCTATCCAACTTTTGAACAACTGGGGCCTAATCCACACTAAACCAATTATCTGTGAAAAGGGGAATCGAGTTTTTAAAGAACTGCGTTGCCTTGGTTAAGTGTTACTTTACAAAGCTCAAGGACACATTGGAATTAAGGGAAGCTCCAAAATAACGGCTCAGATTTGTTTAAAATTGCTCTACTAGTTTTGAGACTGTATTTTGCTGAATTATGGTTTGTTCTCCCTTTAAGAAGACCACTTGAAATTTTCCTCTTCGTATCTTGAAGCATTCCATTGACGAAAAAAGTCCTTAAGTTTTAATTTCAGCGCAGATTTGACTCAACATTGTTAAACTGCCATCATCTAGCCCCTAAAAAGGTCTCGTGAAGTGTGATTCTGTTGCCGCAAAAGAACATTTTCTGAACGAAAGTGAACTGGACTTCAGTAAAATACCCGTTTTAGGGGACGGACATTTTTATTGCTGAGGGGTGCTGACTATTAGCAGGAAAAAATGGACGGCGGTGGATGACCGTTGAATAATTGCAAAGGCTTTCCAAAATATAATCAGCGCACCAACCTTAAGATACATGACTCTTTCCAATTAAATTCCGCGAACGTCTCCTTGATAAGAGACTGGAAATGGGAGAATGGACAAATGCTACGGGACTTAATTCCAAAGTTCCTTTCCAAACGGAAAAAGATTCACCTGTGTTTTTGGTCGATTTAAGATGCGTTTGATTTTCAACTGACATTTTGCGGATTTTTCTTGCAAAATAGTAAACACTGCGGGTCTCCCTGTGGCTTGAAAAAAAAAACCTTAAAACGCATACGTCTTCAAAAAGGCACTGACAGATAATAGCGGAAATTTAAGACGGATTCCGCTCAACGTTGGAGCAATAAGTCCAAAAAATATTTACCAAAAAACTAGTCATAGCACGGTAACATTTTCAACGCTATTTGAAACATCACACTCTAGTTCACTTGCCCAAGTGACCCCGCGATGAAATTCTCAAGCATTCTCAAGAAAATTGATCTCAAATCTCGTAAATGTATGCTAAAAACGGACGCCATTTTGTTTTGGACTGACATGAAGCATCTTTTTAATTGAAATACGGATAACTTCAAATCCAATTTTCTCTCGCGGGGTCAGCTTGGGAGTGAAAGTAACGATAAGTTCTTTTTATCTGTTCTCAAAATGTGACAGTGCTGCAAGTAATTTTTTGGTAACTTAATTTTTGCACTCACTGCTCGAATGTTGAGCGGAAATCGTCTTAATTTTCTATATCTTTATGGTTTTACAGAGATGGGAATGGGAATCCTCTAACCTGAGCATGACAGCTAAAAATTCTTATTAACAAGCAATTAGTCATGTTGCCAGCCACTGAACTAAGTGTAATCTACTAAACCCTACCAGGGGTGGATTTAGCCCCTTTATGTAGGGTGGGGTTAGGTAAGGTCTGGTCATGATAACAGGACTAACAAGAATTATTAAAAACTGGACTAGGTATATTGGATTTCTAGCATTTTGATTGGCGGAATGGAGCTAGGCTATCAGCTCATATACCTGCTGTGACCAAATATGGTCAATGAACACTCTACAATACTGAAGCTGAAAGTTTTTCCTGGAGAGCAACCCGGCGAGAAAAATGGAGGAGAAAAATCACTTGGCAGCGAATTTAAATTAAGCAGGATTCCCAACAGTGTCACTAAGACACAAATCAAAATTGTTCCGTAGTGCTTGATTTCTTAAGACAACAAGAAACTGTGCAGAAATAGAAATTTAAGCATTAAGCGTTGTGTTTACAATTAATTTCTTTCATCGATCGTCACGTCGATCATTAAAATTGAACAAACGGAAGGTTTTACCAGGAAGGCTTTCCACTTCAAAATATCAAGACAAGACATAAAATAAAACACCGTGAAATGGGGCAGAAGCAGTTAGTTAAAACTATCACACATTCATGGTGAGTCGGTGCGACAATCAAGAAGCAATCTCAACAAGTAAGGTTACTAAACAAACTTCCAAGAAGGAAGGAAGGCGAAATTTTTTGCGGCTATAACATGCAAAATTGACACTGGTTTACCCGCACTCGTTGTAGCTCTGTGTTCCAACAGGTCCAAATGTTCAGATAGAAATCGGATGCCATTAAACGGAGTTGAATCGCTTTCCCAGTTGAGTGTTGTTACCATTCCGTCCGCAACCTCTAAACCGAGAACAACTGCGTCTTGTGCTTTGCGTTTAACAAACTATGATGGTGAATTCTCATGTTCCTTGCTACAGTAATCTTGTCACTGAGCTACATAGAAATTACCTCTTCAATTTCAAATTAGTTCTGTTTTTAGTTCGATCAAACACGCACATGATGGCTCCGTTGCGCGAACGGACTACAAACTTGTTCCGTTTCAACTCCAGCAGCTAATATGGTGAAATCGTACAGCTTCAATCCGCTTTGAACGATGATTCCAACAATGTTTCAGGAAAAATCAAACACGTACCATTTCAGAGCCAATAATTAGAAGGTTTTTTCCAAATCTTGTGCCACTTCTTTCACTTTCGAGCAGTTTCATTGATTCATTGAGCTTTGCAATGAAACGCTGCAATACTTCGCAAGGTTTTGGCGCCTTTTTCGCTCAGTCATGTGATCGATTCCTGTTCCTTTTTAACGCTTGTATCTCTTTCCTCGTTTTTTCCCTTTCTTTCTGGATTTTTGTTTTAAATAGGGTTTAAGTTTTTAAAAAAACAATTATTCTACTCGGGCTGCTGGATATCAAATAATTATAACCAACTCGGCGCTAGGCGCCTCGTTGGTTATCTATCTTTCGATATCCAGCGCGCCCTTGTAGAATAATTGTTTAAATATGATAACGGTAGCTGAACAGTCAATTCACTGAGTGTAAAAACTAAACAAAACAATAACAAGTTAAACAAACAAATAAACGACCGATGTAAACTAAGGGTGCGTTTTATTGAACAATTTCGAACATTCCAGGATCAGAATTTTCTGGAAATCTTGCCCTTTTACTTCCCCCAAAGTGCTATAAGATCTAGAAGTCGTTTGCTTTATTTTGGCAATATTTTTCAGTGCATTCCTTTCTTGAAATACTCAAGATATGTTCGGACTAACACAAGCAAGAAAAAACACAGATAATCGTTGAGCCCGAATTGAAGAGCTACTTTGCCTGCTAGCTCAAAGTCCAATCATGACTTACGGCAGGGAATGCTCATTTTCCCTCGCTTGGCACGGGCTGACACTCTTTGATCATGAGTTCCGATTGGTTGAAGGCGCGTAGAATTTGCTGCGATTGGCCAATTAGTCTTTCGTCAAAAGTTTGAAAACTGCTTCCTCTAACCCACGGTGGAAGCTTTAAACGAGTCACTTCGGGGTGAAAACGCCAAATACCTGGGCAAATACTCACCATGCTTGAAAGTATGTTTGCCGTTGAAAAAATTTCTCAAACACGCAAATGTATGAGATGCATAAACCAATTAAAGACCGTTTTGAATTTTCAAAAAGCGTTTTTCTTTCCTTTGAGTTTGTTTCCTTGATGTAATCTAGCTAACAGAAGAGCCTCCTTAAGTTGGTATCCCCTTGGGACCAATTTAAATGTTCGTTTTCGACACGTGTCCACTTTTGAGACGTGAGAAATGTAGTATTTGTGTGCGGCTTGGGCCGCAACTAGATGTCTGCTTAGGAAAGGTGCCCTGTTACGGAGGCTGGAAATCAGAATAAACATTTAAATATAGTATCTGTGTATTCAATAGTTGTAACCATATGTCTACCACTTGCATTACCATACATATTTAGCCCTTGAATCTCTATCCACCTTGAAGGATCCTAGTCACCCACAGTGCTTTGCGCGCATCGAGTGAGAAATCCGCCATTTTCTATGCCATCTAAAATCACAATTTTTTCACAGTGAAGTGAAATCCGGCTACATCCGCGCCAATACGGCCAGTTTGGGCCTTCATTTACTTTTTTGGCCTTAAAAATTTAATAGCGGTTACATCTGGCCGGTTATTTTGGTGTTGTTTGCTATTTTTCTCGTGAAATGTGTGAGACAACGCCAGGACTCTAAGCGGTTTATGCTCTCCTTCGCGTGGCAGTACCAAAACAGTCAAGCTTATGAAAGAAACCATTATTCAAGGGATATTCTTGGTTATTGCACTAGTGAAGCAAAAGATATCCAATAGATTGAATGGCTGGACAAGCTTATTCGCCGACATTTTACTTCATTACGGTGCGCGTTCTTCACGCGCTGAAATGTTTTGGTCTTCCAAATGTGACGACGGGACTTGCTCTGCAGTGCCGGTAGCGACGCTAAAGCGAAAGCTTCAAAGACTTCGATGCCTAAGAACAACACTTCAATTTTTTCCATAAGCTAATCCCTGGAATTGCAGAAAAGGAGGAGAAAGAATGGTTTGCGAACAGAAACTTTCAGATCTGTTAGCCGCAGTCGACACCTTAGCTACAATGTAGCTGCAGTACGTTTTGTTTTCAGGGCAATTCATGTATTTTGAAAATTGAAATGAATATCCATCCTGTGCGACAATAAGAAAGAAAATAAACGCTATTAACAAAAGAGTTTCTTCTATTTGAAAGGAATGTGAAATGTTCTCGCTTTATCTAGCGCTATCAATTAAAACTAAATGCGCGGAGCGGTGGTCAGAGCGGCGTGATCGAGTGAGTTTTGGAAACATTTCTGCCCTCCGTGCATTCGCCTTTTGTGTTTTATGGCGATGGGAAAGTCAAGAATATCCAATTAAACAAGATTCCAAACCTTTATGATTCTAGATTCGCTTGTAAGTCATATTCCGCGAGCGCTCGCTGAATATAGTTTGCTTTTGGGTAGGCGGACTGGGAGGCTGGCCGGCTTACGAACACAAACATTCTTTGAGTTCTAGCTTTTTGAACAGCCGCCAAAATGCGCTCAAAATAATCGAAAGCCCTTTTACTGGCACTAAAATCAAAAACAGGCGAAGAAATTTCAGCTTCAGGCTACAATTTATATTTTTACCAGTTGAACTGTTGAGACGTTTTGTCACGTTCGACGAGTAATTTGATCGCAAATTTCAGATCAAAACAATAACAAAGGCGTGCCTGACTAGGATCCTTTAAAGGTCCGAAAGTAACTTCCCTCGCTATTTTCGAGCCTTTTCTCTATCGCCTCTTTCGGGGACCTCATTAATTTCAGGGATTCGCTGCTTCCGGGTGGCAAAAACGTGCGTTGTATGCCGGCTGAATCTTAAGAGACACAAAAACATACGTATAATTTTTTGTCTTAAGACTGAGTCCACCAGAGGACCAGGCAGGGGTGACACATGCTATCTCTCCGATTTGGATAAAACTTGGCCAGAATAAAGAACTTATCCCAAGACTCTAAAAGACAAAGTGTGTCGGCTTTGCGACTTTTCCCTTGGAAGTTAGACCACCCCCCCTGGTTTTTTGCCCCAAATCCAAAAAATTCCACCAAAATAAGCATCAAAATTAAACATCACTCCTGGTTACAGCATACAATGAGTTTTATTTGTGTTTAACGTGAATAAAGACTGGACCTGTGTTAGCTTACATCCGCAGTTTCAAGTGATTTGGGATGACAGGTGCCAATCAAGAGCTTTCAATGCCTACCCATGTCACGAAAGATTTAGCAATGAGGTAAAATACCTCAACTTCTGATCTAAATATCGCCAAAGTGCAACCTTCTTTTACAAAACGACTTTTACCACAGTTTAGAGCCGTCCTTGACCGGATAAAATGGCAAATAAAATTTTTGGCATCTGTTACGTTTTTGCGACAAAAGCCGTTTGAGCAGTGTGACAAGAGGCGGTTCCAACAAAGAGAGAAGGGACAAATCTAAGAAAGTATACAATAACAGAGGCAGCTTACGAAAGTAATTTCTCAGTTAATGAGATACAAAATATCCCTAAATACTAGTTATAGTAGTTAAAACTGGCTGGAGGCAATATTCATTGCAATACACCTCAAAGTACCCAAGAAAGTAATAGTAATAACACCGAATTTTACTCTTACAGTCTGAATATAGGAATGAACAGTCATATTATTTGAATTCTAAAGCATCGATGTGTTACATACGAATTTTCCTGGCCACTGTCTTGTTTAGATCGCTCTTGATACCCTGCTAAATTATCACAGCTCGCTCACTCGACGTTTCAGTTAGTTCTTGTCAACACTGACTTCACACGATGTATGTAAACAGATCAATCGTAAGTCGCATTCATCCCTGACATCGTTGCTTGTCCTAATAAATAGACTCCTGAGCTCACATTTGGATTATCCATTCCATTTTGGTTCAATCAAGCGTTAAATTTTTGATTTACCTGCATAGGAAAGCAAGTACACACAGAGGATATCGAGACTGTCGAAACTGAATGCGTGGGAACATGAGCCCAGGACCCTGGTCAGCGGCAAATACAATTACCAAAGGTTGTTATCGTTTTTAACAAATCTCAAGTTAAAAAACGTTGAAAAAAAAATACTGAAGTTTAGTGAAAACTATGTTTTACTGTCCATTTGTCTTCCAGTTTAGTGTAAAGATAATTCATTACATAAATTGCGTACATGTATCGGTTATGCGTGACACTTGATCTGGTTACGTGATGATGTAACTTGCAGCATTGCGTTACAGACAGAGTCCTGAACTGACACACTGGCTTATCCATTCGATTTAGGGTCTCACAGACGTTAAATTTTTGATTTAGCTGCATCAGCATGCAAGCAAACTCCACAGATTTTCGAAAACTGCAAGCCTATATGTAAATACGTGACCGAACTTTGGTCAGCCGTAGTTACACTGAATTGCTGGAAACAAATAAATCAGAGGTAACAATCGACTGCACTAGAAACAGAAAAGATCAATTTGTTAAAAAATAATGATAAAAGTCATGAAATGAATAATTCGCCTTTCCGTTCAATTTCGTGTGGTAAATGAATTCTAGGAAATGAAATCTAGCTGTACCGCAAATACAGCAAAGAACAGGGCGAGGACGTGATTACAGAACGTAACTTCTCAGGGGCACCCAACGAGAACATTTTAGCAAAATAATTGAAATATCATTTTCTGCTTTCTGGGCCTTTTAAAGACATATTTGTGTCAGCTTATACAGATTGACCTGTTTGGCATTCTTAGCTGAAAAATTAGGCCGCAGAAAGCGAATCCTATCCGCCGAGTTTCCGAGCTGCTGAAAGCTCTCCGAAAATGCTAGCTGTCCTTCATTTGCATTCGAAACGACTATTTGTCCCTCCGAAAACAACAGGAACTAATAAGTTCTGTTGTTGCTAAAGTTTAAGGTGATGTTGCGCTAAAGAAATCTCTATCTTTCATTGCAGTTAAATCCGAATATCTCGGGAGGTTAGGCCTTTCGAACAGATATTCCCCGAAAGGAACCGTTGGTTGAATAAGAGGGGGTACTGCTCCCACAAATGAACAATATATAGGCCTTCCACATGTCAAAGTTTAGATTAGGCCTTCCCGTATTAGAAAGGGAATACATTTCACCAATATAATTGTCGTAAGCAGGTGGGGCATTTGAGACTTTTTTTTGTCTCAAACAGAGACACACCAGGTTTTCGGATCTCTAGGGGCAACACTCCATATAAACTTCAGAAAGGTACAGCTTCCCATTCCCCACCCCTCCACCAAAGACAACACTCGCCAAAGATAACAACAGGCATTCACAACTATCAGCGTACAATCGGATATATCTGGGCAAAGCCTCATCGGTCAATTCCAGGTCCCCCCCTCCCCCGGGCTAACCCCCAGGGATTACTATTTTTTTTGTTGGGTGGCAAATTTCCAGGGGTGAGGACACTTAAGCTGCCAAATGCCTCACAGTGGGGACGAAGGTAGAGGGCAAATGCCCCGCCCCTGGGATCGTACGTCCCCAATCAACATTGCAGCAGTTTTCATTCATTGCACAATAGTGGTCAATAGTGCCATTTTTAGCATTTCCTCTGATTTCTGTAGGTCTGCTTCTCCGTCACCAAGCAATGATATTGGCTTCACAGACAACACTACATGATAGTTGATAATTTCTCATGTTATTGTTATTTATTTTATTTTAAACAGTTCGCTGATAAAAACATCTTGACGTTATAATAGTCTGTTGTATAAAAGTCATCTGTTGTAAATATTTTAATACCACTCAAAAGTAAATGGCAATCCCTATAAACATGTTTAGAATTTAATAATCGATCATGATAGTTTTAGAATCATCGCGACTAATTTTTAATTATAAAATCCTTGATCACTGAACATACGTACGTCGATTCACGTTGATCCTTGATAGCTCAAGTCGTGCCTTGATAAGCAATGAAGAAATGCACAAAATCGAGAGTACCTCCTCAAGTTTGTCCAGTCCTCAACTTTAACAGACGAGCAAATCTGCGGGTCCTTTCCGATCAAATTCTTATGTTTGGAATTCGAGTTGGAAACCACGTGCGTGTCAAAAGCCGGGGGTAGCCCCAGAGTAGGCAAATGCACGACCCTTGGGCCGCGCCAAATTTGCTAATGCCCTAAGTAGTAAAGGGGGCCCACTTAGCACACTTTGCCTCGTTTTGATGTAAGGATGACGTCATAACCGGAACCGGAAATCACGTGTTTTTAAGAGGGGAAACCGCTGACCAGTGGAAAAAAAAGGATCGCGGGCTCATGCAACCGGAAGTCACGTGTTTTGAGATGGGAAACCGCTGGCGAGTGTGAAAAAAGGATCGTGGGCTCAAGGTGGGTTAAAACCGCTGAGAAAACGCGGGCACAAAGTCCAAAGTCCAATTTGTGGAACGGGGGTAACCCTTGGAGTGAAAACAACACAAAATGAATAAATCACGTTTATTGTTATACGTTTGTTTACAATAACTGAGAAAATGGTTTTCCTGAGTGTTCCTTAATGTTCAATAGAGGGTCCCCACCATTGTTTTTGACATCGAGTTATTCTTCGCCATTGATTGTTGTCACGGATCCATTGTTGTAATTGACGTCGATATGATTGATTTCTGTTCAAAGGTATGGCAAAGGAACTGTAGAATGGGGGTGGTGGTGGTGGCGCCAAATGTTCTCGATCACAGTGATCACAATCGACGATCTTGTTGGGGCTTTCACTGGTATCCATAGGGGTAGGTGTTGAAGGTGCGAGGATCGATGACTCTTTTGTCATACACCAAGCGATACCATTTGTGTTGGGGATAGGTCGCCAAACTGTAGTTTTTCGGTTCCCGGACAATGTGGTGACTTTTGGTGACTTGGATTTCCCGTGGTTTGGGAAGGGGTTTCTGGATTTCATCTTTGACATTCTGACGCATGACGTCGTAATTCAACTGGGTGTGTCCTTCACTGTTGAGTCGGAAGCCTCTGACCTTGCATTCCACCTTTCCTTTATTAGTAGTATACCCGTAGTTCTTGGGTCCTCCACTGACAAATTCTTGGATGTATTCATCATCAGCTAATTCGGAGGCGAAGTCCCCTAGATAGGAACCCAAGGTAGGTTGGAATTGAGTGGGTGTTTCCTCCAGGTAGATGACGGAGTCGGTGTCAAAGTAAAGGACTCTTTCCCCTAAGGCTTCCAGGGCGTTATACAATTTAAGGCGAGCGTGGCAGGTGGTGAAGCAGGCCACAAAAATGTTGAGGTTGGGTGAGACGCGGATGTCCTCTTTTTGGTTTTGGTAATGTACTTCGACCATGTTGTTATTGATAACGGACACGTGACGTACGTCTAAGGCATCTGTATCCAAGAATTGGTGGAAGGCATGAGGATCATCAAAGGCTTGGATTTGGGTCTTGTTGAGGCGTTGTCCAAACTTGCCCCACATGGAGTTCAACATCAGCTTGGCTAATGTTCGTAGGCCGGGGTTGTATTCGATGTTGTCGTATTCCAACTGGATACCCTCCTTCTCATAGTAATCCTGAATGTATTTCCTTTTTTCTTCTTCGGACATGTTTTGTTTAGGCCACCCGCTAGCTTCTTGTTTGATTTTAAGCCAGGTGTTGACATAATCGGCGAAGAGGCCCTCACAGGTTTGTTCAAAATGCCAGACTTCATAGATGTATTGGACTTGGTACCCCAATTCGACGGCTTTCTTTAATTCGGGACTGCACCAGGTACTGGTGAGGGCGCGTTGTTCGTCGGGGTGAGGGCAATGATAGGATCTGTCCAAAAGAGGTTTGTCCATTTCTTCTTCCACACAACGGGCACAGAGGGGAAAGAGCAGTTTGTCGTCATGACGGTAAGGCAGCACGGGATGGTACAATTCACGGGGAGGCAGGACTTTGCATTGGATTAGCCCAAAGTACTGAAGAACGTCAGTGTGACCCGGTTGAGAAAGGATGGTGGGATGTCCTTTGGGGTAGGTGGAGGTCTTGTTCACCCACGGGTACAAGGAGGTGACATCGATGTAGTGAATTTTTTGGCCGGGGGTAATATGATGGTAGAGTTTGATGGCATTGGTACGACCTCCACAGAAAGCGTCCCGAGGTTGAAGAGGTTGGATAAAGTTGAGTTCCCGGACGAAGGAGTCGATCTCTGGTTGGGTTTTTAGGAGGTGCTCCCATTCACATCCCCACATTTGAATGACGTTGTACCCTTGCTTGGTAAGGTTTTGGACTTTGTCTTGGGTGACGTCATAGAGGTCCTGCATGGTTCGATCATAGTTGCGGGGATGTTTTTCGTAGCGATGGGGATAACAGGTAGGGCATCCGTGGGTGAAACACCCTTGAAATTCGTAGACGGTGTGGGTGTCGGGGCAATAACCATCCACATGGAAGTTGGTCCCGGGGATCTTATACTCGCCTTCATTTCGGACATGTTGTATGTACTGTGGGTCTGGATTGGCACTGGTCAAGAGATCGGCGGGGGTAAGATCTTGGAGGGCGCGTTGACGTAGTTGGTGATCGCACCAGGTTAACCAGTGAAGGGCTGGGATGGACTGGTTGATGTTGTTTCTCCACCCCTTATGACCGGCGGGTTCGCTGGCAATACTGTTCGGGATCATCCGGTTCATACGTAAATCTCGATTACAAGCGGAGGCAATGGTGACGTGATCGAAGGGATTGAAGCCTGTTAAGTCTTCAAACATGCGTTTGAAAGTCAGACATCCTTGTTTCAAGAGTCGTACATCGGAGCTGCAATAGTCCAACAACTCTTTTTGGAAATTAAACACCACACCCTGGTCGCGTTGTTCTTGATGCCAGGTTTCGAAGGCTTGTCTGCCTTCGAGTGACATGGTCTCAGGCATGTAGTAATCGCGTGAGGGGAGGATGCCCACGTAGTGTTGATGCTTATCACCGGGTACGTTGAACTTGTGTGGGAAATACCCTTTGCAGAGTTCTGTCAAACCAAAGGTTTTGGGAAACGCGGAGAGGGGCATCTGGAAGAAACTCATCGAATCGATGAACCGGATGCGATCGTGCTTGATCTCTAAGAGTTTACATCCGTTGCGGAGTTGTTGGACGATGCGGTTGTCCCCATAGTATTCTTGGATGATAAAGTACCCATCGTACCCTTGAAAATTATGGGCGATGACATTGACTTGACGGGTATCGTGGAGAGTCAAGGTATCCAACCATTCCAGAAAGTCACGGATACAAGTGGGACCTGGGAAAGGCTTGGGTTCATGGTTGTCTTCGGTTTCGGCCACGACGAGATTCGCAATGTGTTTTTCGCGGGGTTGCATGGCTTCGATATCAAAGAAGACGTGTAAGGGAGGCAGGTCTTCCTCGTCCTCGGAGGCATGGGGTTCCGCGGCGGCGGCACCTCGTTTGGGGCGAGGACCTTTTTGACGGGTCCTCTTTCTCTTCTTTTCGTCTTGAGGTTTGGGGGCTCTTTGTATAAAACAACGGTGGTCGTCGGCGTGGACGTACTGATGACAAGAAGGGCAATCCACGTGGTAACAATGGTGACGTTGAATGCGGGACAAGCCCACATTTTGTTGATAACAGTGAGGGCATCGGTGTCGTTGAGAGCACACGGAGGACTGGAGGTCCGTGGCGGGTTTGCCCGCGTGGGTCTTGCTGGAATGGGCTTCCAAACACGCGGGTCCGAAAAAGTCCCGATGACACGACTCGCAACGTTGAGTGGCTTTCAGGTGTCGGGGGTAAGCATGTTGAAAGTCTGGACAATCTTTCTGTCGACAGGCTCCGCACACCTTGGTCTTGGTGCATCGATGCCGTCCCTCGGTGTTGTAGGGTTTCCAACAATCCGCACACACATAACTGGACCCGAAAAATCCGGGTAGACGAGTGATCACGTCGTAATGGTCTTTGTTGTGCAACAGGATCAGTTGTTTGTCAGAAAGGGGTCCAAACGTCGTGATGTGAAACGATCGCTGCGCATCCACCAGGATGATTTGGTAACCGGTGAGGGACGGAGCTTGACTGAATTGGGTCAAGGCATCATAGCCACAAGGGCCGAAGGCTACCTTGGCCTCGTGATGAAGTAAGAGAGCCATTTCTTTTTGGATGTTGCGCCCCTGTCGAATGGTATTCCATTTCGGGTGCTGGTCCACGCGAGCTTTGGCGGTGACAAGGGCTCTGGCGCAACAGAGTTGATCGTCGTTGGTAATCCGGATGATCGAATGGGAATTTTTGGTTAACAGGTCCATGGTGGGATGACCTGGTTTCCCACGACGGGGTTTGCCGGTGCCTTGAGGAGCATGATGGACTTGAGTGATGGAGACTTGAAAGGAATCGTCCATTTCAAATTGTTCGTTGCTGTTGAGGGCTTGGGCTAAACGTTGGAACAGGGCCTCCACACGCTCTGTGTCTCGACGCCATTCACCTGCACGTAATCCCCACCCCTGAAAATTATTGTGCAGGCGATCGGATGCTATTGTAAAGTAGAGTCGATCTTGATCGTGGAGGTCGGGGGTGGTGGTTAACACTTGATCGACGGCTCGACGTAATCCATCTTGGAGAGCTTGGGTAATGTTTTGACCTGGAATCAAGGTCCCCCTTTGGCGTAACTGGGTCTTGAAATGACGTTCTTGTACCCCCATGCGATCACTCTTCCGATTCACAAAAGGTTCTAAGTCAAATTGGAAGGTAACTTGCGCAGAGGGATCCAATCCACCCCCACTTTGTTCCCATTGGTCCAAGGCCTCTTCACAAATGTCGTCGTCACTGTCGGCCATCTCTTCGGTCGAAATCAAAGGTCCCACACAGGAATTTGTGTCGTCTTCTGAATCACTTATCTCCAAACCAAGCATTGACATGATCTCACGTGTAGCGAGGCCGCTTGGCCCCGCCAGATCGTTGTCTTCGTGAGAGGACATGATCAGATGAACTCACTTGAGATCGGGGTTCTGTTTTTATAGAGAACAAAAAATGTCACGTGGGAGGGGAAGGAGCCAATGACCTTACCCGGACACAGGGTGTCCTAGGGAGGGGTGGGACGGGGTGGGGGGACCCCCCTCCCCCCTCTCTAATGGGGGTCCATGGGCATGATGGGAACGAATGAGAGACTATAAAACAGATCGACCCTCGAGGTGAGTCATCTCAAGATGGACTCTGATCATGAGAAGCTGTTAGAAGAGTTTGAGACATTCGAAGTCCAAGAAATTTTAAATGAGGTTAAGAAGTGGACAGTCGACGACGACGACATCAGGGAGTATGGGGAAGAGTTGTTGGAGGAAAGGAGGAAAAGGAGGCAGCTCGCCCAAGCAGCTCAGGCAGCACGGCACACCTACGTGCAACAGCACTGGAACCCGGGCTGCTACCCACAATTCACCACCGAGTGGTACATCCGGGGCCTCGACTTCTGCTGCCCCTATTGGCGCCATGAGTTTAAGCGGCCCCAGCCACCTCCGCCAGCCCCGCCGCCGCCCTCGCCCGAGGTCTCGCGAAAGCTGCTACCGATGCGGTCGCCAAGGCCTGACGAGCTCCCCACAAAACGACAGCGACAGCGATGACGACGACGACGACGACGAAGACGACATTGACTCGGACATTAACAATAAAGTGGCAGAGATCCTAGCCAAAGAACAAAAACGACTGGCGCGGCGACGGGCAAACCGAGCTAGGTACCGGGTCAGACACCCCGACCGAGTAGCCGAGCAGAAACGTCAGTACCGGGCCAGACACCCCGACCGAGTAGCCGAGCAGAGACGACGGTACTATGCCAAAAACCGCGATCGAATAGCCGAGCAGAGGCGACGGTATCGGGAGAGGTGTCGGGACTACCTGAAACAGTACTATAAGGAGCGTGCAGAACGAATCCGGGAGCACAAAAGACAATTTTACCGATCGGAAGCAGGGCAACGGTGGCAGAAACAATACGTAGCGAGAAAGCGTGAGAGCGCGGCCCTCTTACGTCGACAAAGAGGTCCCATGGTCCAAAAGACAACGGAGGAGAAACGCCAAGCCTTAGGACCCCTCAAATTAACCGTGACGCTAGAAGATTTTATGCAGGACTTTCATGATTCCCTCTCGCCCAGCCCGGAGGATTCTGTGGACCAACCTAGTACCCTCATGGACATGGATTCAGGGGTCTTTCATCCTCTGGATTATTCCGTAGGCGACGAATCGTCCCTTTCTTCTTGTGACATGTGGGACGATGGGAAAGGATTTTTAGACAATTTAGTCGATGACTTGCCGTCATCATCATCGGACGACTCCTTGTTGAACAATTTACTGGAGGAGCTCGAGGACTTGTCGTCGTCGGACGACTGTTTATTTGACTTTTTAATTGACAGGATGGAGGAGAATTCTTCGTTTGATTTGGATGACTTTGTCAGTTAAACCCCCTCGTTTTCGTATTTTTGACAGAACATTGAATCGTCTCAGTATTTGGAAGAACATCCGTCTCAGTATTTGGCAGAACATTTCGTATTAGTATTTTTGACAGAACAAGGAACTTGACAACTCATGAATCAAATGACACAAGTGACATTGTTTTTATTTTATCAGGATCAATGTTGTCTACATCACAATGGGTTTTGTCTCGCAAATCCTGTTTGAGACTCAACACGAACTACAGAAGAACAGACTGCAGAATAACAATGAGACATTTTCATTTTTTACTCAACATGTAACTGTGTTAATTAAATGTTTACAATTTTAAACGTTTCTTGGCTTGCATGATTTTCTTGACCACCCGTTCCGTTTTGTTTTTCTTGCCGGGTAATCGATCAATGGCTTGGATCATCTTGGTATCGGCTTTCCATTTATCTTGCAAATTCTTGGCACGGCTGTAATCAATGTCGTGTTGCTTAGCAATCTGGTCCAAGCGATTGATCCCTGGATCCCCACGTTTCAGACGTTTAGCCAAATGCGTGCCAGGGCCCATGTACTGATAACCGGGCCAATGAAATTCTTTGCCAGTTTTCGCAATCCATTTTTGTACATCCAAGGCCCCTCCTCGTTGGGGGCGTTTCCGTTTAATACCCCTTCTCCTCCTCTTGGTGGGCATGTTTATTCACTGTCGTACTGCAAACGTCTCCGTCGGGGCTGTTTGGTTTTCGTCCAATCTTCCCAACCGGGTAAGGGTTTTAATCGTTGCACTTCCCGGGAGACGCCTTTGCCTTTGCCTTTGCCTTTGCCTTTACCACTTTCGGCTAACTTTTTTTCCAAGGCCTTGCGCTGTTCTTGAATGACTTGTAAACGCGTCCGGGTATCCCCTCGACTGGTAGAAGGTCTCTCTTCCCCTCGACTGGTAGAAGGTCTCTGTTCTCTCGCGCCTTCCCTGGTAGCAGGGGTAATGGTGGGTTTGGGAGCCGACGGACCTCCTTTTATCATGCGCTTCAACCATTGTTCCACGGGCCCCGTCACCAAATCCCCGGCTTCTTCCTCACCTTCTTCTTCGCCTGGTGGACCACCCGGGGCACCAACCCCCACCCCGCCAGGAAATTGACGAATGCGTTTGGTTAACTTGATTAATTCTTGACTCAACGGTTTAGTTTGAGCATTGACCAGGGCTGGGGGTAATTGGGGGTTGGCTAACAAGACATGTTTTTGGGCGGCGAGCGTTGCGGCTTTGTTCAACAAGGCATTTTCGGTGAGTTCTCCTTTGTAATATTGAATGAGTTGTTCCAAGTCCTTCTGGGGAATCATGTAGACCTCGTCCATGGTCGTTGACTACAGTCGGGGCAAAGTTCCCCGTCTTCTACCGCACGGCAACTCTTACAAAGACGGGCCCTCAAGATGTGTTGGTACTCTCGATACAACAGGTGATATTTATGCTTCCAATAATGACACTCGTCTTTCCACTTGTCGGTGGCCCGATTGGCCTCTTGTAACAGAGTCATCCACGTGGCAAGGGTTAACGAACACATTGACATAGCACCTCGTGAAGTCCTTGAAACAATCCGCTTCCTTTTTGTCGGACTAACCACTGACGACGTTGTTTGACGGAATGTCGACGACGCCCCAAATCACGTAGTACCTTTTTATAGGGTTGAAGTTTAGCCAGCATGGGTGGGGTCACAGGAATCTTGTTTTTTAAAAAGTTCAACACCAATTCACTCACAGCATTGATTTGATCGGCATTGGCATGTTGTAACAACTCTTGACGTTTGGAACCATTGGCTTCTTGTAACATGGACCGTAAAAACGGTAATTGACGTCGAAGATGTTGCATCCTTTATCGGTGACGACGACGATACCGTTGATTGGCTTTTTGAATCGTGCGTTTTATACGTTTATCCGTTTCCAAGGCTACGGCTTTCCCCAATCCTGCCATAGCCGGGACCAATAGATTTAAAAAACCGCCTCGTTGACGACGGCGTCGTCTTCTCCTCCTCACCATGGTCGACCCGTCAATAGACGTTGAAGGGCTTTGTTTTGTTTGATGGCATCTCGCGTCTCTTTATAGCCTTGACGGGTATTGCGTTTGAAATCTTGCCACCAACCCCCACCTCGTTGTCGACGGTAATGTTGTACATTATCGGTAATGCCTTTCAAGGCTTGACCACCTAATTTGCCTAAAGCCAGTCCAAACCCAGGGGCGGGACCTGATAGAAACATACTCATGCCATGGGCAATTTTATCCACCAAACGGGGTTTGCGACGCATTAAAGCCCCTCCTCTTTGTTTCCTTTTTCTGCGTCGTCGTCGTTGGACGGCCATGGTTCTAAGAGTGTGGGACTAGGAGGGAGCGGCTTTTTATGGATCCAATAATCTTTGGGTTTCAAGGGACGAGGACATCCATCTACATAGCATAAGGCTTCCAAAGGTTGGTACACAAAATGACCATGGTAATCTTGCACACATCGTTTGGGTAAAGGAGGGGTGAAATCCACAATGGTATCATCCAAGGTTTGCATCTTGATTAAAAATCGTTCCAGATCCTCCAAGGGAACACCACGCACATGGGTTTTCAATTCGGTCAAGGCTTTGGCATAGGTGGTAAACGCAAATCGACTCATGGTCACTTTAAATCGGTATTGTTTAAAATCATTCCATCCTTTGACCACGGTCCCCACGGCCGCCAAACAGGCTACCAACGTACTATTTTCCAAAAGCGGACCCGCAATCATGCCTGCAGCCATCAGGAGTAATGCCATACCATTGAACAAGGCATTCATCCACTTGTAATGATTCAACATTTTTCGATAACACCACCATTGTTGATGATAAAAAGCATACAAGGAATCCATGCGTTGTAATAATTCCGGGGGGAAGGGAAGACCATGATGTTTCGATCCATTCAACAACGACACGACGGTTTTCATCCTCACGGCGAAACACGGGACGAAGACGTTTGTACGCTCGGTGCTCCTCCTTGTTTATAACTGGTCACAATGCTATTGGTCATGGTGACATTAGCAATTTCACGTCCTTGGGCCAACTGTTCTTGATCTTGTAACAGCATACGTAAACGTCGTTGTAAATCCGCTTGACGCAAGGTACGAGGCTGTCTGCCAGAACTCCCAGACGTCCAAGATCCTCGAGGGGTGGCTGGATTGGAGGCCGGTGTCAAAGGCGTACCGGGGAAAAGTCGTCGTCGTCGCCCACGTCGGCCACCACGTCGTCCACCACGACGGCCACCACCTCCTCCACCACCACCTCCTCCACCACCACCTCCTCCTCCACCAGCACCACCAGCACCTCCACCACCAGCACCACCACCAGCATCACCAGCACCACCACCACCTCCACCACCAGCACCACCAGCACCACCAGCACCAGCACCACCACCAGCACCACCACCAGCACCAACACCAGCACCACGCCCACCAGCACCACCACCACCAGCACCACCACGTCCGCCACCACGGCCACCACGCCCACCACCACCACCACCACCACCACGTCCATTACCCCCAGCACCCGCTGCTGTCCGACCACTTGGCGCTGTGCGCCAACCAGGTGGACTTCTCGGGGACTCCGGGGTGGTCTGGGGGCTTTGGAATGGGGGTGAATGGGATGGGCGACTTCCTACCCCAGCAGGGGAAGAGGCCTGGGCAGGGGGCGAACCATCTCTACCGGTAATGGGGAGAGATTCCATAAACTGAAAGAGGGGCTCGGCTTCCATTTCCTCCATGGCGACGTCGAGAAGGCCTTGGTCTCCTGTGAAATACAAATCTTGCCAGGCCCTTGGGGACATTTGATTGCCGCTGGCCGCCCCGACCCCGGCCGGGGACACGGTATCGTACGATTGCGGAGGTTGACGGTCATCATCATCATCATCGGCCATGCTCGCTCTCTCTTTTTCCTGTTCCAAGGGGCTCCCTTTATAGTCGTTTTTGATAGGTGCGAGTCCATCCTTTTCTTTTAAGAGGTGACTCAACAACCGTTGTTGATCGGACGAGGCGGGGTGTAAATCCAAGACCAAATACCCATACGGTCGTGTAGTGGCTTGATGAAACGTCTCCAACGTGTCTTTCCAAGTGGTCGGAAACGATTGCAGCATGACATTGCGTACCCCTAATTGATCTCGAGGGTTCTTGAACGCCACGATGTAATGGGCATTGCGGGATATACTTTTAGCATAGCGACCCACGGGAAACATGTCTTGGCACAAGTATAGGACGGTCACCCCTTGATGATGCGAATGTTTGGTGAATAAATCCAACACGCGTTTATCGTGACTCCCTTCGTCCATTAAATCATCCAAGACCAGGACCCCATGTCCTTCAGGAAACCATTGCACTAACGCCTCATGATCGGGAATCCCTTCGTGAAACACCACCCCATGATCTTGCATGCCTTGAAATCGATCTTGCCAGGCCCCATAACAATAATGTCGTTGGGTCGGTGGGGTTTCAAACAACTCTGGGTTGTCTACCAAGAGTTTTTCCGTAAACACGGTTTTACCACATCCCGAAGGTCCCACCACCAAGATAGAGGAAGGAGTATGAAAACGAAACGGTTTCCCCGTTTGCATGATGACGAACTACCCTTAGAAAAAAAAGGCACCTTTTTATTGGAATCGGTGGGACTCGAACCCACGCACGATCTCCTCTTGTATTCGAGGGGATCCAAAGGCTCTACCGACTGAGCTACGACTCCGACACCGTTTTCCAACGAACTTTTTTATTTAATGATTACATTGATGATACGGATGACAACAAAGTTGATACCATCTGGCTTCTTGACCTACAATCAATTGTTGAAGGCGTTGACCCGCTTGATGGTCATTACTAACATAATCATGATCCGAAAACTCATTTAAAAACTCTTGCAAGGTTCGTCCACGGGCTTTGGCTTTTAAGTACAACAAGGCGTAATCACCACAACTCTTGCTTGAAATGGCTTGGAGGGACTTGGCATTGGTCACCACATACTTCCAATGTTGGACAATCCAATCTCGTAACGGGGTAGCTTGCACGTACGTGTCCATGGGCAAAGCATAACTGTCCAGGACTTCACACACCTTTCCAACCGTCCAGACCGCCAACCAATGTTGTCCCGGTTGATCGTGTGGGTCGGTATTCACAATGTACCCTTGGGGTTGGGTCTTGACAGGACTCTTGGGTAAACGATCACAGGCTACCGTCCCGTAAAAGACAGGGTTCAATTGGGGGTCGTCTCGGGCTAAATAATCCAATTGCACATTATTCAAGGCCACATGTTCCATCTTTAGTGCTGGTAAATGTTATACAACACGGCTCCGTTCCTGTCAATCTCCAGCAAATTCTCAAATTCTCCATACACGAGTACGGTTATATTGACACCGGGGGCGGCTCCAAATTCCAACACCAGTTGTAAATCACCCGTTTGCTTGGGGTTGAGGTTTTGACTGTCAGCACATCCATTGGCGACATTGTCAAACATGTACAAGGTACAATTTTTCCTGTGGCCCCAATCCAGCAGTTCTACCATATTGCCTTTCTTTTTACACCAGGCACCACTGGCTTGCAGAAAACGGAAGTAGCCTAGATTATCTCGGGTGCCATTGTTGTGCACTAACTGGAGGGTTTCATAAGGGTACTCTTCTCCTTTGACAATCTGTCGAATGGAGGTCAGACCAAATTTCTGGAAACAGAAAGGATCTCGGGTCACATCTCCATTGAAGGCACGGCTGTCCAGTAACCCCACAATCAATCGGTCAGGTATTCTGTTTTGAAACAGGTTCGGGATATCAAAGCGGACCAGGTTGTTTTGCATGCTGAAGGTCCGGATTTCACTGCGGACGGTCGGGTAAGCCGCCACTTCTCCTTCATTGTGTCTTTTGCTAGATATACTCTGGTAGATGGCGTCATTCAAACGCAGTTGACATAGATGAAACCGTAGTTTCACATCCCCTTCCATCAATCGGCCAGCTAGAGCCACTCCATTCAAAAACAGGCTGGGGCCATTGAAATGAAATTTCATCTTGATTTCGATGCCTGGCACCAACAGTTTGCCAGTGTGAAAGACTTCCAAGTGCGGGGTAAACACTAGACTGTGGGTGACACCTCCAGCATACTTGGCCACTTCAGCTACCATGGCGGCCAAGGCCCCTTTGTGATTGGCACTGAGAGCGGTATAGGCAGCATCAGGTCCTGCATAGTCTGTGTTGGTGGCGGTCCATTGGGGTGGGGAATCCACTTGATTGAACCATCCTTGGGGTCCTAACACGGTCTTGCCATCTTCTCGATCATAATTCAGCAAGGTTTCTAGGTAAGCTTTGTAATGATACGTGTCGGATTGTGGACTGATCAACGTGCCATTCAACTGCAAGTCAATTTGTTTGATGATGGAATGGGCCAAATTATTGACGGGCCACAATTTCTGATTGCCCACCAAGTTCCCGTTATCATCCTTTTTCAAACTCAATTCCATGGTAAAGTAACTGCGTCCCAAATCCACAAAATCGTCCAACCCTGGAATGATGAATTCCATGGGATTGATACCCGTGGTGGTGGGTTGAATGGTGACCATGCGATAGGCATTGATGCTAATGTCGGTCGGTGGCACCTTGAAAATCCGTAATGCAGGGTTGACGGTCCCTTCGGAACGCTCGTGAGCCGGGGCGGTTTGCGTACTCACGTCAGGCATGTTTAACGTCGTCGAGTGGTACCCCGTCGTCGTCGTGAGGTGTTTTTATAGCGTCGTCGTGCTAAACGTTGTCTCAAATCAAACCCGGGGACTCTCATGACCTCGGGACTCAACCATCCACCACGTTGTCGTCGCATGAGTTTCCAAAACGGATATAGTCCACCCCATTGAGACAACCCTCGATCACTACGAATCCGTCGAGGTCGTGAATGCACGGGTTCCATGTTCACACTCCCAAAATATCACGTGCACGCTTGGTTTGTTTGGGAAATAAGGCAGTGGCCACACGCACGGCGTCTTTCACGTTCTTATGACTCAACGCTTTCTTGGCTTGTTTGGTGATTTCCTTTTTAAGGACCTCCTCGGCTTTGCGTTTGATACCTCGTGTCAAACCCGTTTCCAAGCCTCTTTTGATATTACTAGGCAATTTTAAAGGATTTCGCATCCTTATAAGACCTTGCAACCCCCCACGCATCAGATCCGTCATCAATCCTTTGCCTTGTTGATCATACCACTCGTCGGTTCGAAATCGTGTCAAACTTCCCCCACGCATGGTGTCTTCTTCACCAGGGATAAACGTTTTGTCTGTGCTTCACGTGACCCCCTTTTTATACCGTCATCATCGTCTTCTTTTCCGAAAAGCGGCTTCCAACCCTTTTTTAGCCCCGTAACTCGCGGCACCACCCGCGGCACCCAACGCCACGGCTTTTCCTCCAGCGATCAAGGCTGGAATGAGGGCCGCCAGGGGGAATAAACCCCCTCGTTGCCTTCTTCTTCTTCGTCTCATTCGACGCACTCTTGTCTTGGGCATCTTGTGATTGGGACACTCCCTTGGCCACCCCCTTTTTATGTCTTTTTGAAGTGTAACGTGACAATGGTATGACCTTCACCAAACTTGACCAAGTCTCCTCCTCTACCAATCGTTTCAGCCACTTGAACGTGAATCATTTCCACCACCTCGTTACGAAGAGACATGTATTGAATGTGCAACGGTTCAAAATACAGGTTGCCGCGTGCTTCTCGCTTGTACTGGATTTCACGCAACAAATCAGTCACGCGATTGCCCACCACCGTGCTGCCTGCCACGTCGGAGTACACGTGCAACGATCGTGTGGGTTCACCCACCACTGAACGAAACGCTACATTCAAGTTGGTGAAACGCCACCCACAACTCATACTCAATTGTAAATAATCCGGTAAAAACGAACGCACCGTCCAAAAGACCGGTTTGCTCTGATCGTCGTTCACATCGTTCCAATCGTTGCCAGCGGGTTTTGTCATGTTGGGGATTTGATCCCCCATGAATTCTTGTTGTAAGTTGGGTCCCAAAATCAATACACTGTCAATTTTACGTAACCATCCCATCTTGAGCGCCAACTTGGTGTAGATGGTCAGGGCTGGCGTGTCGGTGCCGCAATGGCAGATATTCGTGTTGTCGATGAGCAGATCCTCACCTTCCCACTTGAACTTGACGTAGGTGTGCTTGCCTTGATCATTGGTAAACCGACCACCTTGAATGGCCATTTCCATACGTTGTTGTTCCAAGTGAGTAATGATGGCTTTCATGAAACTCACGCCATCCACCACCCAATCCAAATCTTGGACGTCATTGATGATGCTTCGCGCGGTGTCTACTCGCGAGGTCATTTCCCCGTCTTTTCCACCCGGTTTGGGGTAGGTTTGGCCCCAGGACGTCCCCATGACGTACCCATTTTTCTTCACCAACTCATACAAATTGACGCGAGCATCCGGTAAGGAAATGGCAGTCAACCCCACTTGCCAACCACCTCCCGTGAGCTGTAACGGTTGAGGTAAACGAATCTTGAAGGAATTGGGCTGGTTGTTGGGAAATTCACGTCGGTTGGCATGACTGGGTAACGTCACGTAGAACGACATGTTGTCTTTCTTCTTCACACCACCACTTCCCTTTTAAAGTGGAGGGTCAGGAGGGCATGGCCTTCACCAAATTTCACCAGATCCCCATTGGTTTCGGCCATCTGCGTTTCGACGATTTCCACCACTTCGTTGCGTACTGGGACATATTGAATATGTCGAGGTTCAAAGTGGGTGGTGTTTTGAGGCTGGTACTTGATTTCTCGTAAGAGATCGGTGATGCGACCCCCTACCATACTGCTGGTGCCTACATCACAATACACGTGCAAAGGACGCGTGGAGGGAAATTCCAACGAGGGACGAAAGGTCTGGTTCAAATTCACAAACCGCCAAGGACACGATAGACTCAATTTCAGATAATCCCCCTCGACTTTCCAAAAGATGGGCTTGTTAGCAGCATCGCGGATATCCGTCGGGGTGGGAATGGTGGAAATGCCTTGAAATTCTTGCAAGAGATTGGGACCCAATCGATACTGACCGGGGGACACTTGTTCAATCCATCCCATTCTCAGGGCCAAGGATCTGCCCCATGACACGTGCGCTACTTGTCGTTTGTAATCTACATTGGTGGTATTCAACAACAAATCCCCTTCGGAGGTCCATTCAAAGATCGGGTATAATTTGACGCCATTGTCCTCGGCCCATTTGTTTTTGGGTTCGGTTTGTTTGGCACGGCTTTGCTCGTAACGGTACACCAGTTGATGAAAAAAGTGCGATCCCGTCGACGAGGCCAATTCCTTTCTCATATCTCGCCCGTAGACAGTGAATTCGCGGCGTTGATGCCACCATCGATCGTTGCCTTGATCGTCTTGGGCATACACCCGTTCGTGCCATCGTACATACAACAGAGGATGGGAATCACCCACGCCTCCTTCTTCCGCTATCACTGGAATGGTGGGTAAGGATAAACTCACCATACCCACCATCCATCCTCGTCCCACAAATCGGATGGGTTTAGGCAATCGGTTTCTGAAATGATGACTCTTGTTCCCAGGAAACTCTTTGGTACTCGCATGACTCATCAACGTCACGTAAAACGAAGAATTGGGCACCCACGTCATTGTTTTAGCGGCGTCGTCGTCGTTTGCGGGGTCGAAGGGATGTCACGTCTCCACGAGCAATCCAACTATTGTACTTGTCGGGCCACCCTTTCCACTTGACCAACCAACGACCTTTTTGTCGCTTAAGTACCTTCTCGATCCGAAACACATCGGACACATGGACTTTTTGTAAATCCTCTTCATAAAACGTACCTTGGACGGGGGTCTCATCCCATTCGCGAATCTTATACGTGGGTACAGGACCAGGGACCACACGATGCACCACAAACACTTCTTCGGTCCAACCGGGTAAATACCCTTTTTCAAAGGTACGATGAATCGTATTGAGACGGACATGATCCCCCACCTTCAATTGGGGTTTTTTGTAGCCTTTCAATCGTTTGGCATACAATCGTTTCCACACGGCTTCTTCGTTGTCCCACGTCACGTTTTCGGGGGGCATACCAATACTTCGATGACGGGTGGCATTATACCCCTGCACCAACTCGGGTAAGACATCGTCAAATTTCAACGTGTTGGCCGCGGTCAAATAACGGTACAACCGTTCTTTCAAGGTGCGGTTAAATCGTTCCACCACACTGGCTTTGGCATCCCCTTCGGTCGAAAAATGTTGAATGTCTTGCTCGTCGACCCATCGTTGAAAGGTCCGATTATAAAATTCTTTCCCTCGATCCGTTTGCAATCGATTCGGGTGACGTCCTCCTTGTCTCACAATCTTCTCAAAGGCTTTCACGAGGGCCACGCCGGTTTTGGTTTTCAACGGTTCGACCCACGGGTACTTGGACAACACATCCACGACCGTCAACAAGTAGCGTATACCCCGATTATGTTTGGCCAAACGTTGCACTTCCACTAAATCCGCGGCCCATTGATCATCCAACCCCCCTACGATCACGGGTAAGGTAGCAAAACGACGACGTCGGGGTTTATGCAAGGTGTAACCCACATCCTGTTCCAACACCCGTTGGGCTTTTTTCAAAGGGAGACCCTGGGCTTTAGCAAATCGTTGCACCCCACCTAAACTCCCCGGGGCACGAGGATCATGGTAACGGTTTAACCATTGTTGCGAGACATTGGCCTTCTTCTTCGTTGACGAGACCTTGGTTTTCTTCAACCATGATGACGACGAACTCCAGCGTTGGGTTCTCTTTCGAGGGGCCATACTTTTTGGCATTCACCCCATAAGGTCGATATGGTGGGGACCGTGTGGGGATGCGCCTTTTGAATGATTCGATACCATCGCCATGCCTCTGGGTGAGCTTTTAACCATAAGACAAACACCACCCATCGATACAGGTTGCGGTTGACATGGGTTTCTTCAAAGAGGTGGAGAGGATGCGTGTCCTCGGGACAAGGGGGAATGGAGATTTGGGACCCGGGTTGATGATCATATAAGACTTGACAAAGGGTTTGATGACATTGCCATTGCCCCAGGGACAAGACAGACTCCCACGCATCACACACAGACTCCATGGACTAAATAAGAAACATTTTATTCGTTCTCTCATTTAAAAGAGACCTAGACGGCCACAGCTGATGGTCTCTAGACCTTTCTGCCAGTTGTCTACACTGTCACTGTACTTAGGGGGTGGTGGAGCTGGGGCCACCATCATTTCTTGACGGTTCTTGAGCTCTTGAATTTCTCGTAACAATTGTTTCTCATACTCTGTCAAGGGCCGATCCTCTTTGCTTTGGACTCGAGGGGGTGGACCAGGGATGTCATAGCCCTTCTTGGGATATCCTTGAGCATCACGGGTGGGTGGTTCAGCTTGTTGGTCGGCTTTTTTGGGAGGGTTGTCATGAAACCAAGTCCAGTACTTGGGACCCAAGGGTTGATCGGCCCATCGGAAGAAGCCACACGTTTTCTTGGAACAAGTCAGAAACAAGCGATCGGGGTTCTGAATCGAATGACTCTGTTGAAGCGTGGCGGGTTCACGGCAAAAGCATTGCAAACCACCCCACATGTCCAACACTTCTACATCAGGTTGACTATACACGGCTTTCATATACTCCAGAACTTGATCTTGTCCACAAAACAGCAAACACGGTTGCACGGGACATTTCACATACTTCCATCCTTTTTGAGATTCTCGGGCCTCCAAACGCACCTCATGGCAAGGGCATACCATAGTGTCCACTGAACTGGGAGGAGGATCTTCGATATACGTCACCATGTATTCAGATGGGGATGTCTGGGGGGACACCATATCATTCAATTCTTTCATCATATCTTCCACGGCAGCTCGGGTGTCTTCCACGACCTCGCAGACCACAGGATCACAGTCCACGGGCGTCATATGTTGAATGCTCTTCTTCTTCTTCTTCCCCGCAGGGTGTACGCTTGGCTTTCTCTTCCGATCGACAGACATCGTACTCAAGGTTGATTTCACCCCTACCGAACATGCCTTTTTATACGTTGGACCCTTACCTGTCATTGGTCAGCTTATCCTACCCATATAAGGACCTCTTGTCTTCCCATTGGTCAGCTTTTCCCTATCCATAGTGAGTCCTTCTCGTGTTCCCATTGGTCCGTTGTCCCTATTTAAGGAGCTCCCTTGGTCTCTAGATCTTCATTCTCAAAAGCCATGCCCCCAGACATTGACATGATTGGAGAACAAGATCTCGGTGCCTTGGAACTGCAAGTGGGTCATGGCCATGTGGTCTATACAGGGGGAGCCAAAGGTACGGATGCCCTCGTGGAAGAACATGCCAAACACTTTGGGATGCAACTAGAAGTCCTCGTCCCCCCGAACCATCCTCGAGCCACTTTCATCACCCCTTCTACGGTGGAAGTCCTCATGCTGGCCAACCCCCATCTTCACCAGGCAGCGGAGAAACTAGGCAAACAGATGCCCAGTCATTTTTACACCCTGCAATTGCTGCAACGCAATTATCAATTGGCCAAAAAAGCCCATACCATCTATGCGTTTGGCATCTTGGAACCAGATCATAAACGCGTGAAAGGAGGCACTGGTTGGACTGTGCAATTGGCTATGGATCAAGGCAAACCCGTCTACCTGTTTGACATACCCAGTCAATCATGGTACCGCTCGGACCATTACTACCAAGTCAATGAGAATGCCGCCACCCTGGTGACTGGCAGTCAATTTGTCCCTTGGGGACCTAAAAAGCCCACCCTTCATCAAAGCAGTGCTATCGTGGGATCCCGGGATGTGGACGAGAAAACCCGAGCCGAAATTCAAGCCTTATTCAATCGCACGTTCTGTCTCCCCGAGAACATTGATCAATTACGTATGGAACTGGAAGACTTTCATTTGTAATTGTACATAGCCATTTTTAATTTTTATTTTTTGGAATTGTACATAGCCTTTTTCAATTTCTTAGTTTTTTATTTTTTCAATTGTACATAGCTTTCTTTTAGTTTTTATTTTTTCAAAACTGTAGATAGCTTTTTCAATTGTAAATAGACTCGCCCCACCCCGCGTGGCAAAGAACACAGACAACCCTTTGTAAAAAACATCAACTCTTTCTTAATTAAAAAATAAAAAAACTTTACTTACAAATGTTATCTGGTTCTTAACTCACATAATTAAATGTTCCAACAAAAATGTTCCAGTCTATTTTACAAGTCCAACACTCGTCGTACTTGGTCGAGTCTGCTGCACCTCAGCCTCCTCTCACGCTCCTCTTGCAACCGCCGATCCCTCACCCTTGCCATGTCACCAAAATAAACTCTGATCCTTTGCCATGGTCGGCTCGCATACACAGAAGGCAGGTACAAGTTCAGTTCATTGTCCATTTCCCTGAAATGTTCTAATGACATGGGCCAACGCTTCTCGCAGTTTGACCACACCCGGTGTTGGTCCACCCACGGAATGATGCGGTTGGCAAGAACCCCGAGAAAAGCTTCGCACGTGGTGGGGTGTGGACGGCCTTCCCGGTCCCCATTCTCTGTCCATACCATGGACCGCAAAAACAATTCAAAAAAAGCCGCCACGCGCCCACGGGTTAGATGACGCCAGGTTTGTTCGCGCCTCTCCACCATTCGCACCGTCTGGCGTTCCACGGCCGTACGCTCGGCTCCGACTCTTGTCCTCAGCACCTCCTCTCCTTCCACGTTCACAGTACTGGCTAGCGAGCCTAAGACTTTTCTAGATTTGACCATTTTTTTTTTTCAAAGAGACGACACACATAAGTTGGTCAGACCGAACTCAAAGCTAGGAATGGCGTCCTGTGGCCTCGCTTGACTTATATACCCCAATCCGCGCAATGCCTCATGGTCTATCTAAGGAGGGGGGAGGGGGGTCCCCCCACCTCTTCCCCTCCCAAAGCATCATGGGCCCTTCTCTCATTGGGCCATTCCCTCCCACGTGACCCTTTTGTTTCTCTATAAAAAAACCCCCTGTCCCATTCCATCTTTCACACTCAATGGATGATCCAGTCCTTCAGTCCAGAAGCCCAACAAGTGATTGATCCTTTCGCCTGATGGCTCAATACAACAGAAACCTGGTGGCTCCAAACAACATAAACCTGGAGGGTTACAACAACGCATGTCTGTTCTGTTTGCAACCTGTCACCAATAACACCATATTGGAATGCTGTGGGAGATCTTCTCATATCAACTGTGCTCACACCTGTCGCGAGTCATTCACACAGCCACGCCCCATCTTCAAATGTCCAACCTGCCAATACCACATTCCTCTTAACGTCCTTGAAATCAACCCTATTCAACCATGGAAAGAAGACGAGCGGTTTGCTGCGCAAGTCATGGCCATTTGGAAAGACAATCCTTTATGGTTTGCCCGTTCTCATGCCATCGAAATGCCCGTCAAAGAAGGATACTGGGGACGACTCCTAAATGTTTTTGGCCGTTACCATTACACCATTTACTTTCTGGGTCGAACCAAAAACGAAGTCATTCTAAACATGAGAGACTGTTTGACTCAACGACTAAACCCAATGAGACCACCACCCTGCTCTAGAAGCGATTGGAAATATTAGGAATGAAACAACCAATAAAGTATGTTCAATAACATTTTGTTGTTGTTGTGTTTTATTTATCATCTCTACATAACAGGGTTTTTCTATGTCCGTTGACTTTTTCTGGACAGTTCAAGGGTAATGATCGTTCTGCCTTGCTTGAAAGGAGCCGGTTGTCCATCCGCTGTTTGAATGTCCATCTCAATACTGTCAAAGATGGTTTTGCCAAGAGGAAAATACATCCGTTGCTTGGTATCAAATTGATGATCGGTATTACCGGCATCCAAGGTACGTAAAAATCCTTTTTCTTGATTTCCCACAATGCTCTGGGACACCAGATCCGTGTAAATCATCAATTGTTGTTGTCCTTGTTGCGGTTTGACCGTTTGCGTACTGGGAAATACTTGTCGACTGAGATTCGGACCCAAGAACAAATAATAATTGAAATCGGGGTGGGTAAAACTGACGGACACATGACCATACGGTGGATATTTGTTGGCAGGACCGGTGGTTACTGTCCATTTGTGTCGATCGTTGTAATCCACGATATTTTTGACCAGATAATTTTTTTCTTGGACCACGCGTTCACTTGGTGTGCCATCTTTCACCAGTCCCATCTGTCCAGCGAATTTCCATTCCATTTCAAATTGCATGTTGGATGGAATAAGTACATACAACGAATCTAATTCGGGGGCGATGCTTGTATTGGTGATTTTCACGTAGGGTTGAGCCAGGTTGAGAGCCGCGAGTTGTTGTCGTTTCGCCTGATCGTCCACGTCCATTTTGGCTATATCCATCATGACGTCCATGTGTTGTTTTTCTATTTCGTACGCAATGGCAATCCATGCTTCTTTCAAATTGGTGTAATACCCTGGGGGTAAATGGATTTGTTTCGTCACTTGAATCGGAGCCGTTCCCTCCGCACGTTTTGGTATGTATCTCACATCTGTTTTCATCCAATGTTTTTGACTATCTTCTTGCGTCCAATTCTGTTTGGTTTGATCTCCCCATTGTTGATTAAACCCCGGGTGGGAGATATGAACTAGGGCTGCTTCCCAATCATCTTCTACCAAATAATAGGAACGAGGAAGTCGAGCCGTAAATTTTTGTCCCGTGCCTTGTGCTTGATCACTGATCAGGGTAATGTAAAAACTCATCGTGATTACTCCCTAACCCCTCTGGTTGCCTTTTTATACCTACGTGATTTATTCATTTTGTGTTGTTTTCACTCCAAGGGTTACCCCCGTTCCACAAATTGGACTTTGGACTTTGTGCCCGCGTTTTCTCAGCGGTTTTAACCCACCTTGAGCCCACGATCCTTTTTTCACACTCGCCAGCGGTTTCCCATCTCAAAACACGTGACTTCCGGTTGCATGAGCCCGCGATCCTTTTTTTCCACTGGTCAGCGGTTTCCCCTCTTAAAAACACGTGATTTCCGGTTCCGGTTATGACGTCATCCTTACATCAAAACGAGGCAAAGTGTGCTAAGTGGGCCCCCTTTACTACTGCCCTATCTCTGGGATTGACAAGGCGCGCGAATGTCCCGCATTTGCCCGAGGGGGGGGGGATGCGCGCAGCTGGAATTGACTGACGCATTAACTGCAATGAAAGCTAGAGATTTCTTTAGCGAAACATCACCTAAGACTTTAGCAACCGCAACAGGACTTATTAGTTCCTGTTGTTTTCGGAAGGACAAATATGTCGTTTAGAGTGCAAAATAAGGCTAGCTAGCATTTTCGGAGAGCTTTCAGCAGCTCGGAAACTCGGCGGATAGGATTCTGTTTCTGCGGCCTAATTTTTCAGCTAAGAATGTTAAACAGATCAATCTGTATTAGCTGACACAAAAACGCCTTTAAAAAGCCCTTAAAACAATCTAAGAAAGCAGCAAATGATATTTCAAGTATTTTGCTAAAATTTTCTCGTTGGGTGTCCCTGAGACGTTATGTTCTCTAATCACGTCCTCGCCCTGTTCTTTGCTGTATTTGCTGTACAGCTAGATTACATTTCCTAGAATTCGAGTTTACCACACGAGAGTGAATGGAAATGCGAATTATTCATTTCATGACTTTTATCATTATTTTTTAACAAATTAATCTTTCCTGCTTCCAGTGGAGTTGATTGTTACCTCTGATTTACAGTGGAATTCCGATTTTTCAAGCCCTCGATTTTTCGAACCTCCTGATTTTTCGAACCATGGCATGTTTCCCTTGGATTTGCTTAAGTCAAACACTTCAATGTTATCCCTCATTTTTTTGTTGAACCCTCGATTTTCGAAACTCCCGATATATTGAGCCAATTCTTGCCTCCCATGGAAAAAATTTACCTTCGATTTCTCGAACCCGTACGAAACTTTTAAAGTACTACTCAGTAGCTTATATTTAAATGATCGCACGTCTCAGCGACACAAAAGGTAGAACCACCTTCCATAACGCAGTAAACAGTATCAAGGAAAGTACTGCTCAGTGCCTTTCATTTGAATGGCCACTCATTAGGCCTGGCTTTCCTGTGGGTACTGTTTGTTATGTGTACAAGGTGGTTCCAACTTTGAGTCTTGAGTGAAATCCTAACGTGTGACCGTCTAAATGAAAGCTAAAAACTTAACAAGAGTGCCATGGTATTTCTGTTTCCTTTCCCGATTGTTATAAAACAATACCTCGTAAATCAAGCGTGATTTCGTGCCACCTTTGATTTTCGAACTCCCAATTTTTCGAACCAATTTTCGTTTCCCTAGGAGGTTCCAAAAATGGGGATCCATTCCCCTGTACTTGTTTACGGCAATTCAGTGTAACTACGGCTGACCAAAGTTCAGTCAAGTATTTACATATACGCTTGCAGTTTTCGAAAATCTGTGGAGTTTGCTTGCATGCTGATGCAGCCAAATCAATAATTTAACGTCTGTGAGACCCTAAATTGAATGGATAAGCCAATGTGTCTGTTCAGGACTCTGTCTGTAACGCAATGCTGCAAGTTACATCATCACGTAACCAGATCAAGTGTCACGCATAACCGATACATGTACGTAATTTACGTACTGAATTATTTTTGCACTAAACTGGAAGACAAATCTCCATGTTTAATGGACAGTAAAACATAGTTTTCACTAAACTTCAGTGTCATTTTTACGTTTTTTGACTTGAGATTAGTTAAAAACGATAACAACCTTTGGTAATTGTATTTGCCGCTGACCAGGGTCCTGGGCTCATGTTCCCACGCATTCAGTTTCGACAGTCTCGATATCCTCTGTGTGTACTTGCTTTCCTATGCAGGTAAATCAAAAATTTAACGCTTGATTGAACCAAAATGGAATGGATAATCCCAAATGTGAGCTCAGGAGTCTATTTATCAGGACAAACAACGATGTCAGGGATCAATGCGACTTACGATTGATGTGTTTACATACATCGTGTGAAGTCAGTGTTGACAAGACTGACAAGAACTAACTGAAACGTCAAGTAAGCGAGCTGTGATAATTTAGCAGGGTATCAAGAGCGATCTAAACAACAAGACAGTGGCCAGGAAAATTTGTATGTAACACATCGATGCTTTAGAATTCAAATAATATGACTGTTCATTCCTATATTCAGACTGTAAGAGTCAAATTCGGTGTTATTACTATTACTTTCCTGGGTACTTTGAGGTGTATTGCAATGAATATTGCCTCCAGGCAGTTTTAATGACTACAACTAGTATTTAGGGATATTTTGTATCTCATTAACTGAGAAATTACGTTCGTAAACTGCCTCTGTTATTGTATACTTTCTTAGATTTGCCCCTTCCCTCTTTGTTGGAACCAGCCTCTAGTCACACTGCTCAAACGGCTTTTGTCGCAAAAACGTAACAGATGCCAAAAATTTTATTTGCGATTTTATCAGGTCAAGGACGGTTCTAAACTGTGGTAAAAGTCGTTTTGAAAAAGAAGGTTGCACTTTGGCGATATTTAGATCAGAAGTTGAGGTATTTTGCCTCATTGTTAAATCTTTCGTGACATGGGTAGGCATTGAAAGCTCTTGATTGGCACCTTTCACTCCAAATCACTTGAAACTGCGGATGTAAGCTAACACAGGTCCAGTCTTTATTCGTGTTAAACACAAATAAAACTCATTGTATTCTGTAACCAGGAGCGATGTTTAATGTTGATGCTTATTTTGGTGGAATTTTTTGGATTTGGGGCAAAAAACCAGGGGGGGTGGTCTAACTCCCAAGGGAAAAGTCGCAAGGCCGACACACTTTGTCTTTTAGTGTTTTTGGATAAGTCCTTTAATCTGGCCAAGTTTCATCCAAATCGGAGAGATAGCATGTATCACCCCTGCCTGGTCCTCTGGTGGACTCAGTCTTAAAGATAACAACTCCTAAACGATCACGCGAAACGCTGTTTCAAGTTTTAAAAATGAAAATACTTTAACAGTCGTCGGCTTCATAACTGAATATAACAACGTAAGGTGCATAACTGAAGGAGGGCGAGTAAGTCACGAGGTTTTAAAAAGGTTTCGTAATTGATTTAAAGTATCAACCACGAAGACAATCAATTGCAGCGGAAAGGTAGTTATGAATTTTTTTCGAAAACATTACCACCAATTAAAGAAGATGTGGTCGTGGTGGTTTCCGCACGGATTTCCCTAAGGAATACCATAGACTGAAGCACATTTTTTATGAAAGTAAAACAACCGTTCCTCATCCAAGCATTTCATAGGGCTGAAACAATCGATCAATTTCACTGACTCAACTCCATTTCACTCTCAGCAAGAGTGAGAGACGCCGATAGTCACAAAACTGGATACATATGGAAATATTAGCTGTTTTAAGAGCGCCTGTCTGTAAAAATCAGACAAAATCAAAATTCCGCGTCAAGGGTGGAAAATTCGATTTCTTTCATATTTTAATGTTAGATAGGTTAGGGTATAACTAAAATCACTGGATACTTTTTTTGGCAAAATATCCTTTTATTTCAAAGAAAAATGCAAATAACGAACTTCCGTTAAAATCGCCATTTGAAGCAGTAAATTATGACATCAATTTGAGGCGTTCGCGTGAATAAACAAATGCCTATGTCGTCTTTTAAACACTCAATTTTACTTTTGCAATCTCTCAAGAGCTTCAAAACTGATTTCGGTAGAAACTGCGTTGTCTTTGTGTTTGAAATAATTTAATTTTGAAAGTATACATTTCTCATCAGGAAAAGTACTTCGTGAATTAAATTATTTTTCACCATGTGCTAAACCTTCAAATCGATTCAGCTTCTGGCTCTTGAATTAAGAAAAGATGTTCTCAGGATTGCTGCAAAAATTTCTTTGGGCAAATGATTGAGAGCAACGCGAGAGCTTTTCAAAGTTCGTTAAAATGCAGGTTGTTTGACCCCTCTTGGCAACATTCCATTCGCGAGTCACGCACATATTTTGATGTGTTTCGACCCATATGAGATCGAAAACGTCAAACAGAAAAACAGTTCGAAATGCTCTTACCTCATTTGCTGGAGAGGACAGGTCCAGAGGCCATTTCCGAGTGATTCTCTTGCCGTTCGACGTATTTTGGTCCAATGAACACCGCCAACTGGGTCAGTGTATTGTAAACGGTCGAACAGCTCAACAACAACCTTTCTTCCAAAACGTTCGACATCTTTCTACACTGTGACATCTTACTCAACGGTTCAGTTGCTGGTCAGTGTTGCTTAGTTGGCAATACACAAAAAGGTTTTTATCACCACATGTCGCCGCTATAAACGTGGCCAGAGTTCTGTCTAGAGCCGCGTCACGCAATACAAATCATCGGAATGGACATTTTACTAGAGGGTAGGGGAAGGGCAAAATCTGCTCTGATTCTTTTTAAACGGCTCAGGGTTCGAGAAATGGGAGGAACTAGTAATGGACCAAAAATACGAAACAAAATTAGTGCCACATTTAGGCACCTCAGCCTCCCGTGCCAGAATGCAGAAAAAGTAGTCACCCCTCGGCGTGAGTTCTGGGCATGCAAATAACAATGTTCGAACACGAAAATTAGCCAAAAAGGGTACGTGTACTAGCTTAAGTTAAAAGCCTCTTCAAAACGTCGAGTCCACAACATTGAAATCGTTTTTATCAGGGAAATTGCGATGTGACTAACTAGTTTGTGCTTACTGTTTGGCTTAGAGGGGGGACCTCGGACTTTTGTTTTTTTTCACAAATCATACATATTTACATACATGAATTGCTTCGTTACACAGAAGACGGTTGTTGTTGGTTCCATTTTCTTGTTGTGGACGAATCAAAAGCTTGAAAACAATTGTTCCCTTACTTTCATGCACCAAGAATACCCAGGCCCGTAGAAGGGGGGGGGGGGGGGGGGGCTCGAGTCCCCAGAAGTTTTGGAAGTTGAAAAAACATTACAATAAATGAGCCAAAAAATATATAATTAAAACGAATTAATGTGCAACGAATAGTCTTAAATGCTGATGCTAAAAGTTCCTTTTATTATTTTACAACCTTTAACAGGGTTTGACATCTGTTGAGTCACTAGCCACCGGGCAAGTGGGCTTCAACAATCTACTAGCCCACCGCACATTTCAGTAGCCCAAGTTCCTTACCAATGTCTTTCTTCACCCATATCACCTTGACCCTGGCAGTATAGCTTTACTGTGAAGGACTTTAATGCCTTTAATAGCTAAGCGACTGCTGTGTATTCGCTGTAAGCTTTAAGCTTATCATGTTGTTTTAAAACAAGTCTAAGGAACAAAACTATTTTTATCTCACCAATCGAGTGATAAAAGTTACGTAAACGTTTACGAGAGTTAGGTAAAACAGGTCCGAGATTCGTAGCTTGGCTGTCGAAATGTTTCAATTTTAACAAACCTTGTAACTTTAAGGGTACTTTTTTAAAACTGAATCTGGTGGATGTTGCCAACAACTTTGTCGGCGAAAAAGCAAACAGGAAGCAGCTTTTTGGCAAATTGTCAACGAAGGATGTCCCCAAAAAGGTGTCGCGTTTGACGAAATCGACACAAACTGTGGCAATGTGAACAGAGTTAGTATCTATGTGCATGAGTGTGTATTTTGAAGGGGGGGGGGGAAGGCTTTGACTAGCTAGGCCAATTTGCTCGCAGCATTCATTTCAGCCTTGGTGCGGGCCTGATACCACAAGTTACAAGTCAGTTTTTACAACGAACGCTTGAATACAATGACGATATGTCCCAGCCATCGTGCAAAACTTGGAATAGTGTCGAGCAGAAGCTGCAGTACAAGGGGCCTGGTCACGGTAAGGAAAAGGAGAGTGGCCAAAAAGTGAAAGAGGACTGGGGAAAAAGGGATCTGAAATTATCTTACGCGGGACTGGTTCGCTTGTAAAAGTTGGATCAGGTGAGTAATATATTCGCTTGTGGTCTATCCGAATATTAGCCAGGTTATCGATGGAAGCTTCACTCTTCTCTTCGTCCTCATTAAGGTGTATGTAGAACGTGAAAGAGGTAACAGACGTTTAAGGGCAAGATGCTTGACGTATTTCTGTTATGATATCCTCATATCCATTATGACAAGTATGCTGGCTGCTGTGAGAGATCTCGCTCACTGGGAACCTGTCTCAGTAAGATTCGTAAACAGAAATTCAGGAACAGAACTTCATTTTTTGTTACCATGGTTACGTGCCATATTTCACAGTCTTCAAACAGCACTGGCGTGCTGTTAGAAGCCCCACTCATTAGTCAGGACACACTAATATAGACTAAGTCAAACAGCTGACAAGAGAGCACAGTTAAAAACTTCGATTGCACCCATTTGTTATGAAGAGAGAACCCTTCCTGTCCAAAACTCCATCCAACCCTTTAACAGCGAGCTGACTTTCACTCCTGATATAACTGTGCCCTGTACAGGTCCTGTGCCAGCTGAGAACCAGCAGACTGACACCAATGATCATAGGTAGAATACCCGCTCGTCAATTAACAAAAGAGAGCCCCTTGTAGTTATAGGTTTCCCCGTATTAATGTTGGTTGTAACAACACTGGTAATAAGTAACAAAGACACACAACGCCATTAAAACCACGAATAATCCCTGCAATTAACACTGTATGTTATTTTACTTCACCTCAAAGGTTTTGCCCTTCCAATACCCCCTAAAATGCCTTTGATACGCATTGCGTGACAAACCAAATACGCACGCGGCGCCATCCACGTTTGGTCCCAATTTAGCAGTCAAATCTGATAATGCTTTTGTGCACTGAAAACTGAGCAACACTCGTATTAAATCAACTGAACCGTTGAGTAAGATATCACAGTGTAGAAAGATGTCGAACATTTTGGAAGAAAGGTTCTGAAGGTTGTTGTTGAGCTGTTCGACCGTTTATAATACACTGACCCAGTTGGCGGTGTTCACTGGATGGCATCAACAGGACCAAAATACGTCGAACGGCAAGAGAATCACTCGGAAATGGCCTCTGGACCTGTCCTCTACAGCAAATGAGGTAAGAGCATTTCGAACTGTTTTTCTGTTTGACGTTTTCGATCTCATGTGGGTCGAAACACATCAAAATATGTGCGTGACTCGCGAATGGAATGTTGCCAAGAGGGGTCAAACAACCTGCATTTTAACGAACTTTGAAAAGCTCTCGCGTCGCTCTCAATCATTTGCCCAAAGAAATTTTTGCAGCAATCCTGAGAACATCTTTTCTTAATTCAAGAGCCAGAAGCTGAATCGATTTGAAGGTTTAGCAGCACATGGTGAAAAATAATTTAATTCACGAAGTACTTTTCCTGATGAGAAATGTATACTTTCAAAATTAAATTATTTCAAACACAAAGAACAACGCAGTTTCTACCAAAATCAGTTTTGAAGCTCTTGAGAGATTGTAAAAGTAAAATTGAGTGTTTAAAAGACGACAGAGGCATTTGTTTATGCACGCGAACGCCTCAAATTGATGTCATAATTTACTGCTTCAAATGGCGATTTTAACGGAAGTTCGTTATTTGCATTTTTCTTTGAAATAAAAGGATATTTTGCCAAAAAAAGTATCCAGTGATTTTAGTTATACCCTAACCTATCTAACATTAAAATATGAAAGAAATCGAATTTTCCACCCTTGCCGCGTTATGTTTGATTTTTACAGACAAGCGCTCTTAAGTAGACAGAGTTTTCTAAGTTTTCAGATTTACACTATTGCGAGACATTCTTGTCAAAGGCCCGGAATTAAGCAGCTCAAGTTTCATAGTTTCGTACATTTTTGCATTTGTTGCAGCTGATTTGAGAGTTTTGTTTTCATACCAAGCTTACAACAAGCAAGACAAATCCGGCAAAGATATAATTGCCATATTTGCACATCGTATTGTAGTTTTACTCAAAGTAGCCTCCCGGATTTGCGTTCAGAGGTTATGGTTTCGAATTAGCCATCCGGAAACTGCATACGTTTTGCTGGCCCCATTGTATTGTGGGGTAGGTGTCAGCAAACTAAACACGTGCCTCTCGTAAGTGAATATCACCTTGGGACCACATTAAAGTGTCTTTCGATAGGTGTCCACTTATGAGAAGTGAGAAATGCAGTATTTTTGTGCGGCTTGGGCCACAAGTGGGTTTCCCTTTAGGAAAGGTGTCCTGTAGCGGAGGCTGGAAATCGGAATCAAACATTTGAAGAAGAAGTTAGTATCTGTGTATTCAATAGTTAAAACCATTGTCTGTCACTTACATTATCATTCATATTTATCCTTTGAACCTCTGCCCACCTTACAGTTCCGAAAGTAACTTCCTCCGTTACTTTCGAGCCTTTTTCTATCGCCACTTTCGGACTTCATTATTTTCAGGGTTTGCTATTTTCTGGTAGCAAAAACGTGCATTGTATGCTGGCTGAATCGTAAGAAACATAGAAACACACGTATACTTTATTTATCTTAAAGATAAAAATGCTTGAACGTCGGGCGAAAAAGTTGTTCCAAAGTTTTAATATGTAAATACTTCAAAAGTGACGAGATTTTAAAACTGGTAGATTTCGTAACTGAATGCAACAATGTAAGGTGCGTAACCTCAAGGAGGCTGAGAGTTTAAACGGATGTCAACTATTAACCAGAAAGAGAATTGAATTGCAGAAAGGAAGGTAACAATTTATATTTGAAACATTAAGACAAATGAAGAAAGAGATCTTGATCAATGATGGTGAGTGATCGACGTGGTCGTGGTGGTTTTCCCCATGCATTTTATTTTTTTACCTAATTAATTAACGAATTATTAGTTTATGTATTTTTATTTTTTTAAAGGCTTATACCGAGAGGCTGACCTGGGCAGGGATCTCGACTAATACATCATTTCAATGCAGCTACGGAACTGAGCTTAACGACATTTCTCAGTGGTCTTTAGTTTTGTCTTTGAAACATCCCTGCACGGCCTGTCAACAGATTTCTACTTGTCCAAATAGAGATTATAGCCATGTTTATTACTGGTGAAAGACAACTCAGTGCAAGGTGGAAATGAGAAGTGGTGAGCAAAGTACTGAAGGTGTTGGATAGGAGAGTTGCCGACTGCGTAAAAATACTATATAAATACATAAAGTAATTCACGGAGATGATAGCAAATTTTAAACTCTGAAAATCTCAGCACTACCGCTGACTCACAATACAGTGAGACAAGTAGTATATATAAATTTCCCGGATGGCTTATTCGAAACCACATTAACCACTGAACGCAGAAACGGTGAGAGGTTACATTGAGTATTGAAACTACAATAAGAAGTGCAAATATCGCAATCCTAACTTCGCCAGATTTAAATTCTTCAGGCTTCGAAAGTCACGAGGTTATAAAAAAGGTTTCGTACCGAGTACGGAGCAAAATTAATATAACGTATCAACCAGGAAGGCAATCAATTGCAGAAAGGTAGTTAGGAAATTTTTTCTTAAACATTACGACCGACTAAGAAGAGGTCTTGATCAGTGATGGTCGTGGTGGTTTCCGCGCGGATTTCCCTAAGAAATATCATGCACACATTGAAGTATATTTGTTTCCTAAAGCTAAAATAAGAAGTCGTCGTCCAAACAACTTCACTGAGTCAACTCTGTTTCACTTTCCCAGAGGGACAGACGCGATAGTGCACAAAACTGGATTCATTTGGAAATATTAACTGTTGTGAGTAGACAAAAATGTTTTGCCATACCATTGCAGAGTTTTTTGGTCACATATTGATAGGCTTTACAAGCAGTGTTAGCGAACAGTACAACTTTAATGAGAACGAGAACCATCTGGAATTGATTAGCTATTATGCTCTAGACGACACAGACAAGGAATGGTATTCTCAACCAGTTAGTGAGGTAGTTTACCAAGAATACAGCAATAGCGAAGCAACTGCCCGGGACTCTCTCAGGAGCAGCAGTCGAACTCGTGCGAGGCTAATAGACGCGTGTTCAACAGAGGACACTGAACGCACACAAGACGAACACGAGAATAAAGCAATGGCTTGGAAGCGGCTCCGGCCAGATATCTTCCGGACGGTGTGGAGCTCATTATACTTTGGATTTTTGATCTCAGTTTTGAGCGCCACCATTGTTGGAATGATTTCTATTCCTGTCTATTACCTTGGCTTTCAAACTCGACTCAACTGTGAAGATCATCCCAAAGAATCGATTCCAACAAAACTGCAGTGGGTTATAACCATTTCAGATATTTCCTTCAACTGTTTTCTTTACTACTGGTTTTTCCTGGATATCTCATTTTTCTTTCTGCTTTTCCAAATGTCAGGTCTTAAACTTAAATTGGTTCTTCTTTGCCTCCCTTTCTACTTCTTGGATTCATCTTATCGAATTGCCTTACAAGTTTTCGGAATCTCGCACTCCAAGTTAACGCCCACACAACGAATACCTGTTGTAGTTTTGTTTTTTCTGTCTATCTGCTTACAGATTTACATCATTGGGAGACATTTTTGTCAAAGGCCCAGAATTAGGCAGCTCAAGTTGATGTTACTTTTTATAGTTCCATGCGTTTTTACATTTGTTGCAGCAGTTCTGGCAGGTTTTTTTATATACCCAGCTTACAACAAGCAAGACAAATCTGGCAAAGTTATAATTGCGATATTTGCACCTCTTATCGTAGTTTTTTTCAAAGCAGCTTCCCGTATTTGCGTTCAGAGGTTATGGTTTCGAATCAGCCATCCAGGAACTTCATACGTGCTGCTGGTTCCAATATACTGTGGGTCAGCGGTAATGACGAGATTATTACAAGTGGATCTTCAGAGTTTGGAAGCAGTTGCGCTGATTGGAGTGATTCATGGCTTAGCAGAAGTCGTTGAACGTAGCACCATGGTTTTAATAGATCATATATGTCACAAGCTTGTTGAAAATAGAACAATTCCCTGGGGAGGTTTTCGTACCCCTCGTCGTGAGAGGCTTGCCGCTGACATCACCATTATGAGCATGTTGTATGAATCAAGTGCTATCATCTCCGTTAATTGCTTTCTCTATTTATACCAGTATTTTCACACGCAAGACAATTCTCCTATGCAACTCCTTCAGTCGTTCGCTCTCCACTCCTCAGTTCCACTGGTCGCAGAGTGGTTTTTCACGAGTGTGTCTATAGCTATTGAAACACGCTACCAGAATATGCCAGTGATGGCGGTATGGCGGAAGCGATGGAGAAGGCACATTCTAGTGGCAGTAATAAACATGGTTATAATCTCCATCTGGACGAGTAGAAGTCTGTTGACCGCTGTACAGGGACGTTTTGTAGACAAAGCTAAAGACCACTGCGAAATGCCATTCAGCTCAGGAATGTAACTGCGATTGAAATGAGTATCAGTCAAGATCCTCTGCCGGGTCAATTCTCCCGGCAAGAAAAATGAAAAACGGAAAGTAGCGAGTGCCTCATATATCGAAATGTTCAAATGCCGCATGGTGCAGTGAAAGAAAAAGTGAAATTCGCGGTATTCGGCTCGTTCACATACTACTGAGAGATAATTCACAATGAACTAAGGAATAGAGAAGGCTACTTCTCGGTATTCGTCGAGTAATTTTTTTTTTAATAATCTTTATTTTGATAACATAGTACATTACACTAATACATCACAATATTTCGCACAATATTAGATACATAAATTACACTGGTTTACGCTCCATTAAACTATTGGTTTCAGATTAAAAAAAAAGAAAAGACAAGAAAAAACATACAAAAATTTATTACAACAAAAATTGGCGACGTCTAGTCGATAAGGATGATATCTACTGTCTATATAGCGGACACCGTGCAAGTCATAACCTTCACCATGTATGCAATTTTATACGCCATAGCTTCCTTTAAACTTATCTGAACTTATTAGAGGCTTAATTTATCATTGATTATAATTTCTCAATGCGATATTTCAATTCTAATTTTTTGTAAATTCCCTCAATCTCAGTTCTTTTGAATTTAACTTGTTATTATAAAGATAGTATCTAGCAAATAAAAGAGCATAGTTAAACTTTTTTAACATCATAGTTGATGGAGCGGTGATTACAGCTGGAAATTTCCCAAAGAGTAATTCGATTATGTTAGGGGAGTAGGAGGTGCCATTTTCTTCATTGAACCACTTAATAACTTCTGTAAAAAACTCTTTCGACCATCGACAGTGGATGAAAGAATGGCCAATTGAGTCAGGTTCCTGACAATACACGCATGCACTGTCGCTTTCTATTCCATATAAACAAAGTTCCTTTCTTGTTACAATAATTCTGTGTAAAAATTTAAAGTAAAACTCTCTCAAATTGTTTTCTTTACAGATATTTCTTAGATGTTTGAAATAGCCGGTCAATTCTATTTCGTTGGACTGCAGATCACGAGCCCATTTCCTAGGCGCCTTGAGCTCTGGATTGTCTTTGTTTATGAAAAGCCAATAGTAATCTCTGCTCTTCCATTTCAGAAGATTTATGTTTATTGAAGATGATAGCTGAAAGAAAGTATCATCTGGTAAATAAGTAAATTTAGGGTCCAAATTTAGTTTTGCTTTTTCAACTAGTCGCCTGGGTATTGCTGAGACCACCTGTAAATACTGTAAGAAGTTACATTTTAAGTTATATTTTGTGGTGAATTCACTATGCGAGAGAAAAGCACCGTTATTCGTAAGGAGGTCGTGAACTCGGAAAATCCCTTTCTGAAACCACGATTTATAGAAAAAAGTCTTACGATCTATAAGAATTTCTTTATTGTTGAATAAAACTAAGTCCTGTCCAAGGTCAGTTTCGTAGGAGGATTTTAATTCATGAAAGCACTGTAGCATTACTTGGTAAAATTGAGGCATACCGGTCTCGAATCGTAGTTACATCTTAACAAGAAATTTAGACCACAGTATGTTGCCCAGTTTTCGTACGGGCCCAGTTTTCGTACAAAAAGAACTTTATTTGATTATTTTCGTCGGTCATTTAAATCTTCGTCAATCGAAGAATTCCAAAAGTAAAAGGAACATTTCAGCTATAAATTGCCGGTTTTGCCGGGCTTTTTGACGAAGAAGCAGGTCAGTGCGGACAATTTCTTTCGAGGTGAGTAAAAGTTTAGCGGGTAATATTTGCACTTTTCACTGCACAGTAAAGGTATTGTAGATGAACAAATAGCCCGTTTTGTTGGTAATTTTGCAAGGAACTTCATGAGTTTTGGGCAGATGATAGATAAAAGATGAAAGTGAATGGAAAAACTTTCAACGCCAGCTTAAAGTTAACTTCTCCTGAATTTTAGCGGTGAGAATCTTCACATACATTTTTACCTACTGTGCCAGTTTTCGTACACTTAGCTGCGCCTCTCTAAAAACCTATGTTTAAATAAGTTACATGTAAAAAACTGAATTTTAAACTTTACTGTTCGAAAACTAATAAGTCGCAAGTGCAGCAAAGATTACCCAACAATCCTTGCAAAGTACGATACACTACATGTATTTGTTGTGGTATAACAGCGACGCTTTACATCCAGGTCATGCAAAGGTCACGAATATTTAATAAACTTAATCCCACGCAAACAATCTAAGTCGTCAGATAATTAACTAAGGTAGATTTCTATGCATAGAATGTTGACATACACCTTGAAATATCGTTAGTTAACCGGTTTTACCGATTTTTTTCACTCCGTTGCGATTCTAATAAATATTTACAAAAGTAGGTAAGAAAAGCAAGCGTAAGCGGAAACGGAAGTAAAGCGTTTGCTATTCCAAAGGCGTAAGCGGAAACGGAAGGAACACATCGAATCTTATACAAGCCTTTTCTTAACAGTTGTAATACACAGAATTGTAACCTCTCAACTACCTCTACCAAGGCAGTAAATGACGTACGAGCCAGTGGATTGAGCGTAAGAAAAGCCGCCCAAAAGTGAGGGACACTGCACACTGTACACTGCATAGTCGATTAAACATCCACCCCCCGAATAACCATTTGCTTTGTACACCAAACATTGGCCGCTAAGCCGATATTTATTCACAAATCGAAGAGAAAATACGATAAGCACTTAGCAGGGTGGCTGACACATCAGTTTGCGTCGAGCGTTTTCGTGGAGAAATGTTGTTTTGTCGCTGTACGAAAACTGGGCCAGGTGTACGAAGACTGGGCAACTTAGGAGTTTTGGGAAAAATGGCATAATTTTGAACATACGTCGATCAAGGGGCCAATCGTTTTATATATTAAAGGTAAGTAAATGGGCTATCTTAAAAAGAAATTTCAGAAATTTTCGTCTCACAGACGAAAAGAAATAGCGATTACAAACTAAAGTGTACGAAAACTGGGCAACACACTGCACCGTACATGTCGAAAAAGTGGTTTGGGATTGCTTTCCAAACCTGGCTCCATTCCTCATGATAAGATAAAAGCATTGACATCCAGGCGAGCCTTAGGGATTTGGCCATTACATCCGCATTTGGAACACGTATTCCTCCTTTATCATAATTTTGGTACATTACTTGACGCTTGATCTTGTCTTTCTTTTTTTTCCAAATGAATTGGAAAATAGTTGTATTGATAGTTGGAATACAAGTCAAAGGAACATCCAGAATTGACATAGAGTAAACTAATTGCGGGATACCAAGGGATTTTGTTATTAGGCATCTGCCTAATATAGAAAGCTTACGTGACTGCCAAACCTCTAGTTTAGAGGCTAATTTGTCAATTTTAACTAGAAAATTCTTTTTATTATTTTGCCTTTCGTCGTATGATATGAAAATACCTAATGCTCGAACCGGTTCTTTAGGCCATTTAAACCCAAGTGGTTTTTCTTCTTTTTCTCTCCAAGGGCCGAGCCATAAAGCTTTGGTTTTAGTGGGATTTAATCGTAAGCCGGAGACATTCCCGAAGGCGTCCACCACTTCGATTGCTTTTTTAGTAGAGTCGCAACTGTTGCAAATTAATGATGTGTCGTCTGCAAATTGACTTATCTTAGCTTCAGAATTGAAGACTTTGATTCCCTGTATTTCCTTGTTTTGTCGAATCTTGCATGCTAAAATTTCCGCTCCTAAGATAAAAAGATATGGCGACAGGGGGCAGCCCTGCCTCACTCCTCTTGACAGTTGGAAATAATTTGTAGAAAATCCATTGTTCAGGACCGCACTTTCAGGACTCGTGTAAAAAGTGGAGACCCAGCGTTTAATACCTTCACCGAAGTTAAGGAGATTTAAAGTATTTTGAATAAAGGACCATTCAATGGTGTCAAATGCTTTCCGGAAGTCAAGTAAAAGTAATATCCCAGGAATATTTTGTAATTTTGTCTGTTCCATGATATCATTAATTAGCCTAATATTTTGACCAATGTATCGCCCTTTAACAAAGCCAGTTTGGTCAGGGTGTATTAACCTTGGTAAAAACCTTTCTATTCGGTTTGCTATTACTTTTGATGCGATCTTATAATCTAAATTTAAGAGAGTAATTGGTCGCCAATTTGAGAGATCTGACAAACAGGAGTCCTCTTTGGGCACAAGAGTTGTGACACCTCTGCGTTGTGATATCGACAGCTCTCCTTCATTGTATGCGGTGTTAAAACTGTTTACTAAGTCGCGGCTCACCAAATCAAAGAAGCAATTGTAAAATTCCGCCGTGAAACCATCATCGCCCGGCGACTTACCAGCGGGGAAGGTTTTTAAGACTTTGGAACATTCCTCTATTGTTATGTAACCCTCTAGGTCTTCTCTTTCTTCGTCTGTTAATTTAACAGTTTGCAGATCACGTACAAAATCATTAAAGGCCCCATTGTTACCCTCGTCATTGTGAAGCATATAAATTCTCATAGAAGGATTCGATTTCTTTCATTATCTCGTCTTCTTCAACAAGTATTTTGCCGTCTTCTCGTTTTATTTCCGTAATTACTTTACGGTTGAAATTTCTTTTCTCTAAATTAAAGAAATACTTTGTAGGTTTTTCACATACTACCGATAGGTAATCACAGTAAACTAAGGAATAGAGAAGGCCACTTCTCAGCATTCGTCGAGTCATGTTATTTCTGTGGAAGTGCGATCTCGTTATGAAATTCTCACAAGCTACAGGGGCCACAAACGAACTGAACGCTGAGACAGGACCACGATTATGGAGAGATTGTCAATACCGTCTATTGCCATATTTCTTGCGTGGAACGGATGTTTTCTTACCTTGTGAAACGTGACCTGGTCCATACTAAAGTATTTACCTGTGAACTGGGAATCGAGGTTTTTAAACGGGCTACGTACACCTATCGTTAGTCAAGATTACTTTACGAAGCTCAAGGACATATTGGAATGAAAAGAAACTCAAAAATAACGGATATAGATCAGTTTTCTTTAAACTTGCTCTACTAGTTTTCTGAAACTGTACAATTATGGTTTGTTTTCCCTTTGACAAAACCCCTTGAGATTCTTGAAGGATTCCATTTACGAAAAATGGTCTTTAGTTTTAATTTCTGCATATGTGGGTTTGACCCAAACGGAAAAACCTACACACCCTTTAATGTTGTCGTAAAATGCGATTCTGTAGCCACCAAAGAACATTTTCTGAACCACTGTGAATTGAAATTAAGTGAAATTCCCTTTTTGGTGGACGGGCCATTTTATTTTTAACGGGTGCTGACCATTAGCAGGGAAACACCGGTTTATGACCTTTGAATGAATTTTCCAAAATCAGCACACCCACCGTAACGATATGGCATTTACATTTACTCTCCGTGTGACTCTCCTTGATAAGAGACTGGAAACAGGAGACATGACTATTGCTACGGAATTTTTAAAGATTCCTTTCACGGTGGGGCCAAACCACCCCCCAAATGGGTCATGAAATGTCCGGTTTTTTGGTTAATTTTTAATAATTTTGTTACTTTTCATCATTTCTTTACCAAACTTGGTAATTTGATATGGGTCTTTGTGCCAAACAATTTGACATGAATGGTGATGCCAAATGTCAAATTATGACGTCATAATTGGTGACGTCATATTATTCTCTGAAATAAAATTTTAGAATTTGTAAATTTTTCTAGTGTTTTAGAAAGAACACGTCAAGAGGAGTTGAATGCTGAAAACAGTTTGTCGATGTGACAAATAATGGATGAGATATGGCATTTTAGATTTTGAAAATTTCACAGTCTCAAAATAGGGTCCCCCCCTTGTGTAATACGCTAGAATTTAAGTGTTGTTTTGTTGCGTCAACGACACCATTTAAGTTGCAGATAAGATGTCTTAAATGACGGAAGCTAAATGAAAAAGAAAAACTCGGAAAAAATTTTTCCTGCCAGAGCTTGAGCCCCCAAACCAGTTTTGTGACGTAATTAAGTGTCACGTGATCAATTATGCACTTGCTAATATTATCGTTTTCAAGCCAAAAACTTAAAATCTAAAATGATACGATTTTTTGGAACAACAGGAAGTCCATTTTACCAGATTATTAGCTTGCATGGAAAAACTGTACAAAAAAGATCAACAGGGTTGTTTTTAGAAGAAAAGTATGGTTCGGGGGGGACACTTTAAATGTCTTTAAATTGCCATAACTCAAGATACGTTTGTCTTAGCGAGGTACGGTTTTCAGCATTTTACTCCCCTTGCCAAGTTCTTTCAGATGACATAACGTTTTATTTCAAATTTGAAATTTTCAGTTAACTCGTTTTGTGACGTCGGCCATTATGACGTCACAATTTGGCCTTTTTAGTCATTCTCATACTTAAAATAAATTGGGCGACAACCCAAGGTTTTTTGCCAAGTTTGGAAAAGAAATATGAAAAAGAAGCAAAATTAGTCTAAATGACCCATTTGGGGGGTGGTTTGGCCCCACCGTGTTTTTGAGCGAAAAAAGGTCGGAGGCCTACCTCTTAGAGAAGTCCGGAAATTTGATAAGACATTTTTGTGGGGGCATTTTGTAATCCTTTCGACTTTCAACCAAAATTTTGCGGGTTTTCTTTTTTTTTCAAACTCGTAAACAATGCGGGTCTTCCTGTGGTTTGACGAGACTAAACATGTCTGTGGCAAAAAAAGCATTGACTTATTTTATTTCGACATCTTTATGGTTTCACAAAGATGAAAGTGAAAATCTCCTAACCTCACAATGACGGCGATAAATTGTTATTGACAACAATTAGCCAGACCTAGGGAGAGGTTTCAGCCCCTTTATTTAAGGTGGGAGGTCTGGCCCTGGCAACGGGATTAGCAAGGCAATATAACCGTACCTGAACAATCAATACACTGCGTGTATAAACAATAGTAAAATAGTAAACACGACAATAAAACAAATAAACAACCGGCCAATTTGAACTAAGGGAGCATTTTATTGAAACAAACACCGAATGTTCCAAAATCGGCATTCTTCGAAATCTAGCCTACAACCACAGGCCTACCATCCTTTGTTTGTGTGGATGGCTGCGCTTTTAAAAGTCTATGTACGCCATCAAACAGGTCTGTTATTGCGATCCAGTGGTCTCTTTTGATTGCGTTTGAGAGGAAGTTATATTTCGTGATAATGTCGTCTCAAAATGCTGGCTTGTGATTGGTTCAAAAGCTGACATGACAACGCGGCCAAGGTCAAACTTCAGAACTTTTCTTCACAAAACCACCGGCAAAATTTTAGTTTTTGATCAGTAATATACCTGGTAAAGCCTTCATTACAACATGATTCATCCTTACAAGCAACCTACCTTGACAGATTGCCCAAAATGTAAGTGTTAAAACTTTAAAACTGTGTATTTTTCTTTAAAACAGTTTGTTTTTCGGTTTTTATTTTGCTATGCGCGCGCTGTCTTGCGTTATCATTTGTGTTCCACTTTCAGCCTGGAAAAGAGGATGATTTCCACGTTATTCTATTACTTTACAAAGTTTATAAGCTGGAAGGACCACAGCGACAAGGCGTTGAGAGTTGCCGGATCTTAAGTAGACCTGGATCAGTAAAACATTTAAAGTAAAAAAATATACCGAACGACTGATCCTTACGGTGGTTAAAGAAACGAAGACACAGAAGACGAAATACGTAAAGTAAAAAAATGTATGAAACAAAACATTGCCCGATATTTCGGTTTGCAAAACAAACCTTAAGCTTGTTCAGGGGCTACAAAAGTAGAATGAGTAAACACGTTACAGGACCGTTAACATAAAAGTTTAAAAATTTTTAAAATAAATGAATATAATAGGTTGGTAGCTGAACAAGAAGTGTCATTAATTTAGCTCATCACGTCTGTTTAATCCTTGCGGCTCCAGTGTCTTAGCCTTGTAAATTAAGTGTGCCTCATGTGCACGTACTTTTCTTACGGAGTCGCGGTTAGTATGTATTAGTTCCAAGGGAATGCGACAGATGTCGTTGACGGAGTGCCCGGGTAAGTTGAAATGTTCCGAAACAGGGGTAGGGTTAGCAAGCTGTTGATGATTTTGGACGGAACGACGATGTTCGCCAAAGCGTTCGTGAAGATGTCGTTTAGTCTCCCCAATGTATTGGTAAGGCCAGTTACGTGGGCATGTAGCGCATGCATTTTTTACATGCACTTTAACTTGTAAGTCTAAAAACCTTAGTTATCTAATTGAATGTAAAAAATGCGCTACACGTAACTTGCATTGCCTTGCCAATACTTTGGGGAGACTAAACGACATCTTCACGAACGCTTTGCGAACATCGTCGTTCCGTCCAAAATCATCAACAGCTTGCTAACCCTACCCCTGTTTCGGAACATTTCAACTTACCCGAGCACTCCGTCAACGACATCCGTCTCATTCCCTTGGAACTAATACATACTAACCGCGACTCCGTAAGAAAAGCACGTGAGGCACACTTTTACTGACAAGGCTAAGACACTGGAGCCGTAAGGATTAAACAGACGTGATGAGCTACATTAATGACACTTCTTGTTCAGCTACCAACCTATTATATTCATTTATTTTAAATTTTTAAACTTTTATGTTAACGGTCCTGTAACGTGTTTACTCATTCTACTTTTGTAGCCCCTGAACAAGGTTTGTTTTTCGCCCCATGTAAAGGAATCCAAGCGAGTCGTTGATTCCAGATTCCACACCGTGGATTCCGGATTCAGCATTCCGGATTCCGGAGGTTGGGTTCCGGATTCCATGCCTATGAATTCCGGATTCCAAAGTTTTTGAGATTCCGGATTTCCTTAAGGCGGAGTCTACCTGAAATTTGGTCAAAAAATGAAATTTTTGTTTTCTTGAAAATACACATCCTTAACTACTTAACTTCTGGTTTTCATTCGTACTTTAAAGGACAATATTAGGCATTTAAGTATGAACTCATCTTTCTAAACAGGCCGAAGTTCATTTGCTCTCCAAAAGTTCAAAATTTATTTTGATTTCTAAAGCATGTGGTCATGCTGATGCATCTCTATAATCGATAATCAGTTTTCTAATTTAAGTATACGACTTTTTGACGACCACTATTTGTTTGTTTAATACCGGTCATGATAGTGGAAAATTTTAGCCCCTTCACTAAAAGTTTAAAAATGTTAATCACAGCTTACATACTTTAGAAGTTTTTTTTACATGCAAATAGTTTTGATTTCAAATGTTAAGACACAAGGTCTGGGATTTCATTAATTTTCCAATAAGCGGCTTGCTTCCTATGTGGCAAAGGAAGTAGTATGAAAAATAACGTCGTAAGAGTCCCTTTAATCTAGGGGGGCTGGGGGCATGCTCCCCCAGGAAAATTTGAAATCTAGATCCTCGCAAATGCAATTTCCAACATTCTGGACAGCAAATAGAGTTGTGTTCATGGAAATTTTCGTTGCGATATGGCGGCTATTTTCTGTGAAGGATGGGGGCTCTGTTACGTCTCACACTGGGAGTCAGATCAGTGAAGACAGGAAAGTGCTGTGAGACGGGGCATAGGTTTTTCTTCCTTATCCAAGAAGACTAGAACGTCTAACCAGATGCAGATGCGAAACAAAGGCAGCACATTCTACTCAGTTATTTTAAGACCCTGACTGTTGGTCCGGCCGGTAATCGAACCCGCGCCAGATCCACTGGGAGGATATGTACCATGTGTACGGCTACCAAATAGCTATATGTGTTTATCAACTGATTATCTTTCCCGCTCAGCTTTGTACTTCTTTCGGTGTTTCCGTCTTTGATTAACAGATTATCAAAACACCAGAATAAAACGGTTAACGTTGGATACTACTACATGTAGCTCGATGTGAAACCCCGCATGAAAGAAATCAACCATGAACGGTATTGACCGTTTAGGAGACAGTGCGGGTCAAGGTCAGAAAAGTTCAGAAAGACGACATGACAGCGGAATGATCTTAAACATATAAATCATTTGCCCAATAAGGAATCAAAAACTACCCAGCCGCAGTAATAACATAATTGATGTACATGTTAGGTGACCAAACACTTTTTTGGCGATGGCGGTGGTAGGGAACATTGAGGGAAGGAGGTAGGTTGTGATTTGTTATGTAATTACTACTAACAGTGTTCAGTGTACATTCCAGACTGAAATTCCGTAGTAATGGATGAGGTTGGATTCCGGATTCCACGGGTTGGATTCCGGATTCAAGGGACTGGATTCCGGATTCCAAAACCCAGGATTCCGGATTCCAAAGGCAAGAAAATGCTGGATTTCGGATTCCGGATTCCCTTATATGGGGCGATTGTTGGCAAACTGAAATATCGGGCAATGTTTTGTTTCATACATTTTTTTACTTTACGTATTTCGTCTTCTGTGTCTTCGTTTCTTTAACTGCCGTAAGGATCAGTCGTTCCGTATATCTGTTTACTTCTATTATTTTGTCGATCTCCGTCGTTTGAAAACAATTATGTTGAGCACTGAAAGAGTTTATTTTGATTCATTAAACAATTTTTTAATTTCGTTGAAAAAGCGGTGAATTCAAACATTTTGCTGCAAAACCAAAATTGTTTTCGTGAGCAGGTATCGTGCGTGCAAATCTTCACGACGAGTAAGAATTTCTATTTTGACCAACAGAAATTATTGCCCTGGCTTTTTGTTTTTTTCGCGAAAAAGAGACATGGATCCCGATAAAAAAAAAACTACATTCAATTTTGAGACGACATTACGGCTTTATAATGACAGCGTTGGGGATATATTTTCTCCCAGGTAGCCGTCATTATAGAGCAGTAATGTCGTCTCAAAATCGAATTTAGTTTATAAAAAGGCCATATTACTAAATAAAGTAAAAACACACAAAAATATTAACAAAACGTTGTTCTTTCTTTTTCTGTGTTAGTTTTATTGTTTTGAACAATAAAACTAACTTTTGAGTGAATTTACAGTGCCGAATTTAGTTGGACTCATTTAAAAGTGATCACAGCCTGCGATAATTTGATAACCGGTAAAATCATTACTCCCGCCCTCAGATACACCTGTCGGGGACAGCCGTCTAAAATCTTTTATATTTCCCTCTAGCCTGTAGTACAGGCGTATATTTTAAAAGGTAAAAAACTGGAACTACTTAATTCTTAGCATTTCCCAGAAATGTATCTTGATGATGTAGATCTGTAGATCATCAGTAGATCTATTATAGATAGATATATAGATCAGTTAAACGAAAATACTTCCGGAAGTCACGAAATTTTAATTAGGTTTCGTACCTGAATGTAACAAGGCACGGTACGTAAATGATATCAAACCAACAACCAGACAGGCAATTATTTTTTATCTCAAAGAAGTGTTAATGATCATTTTGTACTTCAAGTCACGGTCTATCTGCCAACGTATTAGTTATTAAAAGTATTAACCATCCACGCATTACTCCAGTATTATTCAAGCACGTTTTAAACAAAAGATAGTGGGCGTTCCCATTTATTGTTGCACCGCCGAGAGTCATCGGGAGAAGTAAGAATGTTTTTTTTTAATGAATTCAACATAACACCATAGTTAACATTTTAGCCGTGCAGGTTTTGATCATTTAGAATTCAAAACAGAATAAGAGTTAATAGGTTAAGAACGGTAGACCATACAATATTCAGTAGGCTTTTTATATTAAAAAAGGTATTTGCTCTCTTTTGCGAAGGACATTTGAAAACCAGATGTTGAAAAAACCGTTGAGTTGAAATGTCATCCATGGAATTTAACAAAATGAAGCTACTAAACTATTGAGCTATTCATTGAGCGACGAAGCTACTGAACTCCGAGTCATGTTCCATCACGTACACCACGAATTCAATAAATATCAAACGCCCTTTACGCGGCAAGAGGCAATTAAATTGCAAAATTCCGAAACAGAACGACCAATTAAGGAAGATGTCTCTATTAGTGATGGTGAGTGGTCGTGATAGGAACACCGTACATTGAAGCATATTTGTTCAGCATTGTTTTCAAAAACTGAAACGGCCTTGAAAGCATTTCATAACTGGCTGAAATGATGGATCAGCTTCACTGAGATGATCAACTCTATTTCACTCTGCCAGAGAGCGAACAGCGCACAAAAGTGGATTTATTTCGAAGTATAGCGATGTTCACTGTTTATAAACATTCTTTTCGTTTTTCAAATGTGGCAACCATCGAAACGAAAGAACTCTTTTTTTAGCAGTCAATAAGATGAGCCACGGGTTGTCACATTAACATCAATAGGTGACGTAACTGCTGAAACATCGCTATTAGCTCTTGTGAGCCGGCTATCTTTAAAATAGGAACCGATCACGAAGAACGGGAACGGGGAACGGGAAACGGGAAACGGGGAACGGAGGAACGAGGAATCTTTAAAACTGACGAGGGATCTTTAGAATTGGTTCCCGTTCCCCGATCCTTCGATCCTCGTTACCACGTTGCCCGTTCCTCGTTCCCCTTTACCGTGTACCGCGTTTCCCTTTCCCTGTTTTAAAGATAGCCCTTGTAAGCCGGTGTGATCTGTACCGTTATTGTCTAAGAGTACGACTGATTAGATTGAACACGGCACTGACCACAGTTCTGCCATCTTCCAACACTTACACAGTTGCACAATGAGGCGATTAATTTTTTTGTTATTTTTTAATAATTTACCTAAGTACATTTACAACAAAGCTGACATTGTAAAAAATAATTTACACGTTCATGAAACTTGTAGTATTATTATTTTTGTAGTAACAATTACAACCAGTAAATGTTTCTTGGAATCTCTACTAATTAAGAGGTTGTAATTTTGTTGTATTGCAGTTTTAGCTTTCTACTCTAAGAATCCGCTCTATCATATTAGAAACGTTCCCTTTAAGTCCTGAAAAATGACTTTTACGGTCGGCCAACGTCACCGTTTCACCTTTTTTTCTGTTATTGAGGCGCTCTTGTTTAACCTCACGCTTGACTAGCCCGCCGTAGGAGTTCAGTAATACGCGTAAATATCCGGCCATTCTGAGCAATGATAACGATGAAGCAATCTATGAACTTCACTGACTGACTCTGTTGCACTCTGCCAGAAAAACAGAAGCCAATAGTGCAAAAATCTAGATTCGTTTCGAAATATTAGTTGTTGTGAGTAGACAAAAATGTTTTGCCACACCATTGCAGAGTTCTTTGGTCACATATTGATAGGCTTTGCAAGCAGTGTTAGCGAACAGTACAACTTTGATGAAAGCGAGAACCATCTGGAATTGTTTGGCTATTACGCTCTAGACGACACAGGCAAGGAATGGTATAGTCAACCGGTTGGAGAGGTTATTTACCAAGAATACAGCAATAGCAAAGCAACTGCCCGGGACTATCTAAGGACCAGCAGTCGTACTCGTGCGAGTTTTATAAACGCATGCTCAACAGAAGACAGCGAACAAACACAAGACGAGCACGAGGATGGAGCGATGGCTTGGAAGCAGCTTAGACCAGAGTTTCTCGGGGCACTGTGGAGCTCATTATTCTTTGGATTTTTGATATCAGTTTTGAGCGCCACCATCGTTGGAATGTTTTCTCTTCCTGTCTATTACCTTGGCTTTCAAACTCAACTCAACTGTGAAGATCATCCCAAAGAATCGATCGCAACTAAACTACAGTGAGTTATAACAACTTCAGAAATTTCCGTCGTCTGTTTCCTTTACTATTGGTTTTTCCTGAATATCTTATTTTTCTTTCGGCTATTGCAAATATCAGACCTTAAACTAAAATTGGTTCTACTCTGCCTGCTTTTCTGCTTCTTGGATTCAGCTTATCGAATTGCTTTACAACTTTTCGGAATCTCGCACTCCAAGTTAACACCCACACAACGAACGCCTGTTATAATTTTATTTTTTCTGTCTGTCTGCTTACAGCTTTATATTATTGCGAGACATTTTTGTCAAAGGTCCAGAATTAAGCAGCTCAAGTTGATGTTACTTTTGATAGTTCCATGCGTTTTTACATTTGTTGCGGCAGTTCTGGCAGGTTTTTTTATATACCCAGCTTACAACAAGCAAGACAAATCTGGCAAAGTTATATTTGCAATATTTGCACCTCTTATCGTAGTTTTACTCAAAGTAACCTCCCGTATTTGTGTTCAGAGGTTATGGTTTCGAATCAGCCATCCGGGAACTTCATACGTGTTGCTGGTTCCATTGTACTGTGGGTCAGCGGTAATGATGCGTCTATTGCAAGTGGATCTTCAGAGTTTAGAAGTAGTTGCTCTGATTGGAGTGGTTCATGGGATCGCAGAAGTCATTGAACGTAGCACCATGGTTTTAATAGATCATATTTGTCACAAGATTCTGGAAAATAGAACAATTCCCTGGGGAGGTTTTCGTACCCCTCGTCGTGAAAGGCTTGCAGCTGACATCACCATTATGAGCATGTTGTATGAATCAAGTGCTATCATTTCCGTTAATTGCTTTCTGTATTTATATCAGTATTTTTACACGCACGACAATTCTCCTATCCAACTTTTACAGTCGTTCGTTCTTCATTCCTCGATTCCACTGGCCACGGAGTGGTTTTTTACAAGTGTGTCCATAGCTATTGAAACACGCTACCAGAATATGCCAGTGATGGCAGTATGGCGGAGACGATGGAGAAGGCACATTCTGGTGGCGGTAATAAACATTACAATGGTCTCCATTTGGGCGGGTACACATCTTTTGATAGTTGTAAAGGGACGTTTTACAGACAAAACCAAAGACTACTGCAAAATGCCATTCAGTTCAGGGCCATAGCTGCATGAAATAATAGCATCAATCAAGATCGCCGAAGGGAGCAATACTCCTGGTACAAAAAAGGAATTAGCAAATGCCTCATGCTAGGGATTATGAAGCTGTTCAATTGCTGCACGGTGCAGTAAAAGAGAAAAAGCGAAATTTCCTGTCGTGAAATGCGATTCAGTTGCCGCCAAAGAATATTTTCTGAACGATTATGAACTGGACTTCAGTGAAGTACCCATTTTAGAGGACGGACCATTTTATTTTTCAGGGGAGCCTGACCATTATCAGGAAAGAAAAACCGGTTAGTGACCATTGATTACTATGTCAAAGGCTTTTCAAAACCAGGCCCCTAACCCAACGACACGTAGCTTAACATTTAAATTCGCAAGACTCTCCTTGATAAGAGAGTGGAAACGAGAGAAATGACAATTGCTACCGAGTTGAAAAAGACTGGATGACTTCCTCCAAAAGAAGTGCGGAAATTAAGACATTTTTTCCCGCTGCGGGTGTCCCTATTGTTTGACAGGAATTTGTTTGAAAGTTTGATTTAAACGCCTTCAAAAGGCATTGACTCATAATGGCATAATTTGTTATGGTTTCACAAAGATGGAAATGGAAAACTTCTTATCTCAACATGACGTCGAAAAGTTATCATTAACAAGCAATTAGCCCTGTTGTCATACCTTACCTATCTCTACTCTACTGAAACCCACCGGGGTTAGCGTTTACCCGCTTTATATGGGGTTGGGTGAGGTGCGTTTTGGCCATGTTAATAGGATAAACAAGCCATATGATAACTGTAGCTGAGCGATTAGCAAAACAAAACAACCAAGGATAATTTGATAGCCGGCACAGATATCGAAAAGCACATTACAACTACGCTGGATAAATGATAAGGGAGGAGGAGAGGGGAGAAAAATACCTCCCCGTCCCATTTCCACCTTTTTTTCACTCCTCTTTCAACCCTATGATTTTCTGCCAATCCAAGATGGCGCACATCTAAAATGCCTAAAGTGCAGGTTAATTTTCCTCCCCTAAGGTGCCAAAAACAAGGCGTCAGTTTTGAAGTATTTTTGTCATCGTCTGAATTTTTCTGGCGGTGCTTAGAAAGTGGAAGAACATAGTTTTTTTCAGTGTATTCCTTTTACAAAATACTCGTAAATAAATATAGTATTGGCTCCTATATAGTTGTGAAAAGTAAACAATCTTAATTATAGTTATAGTTGCATGAGAAACACAGATAACGGTAGTAATTAAAGTGCCACTGGGACCAGAATTTTGGTATTCCATACTTTTGCATTTTCGAAAATAATCTGTGGTTGTTAGTCACCATGCCAAATTTCAACTCATTACGACGACTGGAAGTCGCTTTTTTCGGACGGTTTTTGTCGAGATTTTACGGCCGCCATTACTGGCCCATGTTCCGGAAGCTGGCTTGCGAATTAGGAGAAGTGACGTTAGAGGCTCACCTCAAACCTAGTCAGGCTTCATTCCGCGGGAAATTTAACTGTTGTCGAGGGAAGATTTCGTGCCAACTGTTTGCTGTACGGCCTTGAAATTTTCGTTGCTGCAGCGGTTATGAGGGGTAATACTTGTGTCGTACAATGTTACAACAATAAATCCAACCAGCTGGTTTTTCGCTTCATCAAAGCCTTGCGAGCGGAACTGCAGTGGAAAAATGGATAATGTTCGTACTCACACACAGTGCAAATTTCAACCCGAGAGGTATTTTTGACGGCTGTTCTGATCACTTCACGGATGAGTCTTTCCAGAGGGCTGCTCATGTCGCAGGATCCCAGAGGTCGATTATTCCATTGTCCATTCCAGCTATATGGAAAGAAAGATCCGGAAAAAACGAGACGAAAGGTACCTAATCTTAACGCAGTTGAAGTGATAGTTTGTTTCTTTTTCAACGCATCCACCATTGTGCAAAACGTATTTTCTTTTAACGTATTTTAGTATTTATTTTGCTTGTGGAAAACCCTTTCAGTTCTGCTGTCTGCTAGCGCGAAGATCTTCGACGTAGTCCTCATAAAATGCATCCCAGGCGAATGCAGGACCACCGCGATTAAGCCAATAGTCTGTATTGCTTAGCCTTTTGTTTTAATTCCGCGTGTGTTAATTTCAAAGCAGCAATCGCTTAGAGGCATGGACAGTTTTTTTTATAGCATACCGTCCCGAATGTCGAGAAACTTTTCTCCTTATACCCTGTCGCTGAAGAGTCGATTGACACTACTGTTCGAAATATATAAAGCCTTCGATAGGTCGGCTCGTCTTGCGTGGAAATTTAAGATGGGAAAAAATATCACACGCCACCATTTGTCTAAGGGTTTTAAAATGTTATTTCTTTTAACTGTCATAGCAATCTTAGTAAATGAACTACCAAGAAACATGATTAGATATCGTTATTATTTTTTACGCAATGAATAAAGCAAGTGAAAGCTTCGTTTCCTTGGCGGTGCGCATGTTGTTGTTGAGCAGCAGAAAATTTTCCTTGTGGCTTTGATTTGCACTACAAATATTTCCCGTCACACAAGGCCTCCAGTTCTTAAAAAAGGTCTTGGTTTATTTCACTTTTTTCGGCTCAAGTTAAGAATTCTACAAAAACTGTTCAAAATATTTAGAAACGCCATGCACTTGTGTTTCAATGCATTAAGCGACCACTGTACTATGATGGACACGATAAGCTTCATCAGCTGACTGTCAGATGACTACAGCATTACGGCTCTTCAAGAAAGTTTCCCATACTATGCTAAGAATGGCCAAAAATCTCAATGCTTTACAATATATAATGAATATAAACAACGGCAAACAAAATATAGCTTCTTTTATTTCGATCGACCGATGCTTGAGAATTCGCGAGCATCAAATTCTAGAGTTTTATAGGTGTTTTGTCTAAATTTCCAAAGCTTAAAACATCAATTTTTCGAATAGCTGGACAGCCATTTATCCGTTAGATAAGAGTTATCCGCTCTTTGAGCAACTTGTGCCTGAACTGTAATCACTGTATATATATGTTATATGCTGGCCGGGAGGTCCGTATAGGGAAAAACTGTGCTCAAGACCGAGGGCACAGTTTTGCCCTATACGGACCGACCTAGGCCGGCAAATAACATTTTTATTTTTTCATTTTGCTAAAGTGCTCGTCTTCCCCGCTTTCGTTTTGTTGTTGAATTTCGTTGTAGTCTTCTTCGTCTGGGTAATAAAATTCATTTTCATTGTGTCCACTTTCGTCTGAATCCATTTTCTATATCTTACGTGTATAATACATAACTTTTTTGTTCACCCGCTAATGGTTTTTGTGCAATTATTGTTTCCAATTTGGCACTTTAATGGCGTCGGTGACCAAAGTAAAAAATTTCGCAAAACCGGTCCGGATAGGAAAAAACTGGACCAGCGGAACGCGCGTCAACAGCCAATCAAATTCTGGGATTCCGGATTCCGGACCGGAAAAATGCTTAAGAAAAAAATAAAAGCATTTATTCACGCATATTTTGAACTCCCGCCAATAAGGCGAGAAAAACAACTTTAAACATTTTGTTTACAAGCTTATAAGCTGAAATCTACTGACATCAGTTCTTACATCGTACGGTAAGAAAAATTCTTCATTTGCCGAATTAAATGAATCCTCTGATGCTTCGGAAGCTAAAGACTGTTCCGAATCGTAGAAATACTCTTCGGAGGTTTCGCAGTCGACGGTAGGCATCTTGAGTCAAACGCGACTGAGGTGAGCCTCTGACGTCACAAGCTATTAAATTGCGCAATCACCCAGGAACACGTTTTCAGTAATGGCGGACACATTTTACGCAACTTTGGAGCTAAAAAATATTAGGATGGAAGGTTTCTTGTTCAGTTTTCTGGATAAATATAGACGCAACGCGATATTCTGCGACAGAATTTGGCCGAAATAAACCTACGAATTTTCGTCTCAGTGGCACTTTAAATAAACCTGTTACGTTTGAATCCGGACAGAAGAATTTAATTTTGTTCGGTTAAGATCTTTAACGCGGAACATGGAGCCAGGACGATACCGAAAGTCCAAACCTGACTTGAGGCAGGGAATGTTCGTTTTCCCGCTCTAGGCTCCAGCTGCAAATTTTTTTTTGAGTTCTGATTATTTGAAGATGTTGCTAGACTTTGTTGTGATAGGTCAATTGGTTTTTCGCCAGAAGGTAGAGGACCCTTAGAAGACAAACTCCTGTTTGTGTGTAAGAAAACTTGTTTGCATTTGGTTGATCCACATTAGAAGCTGTGTAATAGTCTCTTTGGGATGAAAACACTATGCACTCCCGGTACTTAAATGCAAATTTGGCACTGGCCTTTGATTGCAATTGGTTCGCTCATGTCTGCCATGCGCGAGCCAACCAAAGGCTTTTTTGAACTTTCCAGAAGTGTTTTGTTCTTCAGTGTTAATTTGTATAACAGACAACGATATGAAAAACTAATTTTATCTGGCTGACTACAGACAAGTCTCCGGTGAGTGGACCACTTCTGGGATTACATGCAGTTGTTCGCTTTGGATAGGTGTCAGCTTATGGAAGCCAAAAATGTCACAGACACAACATTTGTGACTTCTATAAGCGGACACACCAAAACTGCCCGAGTGTCCACTTAGGAGTTCTGTCCATTTCAGGAAGTGTCCGTTAGGGCAGAAATCGTGGTTAAACTTTTATCCAGAGAAACCAGTATCTGAGTATTCATGTAGTTATAACTATTGATCTTAGTGCTTGAACACTTATTTCGGCTTTAATTTGAAAAGTCTGCATCTTATTAGGACACATCCGTTGTTCTCTAATAACATTCGGTTCCAAAAGGCATCAAAATCATTTAAAATTACAAATAAAGCATGTCGTTGTTACGGTCAAGAAGCTCTGTCATGTCTAGGCTATGTTCAGTTTCCATTGTACGTTCTTTATTGACAATGAAAACAAACAATAGTGCTCAAAAAAGCAACCTTTAATACCTTTGTTCGTATACCTACCGTACCGTTTATGACACAGAAGCATAGTGCAGGTACAATACTAGAAATCCGGCTACAGTTATAAAGGATTTTGTGGCCACCCCTCACCACCACATGTACCTTAACATTTAAATTTGAAATTTCGCAAGACTCTCCTTGATAAGAGAGTGGAAACGAGAGAAACGACAATCGCTACGAAATCTTCCAAGGTTCCGTTTCGAATGGAAAAAAGTGGAGGATTTCCTCTAAAAGAAGTGCGGAAATTAAGACATTTTTCCCTGCGCATTTTGTGGTCCATTTGACTTTCAATGGACATTTTACGGGTTTCTCTTGCAAAACGGCGGGTCTCCCACTGGTTTGACAGAAATAAAGGAAAGGCGTTGACTGATAATAGCGGAATTTTATTTTGTATGGTTTCATAACTATGGAGGTGGAAAACATCTGATCTCAACATGACGGCAAAAAGTTCTAATCAACAAGCAATTAGCCCTGTTACCACACCTTACCTAACTCTACTCTATACTGAACCCCACCGTGGGTAGAGTTTAGCCGCTTTATGTAGGTTTAGATGAGGTGAGTTTTGGTCATGTTAACAGGATAAACAAGCAATATGATAGCGGTAGCTTAGCAAGACACAGACATTTAAAAGGGTATACTGTATTTCGAGGACTGGACTGGGCTGGACTAGTAAAACGAGGACTAGTAAAATACGGACTAGTAAAACGCAGACTAGTAAATCGCGGACTAGTAAAACGCAGACTATTAAAACGAGGACTAGTATTCCTAAAATTATTCCTCTTTTTTTAAACGATAATATCTCATTTAAAGAACTTCCCAAGTGACCTGACAATCAAGTTATCATGATTTCTAACAGAAACATATACAATAAATTCTGATTTACAACAACCTGATCTATAACTTGCTAGAAAATGTAATTAGTTGAAATTTTCGAATTTCACGATCGAGAGCAACAACCCCCAAACTACAGTGAACAGAAACCTATATACAATAACACTAAGAGTCAGACCGGGCATGTCATCATCCTATAAACACATTGCTACAAACAAATGATGCTGCATTTTAAAATAATAAAAATTAATTTTTTTACAGTACATCTTATCTTGACTCATCTTTTCTGATTTAAAGTGATCTTTTCAACAGTAACAAAAAAATGAACTACACAACGTTAACGATACTTAGAGGCAGTACCATAAAGCAAAATTTGAAAATCGGGGTGTTTGCCATAAACAGCACTTCATCCTTAGAATACTTCTTGATCGACATTCTAATTTACAACAACCTGATCTATAACTTGCTAAAAAATGTAATTACTTGAAATTTGCCAATTTCACGATCGAGAACAACAACCCCCAAACTACGGTGAAAGAATGTACCTAAGACATTACTTTACATTAAGATTTCTAATGCCAGTTATGGTTCCATAACCTGGAAAAATTGGCGGTAATGGCAAGGAGACAAAGTAAAACTTTAAACAAATGTGTTATGTCACACGCTTAATTCGACCCTGCGAGAGAAAATTCGGAGAATCTAGCCTACAATTTCCGTACTGTAACACAACTTAGTTTAGACCTTTTTGCAGTACACAACCAATCCGAGACACTACACAGATTTCTGGGTCGTCAATAATAATAAAGAATTTATAGGGTTCAATGTCAGACGCTTCCACAAACTATCTAAACGTCAACAGGAATATAATATAGTGTCATGATCTTACAGATCACAGTCCAACTAGAAGATCACAGCGAGCCTTTCGACAATCATTTGCTTGTGTTCGGGGAGAAGAAATGGCTGTAGATCGGATGGTATTTGGCATAAATTTGGTTGGAACAAACTCCTTGATGGACATGTTGCGTGACGGAAGGCAAGGATGAAAAACAGAAATATTGTAAGAATTATATGTTTAGCTGGCCACTTGAAAATTCGGAATTTGAAGATTCGATTCAACAAAATTAATTTTTATTGATTTTAAATTCAGCAGCATTTGTTTGTAGTGTTTTTAAAGGACGACATGACATGTCGGATCTTTATTACTGGCTCTTAGTATTACTGTTCTGTTAGGAATTATGATAACTTGATTATCAGGCTACTTGAGAAGTTCTTTGAATGAAAGATTGTCGCAAGCAACCGCTCCTGTAAGCGACCGCGACCACTCAGTCAACACTTTAATAAAAGCACTCACTTCTTGATCAAATTAATGCATAGCATAAGCACTGATGGTTCGTTGACTTGTATATACGCGATCCTCTTCTGAAAAAGGCAATAAAAATTATTTAATATTTTTGCTACAGTGCTATGAGTGACCATCAACATATGCAGGTTTTATGCTAAAAGCTTTCCTTAGCGACCACCCTCTATTGTTTTACCACGTAAAGCGACCACTTTTCTGAATTCCCGAGGTGGTCGCTTAAGAGAGCTTCGACCGTATTTTGTTGCGTTTTACTAGTCCGCGTTTTACTAGTCGGCGTTTTACTAGTCCACGTTTTATTAGTCCAGTCCAGTCCAGTCCAGTCCAATCCAGTCTTCAAATACAGTATGCCATTTAAAGGCACAGTACATCTGCGCTAGCCCCGTGGACTAGTCCCTGCGACTGGTCCCTGCGACTAGACCCAGGGAACCAAGTCCATACTAGTGAACTACCCATTTTAGTCAAAAAATGTAGTCGCAGGGACCAAATTCTAACTGGTTTGATTTCGTGGGACCATCCCCGGGGACTAGCTCCACAACTATGCTTGGTCCCTTCGTGTAAACTGTTCGGGGGACAAGTCCCTTCGACCAAATGAAAATATTTCGTTGGATCTTTTCCTTTTTTTCCAGTTGGCCTGGAGAATAAATCTTGTATTTGTCTGTATTGGGAGTCTTGATCGAACAGTCGCCTTTTTACGTCTCTGTATCAGCAATATAGGACACTGGAGAAAAAACTTTTATCGAAATTGAAAATGACACTCACAGACTTCTGGTTGAACAGTGTGCGGTTTTATTGAGCCTACTTACTTTAATGCTTTGCAGTTAATTTACTAAATTTGGTTACACTGTTGAGGACCGCTCCATTTGTCGTCTTCACGTTTCGGCGAATTTCAGTAAAGCGCCTTAAATTTTGCTATTTTGCCATTAACAGGTCCCCTCGTGTAAAACCTTCAAGATACTTGTCCCCGCAACAAGTCCCATCGTGTTAACATTACAGGGGACTACTCGCTTCAACAAGTCCCTGCGACTAGTTCCCTCGTGTTTGCCGACCTTAAGTTTCTGCTAATCCAAGATGGTGCACACAGGAATTAATCCAGCGCTCGCCCGCAAAAAAAAAACGCCTAAACTGCAGGCTAGTCGTCAGTTTTGAAGTACTTTTTGATCGTCTAAATTTTTTCGCTGCTTAGCAAGTACAAGAACATAGGTTTTTCAAAATCTGTGACCTCATCCGTATGATCCTCACAATGAAAAACTCTACTTTTAACGTCCAGCACTTTTTACAAATTCATGGCACAGCAATGGGTACGCGCATGGCACCCTCCTTCGCAAATTTAGTCTCTAGCAAATTTAAACATCATGCCATCGAAAGCGAATTATCCCATTCAGCCTGGCCTTGCGATTGCGTCGTATATGCTCCACAGACACTTCTTCGATCAGAGCTGTAAGGACTCATTGACTATCTTGTGAAACGTGGCTACAATCAATCTTTTCTCAAAAAAGAAATCAATCGCGTCCGCTGCATCCCACGTGACGAAACGTTGAAACCTCGACAATAAAAAAACGTTGCAGACCGAATACCGTTTGATCTTCAATCCCACTCTTCCTAACCCAGCTTCTATTGTACGAAAACATTTGGGAATCCTCCAATCCTCAAACCACTGCAAAACAAACGTCCTCGCTCACAAAAGAAGTGCAAGTCTGACGTAGTCTGCGTGATCTGTTGGTCCACACCAGTTTGCGTGACCCCACGAAAGATGATCAAAGATTAATCGCTGACATTTACAGATGTAAACATCCACGTTGCCTCACGTGTCCTTTCTTACAAGAAGGGCAAGACAAATATATCTTTTTGTTTACTTAAGAAGAACGACGTATTAAAGACACTTAAAACGTAATTTATTTAATTGAATGTAAAAATGCGCTACACGTAACTTGCCTTGCCAACGAAAACTTCACGAACGCTTTGGCGAGCATCGTCATTCCGTCGTAGACCGTCGACAGTTTGCTAACCCTACCCTGTTTCAAAACATGTCAATTTACGCGGGCACTTCGTCAACGACACCCGTCTCATCCCCTTGGAACTAGTATACACTAACCGAAACCTCGTAAGAAAAGTGCGTGAGGCATTCTTCAGGACGCCCGCGCTAATTGTTTTTGCGCATCCTTTTTTTTCTCAACAAATTGACTTTATTACTCTTCCGCAGTTGAGAATGACAAGATAATATAGCCTGAGCTCTACATTTTTAAAAAACCAAAGTGATTCGATAGAAATTCATGTTATTACTACATGTTTTTTGCTCGATGTAAAAATTGATGCAGAACTGAGTATAAAACTGCTTTGTCTCTTAATCTCAGCTTGGGTACGTTCTTAGTATGTTCTTAAAATCTGGGTCAATTTCAGCCTCAACGTTCTTCAACGTGCACGGGAGGCTACTTTGAGTAAAGCTACGATAAGAGGTACGAATATCGCAAATATACGTTTGCCAGATTTGAATTGTTTGCTGGAAGCTGAGTGTATGAAAAAAGCTAACAGGACTCCCGTAAGAAATGTGCAAAGAAGGGGACGGCTATGAAAAGTGACTAACCGGGACACCTTAATTCTCGGCCTTTTACAAAAATATATCACGATGATGAAAATCTGTAAATCAGTTAAACGAAAATACTTCGAAAGCCAAGAGATTTTAATCAGGGTTTCGTAATAATAATAATAATAATAATAATAAAAACAATCTTTAAGGAGGAAGCGTCCGTCACGTAAATACGTGGTTTTCAGGGAGGTCCTCGTACCTGGGGGGAGGTCCTTCGTACCTGAATGTAACAAAGTACAATGCCTTACTGAAGGAGGCCGAGAGCTGAAACGGATATATGCTATCAATAAGAAAGGGAATTAAATTACAGGAAGGTGGTTAAGAATTTTTTCGGGAACGTTTCGACCAATTAAGGAAGATGCGTCGATCAGTGATGGTCGTGGTGGTTTCCGCACGGATCAGCCCTAATAGTCTAGCGGTTATCGACCAAAATTGTTCAACTTGATGATAAAAGCATGGAACTTTGCCACTTCACTAATGACCCTAGGGCTAACATTTTCTGATATAGGGCCATTCCAAATTAACATCTAGAGACGAGAACTACGCGTTTCATAAATTAGCCAACATGGAAACGAGGCTGAGAATAAAAAATCCTACTAAAACGTTATTGTTTGGACCAATGTGTGGCAAAAGCTTGCTAGCGTGAACCACTGAGTCATTTCTTTATTTTCATATTTATTTAATGCTGTCACGTGACCATCTTCCTTGATATTTATCATAGCACTTGGGTACCCTGTGGTGAAACGTTAATATGCATGTTTCCAATGTTTTCTGAGTCACAACAGGAAAACTCATTTATCTTAGAATATAGATGTTATATCTTTCCTTAATTTGATATTTTCTTTTCTTATTTTAGCAAACTGTACCACATACCCTAAATAAACGTTGTGTTAACTGAGTTGGGATCCCTGTGGCGAACTATTGAGTTAGACCCTTTTCAAGTTTTCTTTTAGGTGAAACCGAGAAATCTTCACCTATCTTACGAAAAATTCAACAACCGGTTCGTGTTCTGCAAAATTATTGGTCGATGTGCTCTAAGTGCTAGTTGCAGCAATGTACATATTTACGGCTGTTGGCAGTTACCGCCACAGTTGCACAAGCCAGTGCATGCCAAATTGGCCTTTACGCACTTGCACCGTCCTCTACATGGAGCTTTACACCCACGTCGGATAAGTTCATAACAACTGTCCTTTGCTTGTGGGAGGGCTGTCCAGTACGGCGACCATAAGTTGTTTTGTCGCTGCCATCCCCAGTCTGATGGGCTTGGAAGCACTGGCTGGCGAAGGAGGGTTTGGCCCCACACGTAGCCCCCTTGGAACACTGCTCTTTTGACATGCTGCTCAAGTGAGGCTCTGGTAGGGGGGATGCTGTCCAGGCTTCTGGACTTCTTTGAAAAGAGCTCCTGTCGCACCTCATTAACTTTCATAAGGCTACTTGTACGGTCATACAGAAGGACAACAAATCTCTCAAGTACAGCCATGCATTTCTCGGTGATCTCTGTCGGTAATGCCTTAAGGGCTCTAAGCACTGGTGTCAGTTAAGGAAAAACTTTCCACACATCCCACGCGGTCTTTTTTCCGCGACCACTAAAAAGCGACACAGTATCACATCCAGTAAGAGCGTGGAACATTGGCCCAAGGACGTTGCTACGGCATTTGCAGGGATATTTTGTACATTCTTTCCAGATCCATACGTGACCCAGACCTCATCTGCTTGAAGAGTGCTAGCGACTGAAATACCAAGCACAATTACATCTGCGTCGTTGCTTCTAATCCTGATTCGTCGATGTCCACTTGAGGTTGCATCGAATGTATGAACCATTAGGAGAGTGCCTGCTTCTTCATGGGTGCAAGGCGCGAGGACACCCACGTCTGTCCTCTTGGTAGTAGATAGGACACCTTCGCCATAGGTAGAGTAGATCTCCTAACCCTCTGGAACCTCCAGTGAAACCACCTATAACACAATACAAAACAAAATAAGATATACTGAGGGATATGTTTAAACTGTGTTAAGAAAGGGCCCACTTGTGTTCAAGAGTTATTCCTTACTAGGTAAGCAATGTAGCTTTGTAGCAAAGTACAATGTATTTTTTTATTTTATTATTATTTTTTAAAGCGCTTAGCACTTAAACGGATAAGCGTTATATAAATATTAGCGGAGCCAGCGCGCTAGCGCGTCAGCGGAGCTCCATTGCTAAGGAAATTTGGTAACCTATCAAGCCAAAAAATTTTGGTAGTGACGTAATAGTCACGTGACCGTCCGTCCGTACGTCCGTACATCCGTACGTCCGTCCGTCCGCACCACAGGGTTACCAATACACTTCCTACACTGGATATGACCCTGTGCTGTATCCCGTGTGTTTTTGGCGCGAAATCGCATGTTGACCCGCGTTGTAGCAAAACAAGCAAAGACAAAAAAAGTCAAAAACAAATTTGTTAATGGAAAAAAAAGTTAAAAAGAACACTCAGTTGTCTTTTTGGTGGAAGGGGAAAAGTTCAATTTAGGCGAAAAAAATTAGGCGATAAAGTTCAGGCAAAAAGTTCAAATTTGCCTCGTCGGTTCTGTTCAAACTCGGTCGGCACACCGCTTGAGTTTGCAGCTTTTCGCAGCGGTTTCGGCGCCAAATATAGCAGAGTTAGTGGTTTTTGGTTTTTTCTGTCCACAACGATGGTTTTTACGGCGTTTCGAACACATTTTGCCAGGAAAAACACCAGCATTTTCATGCTGATAGGCAGCTTGTCACGAAGAAAGAAATAAGTATTAAAATTAACTTGAACAGTAACGTAAAAAGCCCATGGCCTAGTGGACTAGTCACCGACATCTCACGCGGACGAGCCGGGTTCGACACTCAGCGAGAGCAGGTAGTTTTTTCCTTTTTTTTTTCTTTTTTTTTTTTAATTTAACGACTTGAATGAGAGTATTTTCACAAATTAATAACTGCCAGCAAAAACAAAACAAAAAAAAGCAAAACAAAACAAAAAATAAAACAAAACAAAAAACAGACAAAACAAAAAGGGGGGCTCCGCTTTTAGGCTTGGCTAAATCTATATATTATTGTATTGTATTGTATTGTATTGTATTGTATTGTATTGTATTGTATTGTATTGTATTGTATTGTATTGTATTGTACATACCTTGTTTGCAAGAAGTTTGAAAATTCGTCTTTATTGTCATCGACTCTCAGGAAGCTTTTCCAGTCAGCAGGAATTCTTGTTGATGTTAATACTTTGCGCCTTTGTCCAGAACCTCTTTTTTCTCGCAATGATCTCTTCAGTGAATCGTCCTGATAGACATCCCATAGTAGGTCAACTCTTTTCGCTGTTTCAAGGTGTTTCAGGATGTAAGGGGTGAACACGTTACTGAAGCACTCCTCAAAGGTACGCGCTGTTCTCGGCTGTAACATCTGCACGATAACAGCTCCATCCAGAATGACTGCATCAACGGCTGGTTGAGTGGCGATCTGTACTGATGTGTTCGACAAACACTTCAGCAAGTCTGCCTTCTGTCCTCCTCTGAGCTGGCCAAGCTTTGAAAGTGATGGCGCCACGGTTGGTTCTCATATTTGAAGAAATCTTCCAAGTTTCCATCCCGGATTTGACAAGCTATGTACAACCGCGAGAACAGAGAACAGTCCTCCTTCAACACTTCCAATTGTGCCTTGTCTTTCGAAACCATCCTCTTGTTCGGGGTGCTGAATATAGTGAGATTATTCTTCTTGAGAGGGTGTGTAACCGGCTTGCTTCTGTCAATGAATCACTCTTTGAAGGACAAATTGAATTGTTCCTTTCCAATCTTTCCTGCATCGCGAATAGCTCTGACTACAGTATCATCCATGATACCCTTAGTATGGATCGCCATCAGGTTTTCACCTTCTTCCAAAAACGGGTTGCCAAGTTCTTCAAATGAAGATATGTATTCAGAACGTCTTTGAAGAATGCACTCTGCACGCCCGGCTTCTGCTCGCGATGTACATTTTCCTCTATCACGGAGTTGCTGCCTTCAAATTGTTGAACCATTCTGGAGAGCTCACGACCTGTCACCATCCACCTTCTTAGAGCTGCTGGATTCTCGGTGAGGCCGACTGCGCCTCCCTCTCCTTTAACGACGGCATTCACCTGCTCGTGACAATGATCTAGCGCTATGGACGAGAACAACCTGGGGGTCTTGTGTACAACAAAAGAGCCATCGCTGAAATATTTGTACACCCTTGGATTCATGGATGGAAGGCCACACATGTCTCTGCAGTGCACAGCAAGCCACCTGGCATAGTTCGAATGGCCCATTACAAACATCCATGGCAGTATCTGTCGTACGGCGTCGATGTACAGAGGGAAGTTACCTTCTCGGAAGGCTCTCACAAGGAGAAGACAGATCAGCTCCAGATTGAGCACTGAAGACCAGTACTGAAACTGCGGTGATTTCTTTGCCATTGCATCTTTCCATTCATCTTTTGACAACGGGTTTTCTTGCTCATTCGCTCTTGATTTGGCTTGATATTAATTGTAGGCTTTACTCATCAGAATATGCATGCTTGCAGCTGTCTCTTGGTGTGCGCGTCGTGTACGAGTTACATGGCTTGCCAACAGAAATGACTCTGCTACCCCTTGTGGTTGCTACTCCTGCGTTGCACATGACGTCTGCCCATCCGCTGCCACTCAGCCACTTACCAAGCATTTTGAAGGATGCCATCTCTATGTGCAGTCCCCCGAGCATGACGACGAATTGCGCTTCACTGAACTCGGCAAGTGTTTATTGAAGTTGCTTTGCTAAGGCTGATCTAATGCGATGACTGGAGTGTGTGAGGGGTTGACGTGCTGCACAGCAGACTTAATCACCGGAATACTGTGCGCTATCATGGCCAAGGAATGAGCGTTCTCTACAAACATCGGCAGCAGAGATGTGATAGCAGGCTTATAGCTAGACAGTGAGGATTGAGTGGCTCTGTGCGCCGCCCATGATACAAAATCTCTGGGTTGAAGTTCTCCTTTGCAAACGAGTTCCTGAGTATTGCTGAGCCAGTCTTCTTCATCATAGTCACTTTCACCAGAAAGAGAAACACGGGATGTTAATAACTGCTGTGATACCTCGGGAGCATTTAAATCACCGACGGGTAGTGCCATAGGTGTAACTTCACTGTAACTTGATGACAGGTGAGAAATGGTCTTAGAGGTAGAAGGCTTAGAAGGACCTAACACGTCCGTATCTCTTGATGTTCCTAATTCACCATTGGAAGGATGCTGTACAAGAGAAATTTGCTGTACCATGAAACGAACTCTGGGAGCTAGTGGAACTCGGATTATGGTCAATGTTATCAACCGCTGCGGTAGTGAACAGTTCCCCTCTAAGTTTAGAGGGACACAGAACTCCTTCACGCTCATACCTTTCAATAACACTGTTTGTTATTTCGGTAGACACAGAGAGGAACCTGTCGTATGAAATACACATACCTAGGTTATAAAAGGTATCGATGAGAGACCTGTCTCTGGTGGCTCTATGTATTTTCAGAGCTGTGTAAATGGGCAGCGGGCACTCTCTTGATCTAATATGATGCGTGCTACCAGTGCACTCGGGTCGATCACGAGGTCTTGAAATGCTGTTAAATACAATCAGTTGTGCGATGGTGAGACAGGCCTGACTATCAGAGGGGTCGATCTTGGTGGTGGGACCTTTAATTATCATACCAACTAATGTTAACAAGGAGACTGGAACAGCATTTTTCTGACACTCAGATACAAATGTGCCATCGAAGGAGTTTTTTTCTTTCAGGATCTCTCGTCTCACAATACGTGCTGCTCTTGCCAGACACCATGCAGCCGAATCCATCTTTTTAACCTTTGACAGCAGCCCACCGATTTCTTGTTGCGGTACCAGTCGAACTTCTCTGCCCTCTGCATGCGCCGTAAGATCAGGCAATGCTGCTTGCCCTCTCTCTTTAAGCCGTGTTGCGTTTACTTTTCCACACTCAGCGCCTAGCTCATGTAGTTTGGAGGTATAAAATCTCACAAAATCTGAAAGAGTAAGTACTGCAGGTTCTTCGACTTCAAGACATTCGTCAATATAAGTAATCAGCTCTGCGAATGCAAGCTCATCCAGCTCGACTGATGCATCATCGGCGGGTTTTGAAGCTTGTTGTAAAAGGCCTGGCCTGATTATACAAGCCAACCAAGCATTTGTCATGGTACTTTGCCTCGATGGCAATTAAATCACCAACAGACAGTGTAGCAATAAGTTTTCTCTTATTCAGACGAGCGGCACACTCCCTGACTTTTTGTCAACATCAAGGGTTGATGCAGAATGAAGATAGCTGGAACTATCATATTCGTCCCAGAAAAAAAAACATTGGCTTTGGGGGTTATAACTTCCTACACTAGATCGCCTAGCTTTCACTGGACTGGAGGGAATTTCTTCTACTATTTCATCTGATCTTTCTTCTTCTGCAACTTCAGCTAATTTTCGTTTCTTTGCACGCTGTAGCTTAATGTTATTATAAAGATCTCTACACAATTTATGCCAGCAGGCTTTGTTGTGGAGTAGCTTTTGTTCAATTCCTTGGCCTTCGTCTACTGGTAACTCACAGCTAGTCACATTAATTCCAAGCTTCTTGAATTCCTCGACCTTCTGAATAAAGGAAATATAACCAGCGCCAGCATCTTTTCGTTTTGAATTTGCTGGACACTGTAAGCGTTCCCCTGTGGTTTTCTGGCAAATAATGCAGCGCTTCCAGTCCATGATTAACTGAAAATTGAAATTCCCTTTTTACTTTTTCAATTTCAATACGAAAAAAAACTACTAAATGTATTGATTGGCATTAAAAACACGAAAAAACACATCAAATTTTGCACTAGCATCCTGTACTGAGGGTAAAAAAACTTATTTCTTATTGTTAACCCCCCAAAAATAACTTATATTTTAGGTAGAAACCTGAAATGCTTTCTTACCTCAGATACCTGTAAGCAGGAGCCATAATCGGGGACGGAGACCGTAAGCGCGGGGTCCACGCGGCCCCATCGAAAAAGACAAATGTGCTATTTTTAGAAAAAATTGCGCCACCCTCAACGTCATAAACGCGCGTGGCTACACGCAAATTTGCGTTCAACGTGGACATGACCAAGATGGTTATAATTATTTGATATCCAGTATGCCCGAGTACATAATGGTTTTTATTATTAAAAACGCAATCGCTAATTGCTATGAAATCAAGAAAGAGAAAAAAAAAGAGAGAGGAACTCCGAGATAAAAGGGAACAGGAATCGATCGCGATCACATGACTGACCGAAAAAGGCGCCAAAACCTTGCGAAATGTTGCAGCGTTTCTTTCCGGAGCTGAATGAATCGATGAAACTGCCCCGAAGTGAACGTACAAGCACAAGGTTTGGGAAAAATCTTCCAATTATGGGCTCTGAAATGTGGCACGTGTTTGAGTTTTCCTGAAAATTGTTGGAATCGTCGTTCAAAGCGGATTGAAGCTGTACGATCTCACCGTTATGGCTGCTAGAGTTCAAATGAAAGAGTTTGTAATCGCTCCATTTGCACAACGCTGACAACGGAGCCATCATGTGTTTGTTTGATCGAACTGAAGGCAGAATTAATAATTAAGCTTGAACGATAATTTCTATGCAGCTCACTGAAACAAGACTACGGAGGTGAGGAACATTAGAATTCACCATCTTACTTTTTAAACGCAAACCACAAAACGCAATTGTTCTCAGTTTAGAGCCCGCGGACGGAATGGCAAAAACAACACTCAAACAACTGTGAAAGCGATTCAACGTATTTTACATGGCATCCGACTTGTGTCTAAATGTCTGGAGCTGCTCAAGGGAACACAGATAGAGCCACAACGAGTACAGGTAAACCAGTGTCAATTTTGCGTGGTATAGCCAAAAATGTCGCCTTTTCTGGTACTGAATTTGTCTAATGCTTTTTGTTCAGACTGCTGCATAATTTTTGTACTGACTCGCCATAAAAAGTGTGACAATTTTTATTAAATGCTTCTTTCCTATTTTACTGTGCTTATTTTGTCTTGTCTCGATATTTCCGACTCAAAGCCTTCCGTATAAAACCTACTGTTTGTGAAATTTTGAGAACAAGTGATTGAGTTGACGATGAAAGAAATTGTAAACACAGCGCTAAATGCTTATATTTCTATTTCTACAGTTTCTGTTCGTCCTAAGAAATCAAGCATTTGTGTCTCAGTGACGTTCAGTTGTAATTTCTCCTTGATTTTGCTTCGATACAAAGTGATTTTTCTCCGGAGAAAAAAATCAAACTCACTCTGTCGTTGATACCCTTGCCATGTCCACTGCGCTATGTATCCCTTCTAGGTTCGTAAATTACCCAGTAAGTAATATTCAGTACTAGGGCAGCATGAAGTTTTACTTCATCTTTCTCCTTCTCATCGACGGAAGTAGTTTTTTTCTTGGTGTTTTTCCAGTTCTCTATTTTGTCGACGATTGATAACGCACTGCGAGAGTATTTGATTGAAAACAAAGCGCGCTTTTCACTATTCCTTGTCTTCATTATAAACATTTCGGTCATTTCGGTAAAGGCGGGCATTATTTCAGAAAACATACGCTGCGAAATCTCGGCGAACATTTTCTTTACTGATTCGGTATTTGAATCTATGTTACTATTTTTCTTGCTGGGGAAATAGTGACAACGATTTATCAGTGCGTAACTTTTCTTCACAACGTGCTTGAAAGATCATTTAACAGTCTTTGCGGCTGCCCTTCAATCTCTGTACGTCCTCAGAGGAAATACGCTTTCGGGATGTATTTTCCCTTTTCGTGCCTGATTCGCCTTCAACTGATTTTTTCGTCGTTCGACGCCTTTTTGGCCCGCAAAACGTTTGTTCCGTCTAACGGGGAAATCCTCGTCCGACATGTCCGACGCATCTTCGCTACAGGATTTTTCTAAAATATTCTCACTGCCATCATTGGAATCACTTGTACAATCCTCATATCCAGAATCACTATCCAAAAAGTTCTCCTCAAGGGCTTGCCTTAGATTTGGAATTGTCACTGATGACAAAAACTGGATTTCTTCATCTCCAACGATTGTAATTTCCGACGCCATTTTGTTTGTTTTTTGTTTGCGTGCATCCTCGCAACATACACGCGTGTTTCACGCGCGCGATGGCGCAATTTTTTCTAAAAATAGCACATTTGTCTTTTTCGATGGGGCCAGCCCCATCACTGAAAATGGTATTCAGTTACGGTCTCCGTCCCCGATTATGGCTCCTGCTGTAAGTACACATGGTGGCTGCCATCTTGAAAACCGCGGGAGTCCTGGGCTTTAGTGCTACAAGTAAACTATTGCTACCCCCAAGTGGGATTCCTGCGGCCATGCTACTTTGTATTGCTAGAATTTTGTTATTCTTTGACAACACCCTCTTTACATTTTCTTTTAATTACGGCCAAAACAACCATTGTTTTTCGTTACGGCCAAAACAACTTTAGTTTTTCCAAATGCACCATAGATAAAGCAGCCACGCGCCTTTTTAGGATATCACCTAAAATGCGTAGGATATAAATAGAATAGCGAATTGAGACAGTGGACGACCTTCATATTTACCCCAGAAAACATTGGAAACATGTATATTTAACGTTTCACCACAGGGTTCCCAAGTGCTATGATAAATATCAAGGAAGATAGTCACGTGACAGCATTAAATAAATATGAAAATAAAGAAGTGACTCAGTGGTTCACTCTAGCAAGCTCTTGCCAAACATTGGTCCAAACAATATCGTTTAAATAGGATTTTTATTCTTAGCCTCGTTTCCATGTTGGCTAATTTCTGACATGCGTAGTTCTAGTCTCCAGATGTTAATTTGGAATGGCCCTATATCAGAAAATGTTAGTCTTAAGGTCATTAGTGATGTGGCAAAGTTTCATACTTTTATCATCAAATTGAACAATTCAGTGTTTTTTGGTCGATAACAGCTGGACTACAAGGAATACCGGCCATACAATAAAGCATGTTCGTTTTCAAGACAACCTCGTTGGCCAAGCATTTCATAAGGCCGAAACAATAGATTAACGTCACTGACTGGCAATAGTGCACAGAAGTGGATTCATATGATAGACAAAAGTGTTTGGCAACACCATTGTGGAGTTCTTTGGCCAGATATTGATAGGCTTCACACGCAGTGTCGCCGAACATTACAGCTTTGATGAAACCGAGAGCCATTCGGAATTGCTTGGCTGTTATGCTCTAGACGACACAGGCAAGGGATTATTAAAGAGATTATTTCCCAAGAATACAACAAAAGTGAAGCAACTGCCTCGGATTATCTGAGGAAAAGCAGTAATGGGAGGCTTATAAACGCGTGCTCGACGGAAGACAACGAGCAAACACACGAAGAAGACGAAGATAGAGCAAGGGCTTGGCAGCGGCTCCGGCCAGATATCTTCCGGACAATGTTAAGCTCATTATACTTTGGATTTTTGATATCCATTTTTAGCGCCATCATCGTTGGAATGATTTCTATTCCTGTCTATTATCTTGGCTTTCAAACTCAGCTTAACTGTGAAGATCATCCTAAAGAATCGATTCCAACTAATCTCCAGTTGGTTATAACCATTTCAGAAATTTTTTCCCTCAGTTTTCTTTACTACTGGTTTTTCCTGAATACTTTATTTTACTTTCAACCATTTCAAATAAAAGGCCTTAAACTAAAGTTGGTTCTTCTTTGCCTACCTTTCTACGTCTTGGAATCAGCTTACCGAATTGCCTTACAAGTTTTTGGAATCTCGCATTCTAAGTTAACACCCACACAACGAATAAACCTGCTTTGCTTTTATTTTTTGTCTCTATTAGTTTACAGATTTACATTTTTGCAAGTCATTTTTGTCAAAGGCCCAGAATTAAGCAACTCAAGTTAATGTTGCTCTTAATAGTTCCGTGCATTTTTACATTAGTTGCGGCCGTTCTGGTAACTTACAACAAGCAAGACAAATCTGGCAAACTTATAATTACGATATTTACACCTCTTATCGTAGCTTTATTCAAAGTAAGCTCCCGTATTTGCATTCAGAGGTTATGGTTCCGAATCAGCCATCCAGGAACTTCATACGTTTTGCTGGTCCCAATATATTGTGGGTCAGCGGTAATGCTGAGAACATTACAATTGGTTCTTCAGAGTTTGCAATCAGTTGTTCTGATTGGAGTGATTCATGGGATCGCAGAAGTCATTGAACGCAGTACAATGGTTTTAATAGATCATATCTGTCACAAGGTTCTTGAAAACAGAACAGCTTCATGGGGAGGTTTTCGTACCCCTCGTCGTGAGAGGCTTGCCGCTGACATCACCATTATGAGCATGTTGTATGAATCAAGTGCTATCATCTCCGTGAATTGCTTTCTGTATTTTTATCAGTATTTTTGCACAGGCGACAATTCTCCTATCCAACTCCTCCAGTCGTTTGCCATCCACTCCTCAGTTCCACTGGTCGCAGAGTGGGCTTTCACCAGTGTGTCAATAGCTATTGAAACTCGCTACCAGAATATGCCAGTGATGGCGGTGTGGCGGAAGCGATGGAGAAGGCACATTCTAGTGGCAATAATAAACATGGTAATGATTTCCATTTGGACGGGAACATATCTGTTGACAGCACTACAGGGACGCTTTACAGGCAAAACTCAAGACTACTGCGAAATGCCATTCAGCTCAGGACCATAGATGCATTGAAATAACGCATCAGTCAATATCCTTTGCCCGGCAGGACCTAAGGCACAAAGAAGGCTACTTCACAGTACTGGTCTAGTAGCGACATTTCTGTGGATTACGATCTCAATGTGAACTCCTCACAGCTGCTTGCTGGTCACACAATGTCATCTATTTGGTGAAACATGACCTCGGTCCCTTTTCTTTTCTTTTCTTTTTCTTTAATTCTTTTTTTGAATTTTTTTTTCCCGTCAATTGGTGTTTAAAAGTCAATAACGTTGAGTCTTTGTTGAAGAGTATCGTGCACGTAAAACAGTTTACGGGCCAGGTGGGTTATCGGGAGTTTAGAGAAATGGGCCCCTGCTCTCTGTTAAAACAGCCGTTGGGCGCGAAATGGAATCGAGTTTGAAAGGGACTGCGTTACCTGTCTTTAGTATTACTTGAGAAAGATCAAAGGCATATTGGAATCAAAGGAAACTCAAAAAATATTCTACTCGGCTTTATGAAAGTACACGATTATGGCTTGTTCTCCCTTTGAGAAATAATATCTTCCGCTTCGTATTCTTCGAGCATTTCGGGTACAAGAAAAGGTCTTTATAATTAGTGGTTTTAATTTCAGCAGAGTTTTTGACCCAAAATCGTAAAACCCCCACAATGTAGCCCCTGAAAAGTTGTCGTGGAATGTAATTTTATAGCCACATTTTGCGAACGATAGTGAACTGGAGTTTACATGAAATAGAAGTTTTAGGGACGGCCGGACCGAGAGGTGCTTTTTGAGAGGTGCTGACCATTACCAGGAAAAAAAACAGCTTGATGACCATTGCCATGGCAGCGGTTTCCCAAAATCGATCTGGTCTTAACGTTTACACTTTGCGTGACTCTCCTTGATAACAGGCTGGAAACGGTGGAAATGACAATTGCTACGGAATTTTCCAAGGTTCCGTTCCGAGCAGGAAAACGTTGGAAGACTACCTCTAAAGGAAGTCCAGAAATTTCCACGTCTTTAATTTCGATAAAAAAATACATTTTTTGGAGGTGGGAGGGCAGCTTTTTTTTCCCATTTGTTGGCTGAAATTTTAGGGATGTTTGTTGCAAAATTGTACACTGTGTGGGTCTCCTTGACTGATAATAACGTGAATTTAATTTCTACATGCTTAGGTATGTCTGGCCGACAACAGTGTGCTACTTGCACGTGGACATTCTTCTGATGTCAGTAATAAACCAATCAGCGTTCTGCCGTTGGGACATTACAATATCGAAAGTGGAATTTTGATTCCAATAATGCAATCCGTTCCCGAATAATCAAAGTCATTCTCAAATAATAAGTAGAACGCGCTGAGTATTTCGACTGTAAAGGTTCTTTTAAACCTTGAAAAAGCGTTTTTCTTTCCTTCGAGTTTGTATGAAAACAAACATAATTTAAAGAATTGATTTGCTCCAGCTAACTATAGACGGGCCTCATAAGTGAATGTCAGCTTGGGACAACATTCAAGTGTCCCCTTTCGATGGATGTCTACTTATGGGAGGCTAGAAATGTAGCACTGATTTGTGCGGGCTGGGGTGCAACTTAGGAAAGGTATCCTCTAGCGGAGGCTGGAAATCAGAATAAACCATTTGTTGAAGAAGAAGTTAATATCTGTTTATTCATAGTTGTAACCATATATCTACCACTTGCATTTCCAAACATATGTAGCCCTTGAGTATTAAACTTCTCTCGTTACTTTTGAGCCCGTTTTACTTCCTATTTCGCACTTAAGTTTTTTCAGTGGTTCAGTACTTTCAATTGGCAAAAACGTGCATTGCATATCGGCTGAATCGTAGGAAACATATATTCATGTTAAGGATAACAACGCTTAAATGATCGTGCAAAAAACCTGTTTCAAGTTTTAAACTGAAAATGCTTCAAAAGTCACGAGAGTTTAATTGCGTAGGTTTAGTAACTGAATGTAACAATGTAAGGTGCATAAATGAAGGAGGCTGAGAGCCTAAACGGATGTAAACTATTAATCAGAAGGAGAATTAAATTGCAGAAAGGTAGTTAAGAATTTACTTCTGAAGACATTAAGACAAATGAAGGAAGATGTCTCCTTCAATAATGGTGAATGGTCGTGGTGGTTTTCCGCACGGATTCTCTTTGTTTCTTTGTTTCTTTGTTTCTTTGTTTCTTTATTTATTTACGTACTTATTTATTCATTTATTTATTTAGTTTTTAATGCTTAAACCGGGAGGCTGACCTAAGCAGGGGATCTTGATTGAAGCATTATTTCAATGCAGCTACGGTCCTAAGCTATAGGCCATTTCGTAGCTAGTGGTCTTGAGTTTTGTCTGTGAAACGTCGCTGTATAGCTGTCAACAGACTTCTACCCATCCAAATGTAGATAACTGGAGACCTTTAGTCTCAGGATTTTCCTGAAAAAAAAAACCGTTTTTGTCAGAGGTGCAGTGGTTTTTGCAACTTTAGCAAGGCGTTTTTCTTCTTAGCCAAGAAAACGGAATTTACTGAGAAGTCTAGCTATCCGCTCTCGACAAGCCCTTCCTGTTAGTCCAACTGGCTTATTCTCTATTAAACGAAAACGTTGACCCAAGTTTCTTGCTATGCGCACCAATCTGCCGGAAAGTTGGGTCTTCTCCCTGCAACCTCAGTCGCTAGCTGGAGATCGTGCCACATTGACGGCGATCTAAATGGAGTGATCTTTCTGCCATAGGAGGAGTAATATGCCCGTCTTATTGCCCGACGACAATGATTCTTCCTAAAGAGCTGCAAAAATCGAATACATTTTACAGTTTTAGCAAATCAGTGGCTGTTGTTATAGTCACGAACACGTCAAGACGGCCGCCATGTTTATTTTTCATTCATCCTTACACGTTCGCTTAAAATGCCCGAAACTCGTAAAAATTTTGCCGTTGAACGCTAAAAGGTTATCACATAAAGAGAAAAGGTATGCAAAAACCAAAATTTCAGCATTGAACGTGGGCTCGTAAGGTTTAAGTAGTCTAAAAACGTTGCCGTATTTCACTTACCGCTAGCAAGTCTTCCCGCCTTCAAAACGTGAACCGCTGACGGCAAACTTGACGGCGAGATCAAGGTCACGTGACCTCTTGAGGTTTCCAGTACTTGGAGAAAAGCTGATGCTAAATGTCGCTAATCCTATGTTTATTACTGCTACCAGCATGTGCCTTCCCCATCCATTCTCATAAGCCGCTGTCACTTTAATGTTCTGGAACAGAGGTTTACTTGCTCCGGTGAAAGACAGCTCGGTGGCAATTCAGTGGAAATGAGAAGTGGAGAGCAAACGACTGAAGGAGCTGAAGAGGAGAATTGCCCCCTGCGTAAAAATACTGATATCAATACATAAAGCAATTCACGGATAGCAAATTCCAAACTGAAGAATCAACTGAAGATCTAAATGCAATAGTCTTAGTATTACCACTGACCTACAATACAGTGTGACAAGCAGCACGTATGAAGTTCCTGGATGGCTGATTTGAAACCATAAGCACTGAAAACAAAAACGGGAGGTTATTTTGAGTAAACTACGATAAGAGGTGCGAATATCGCTAATATAACTTTGCCAGATTTGAATCGTTTGTTGTAGGCTGGGTATATGGAAAAAGCTACCAGAACTGCTGCAGCAAATGTAAAAATGCCCGGAACTGAAGTAACTTTAACTTCAATAGCTTAATTCTGAGGCTTTGAAAAAAATGTCTCGATCGCGATGATGTACATTTGCACACAGACAGAGAGAAAATATAAAATCATTGAAGGCATTCGTTGTGTAGGCGTTACCTTGGAGTGCGAGATTCCAAAAAAGTTGTAACCAAATTCGATGAGCTGAATCCAAAACGTAGAAAGGCAGGCATAGAAGGATCAATCTTAGTTTAACACCTGATACTTGAAAGGGCCGAAAGAAAAATAAGACACTCAGGAAAAACCAATAGTAAAGAGAAAATTTCTGAAATTGTTATAACCCACTGCACTTTAGTTGGGATTGACGTTTTGGAACGACCCTCACAGCTGAGTTAACTTTGAAAGCCAAGGTAATAGACAGGCAAAGAAATCATATCAACAATGGTGGCGCTCAAAACGGATATCAAAAATCCAAAGTATAATGAACTCCACAGTGTTCGGAAGATCCTTGGTCTAAGCCGCTTCCAAGCCATTGCTCTATCCCTCTATCCTCGTTTGCTTCTTGTGTTTGCTCGTTGTCTTGTGTTGAGCACGCGTCTATAAGCCTCGCATCACTGTTGGTCCTCAGATAATCCCAGACAGTTGCTTCGCTGTTGCTGTATTCTTGGTAAATAACCTCACCAACTGGTTGACTATACCATTCCTTGCCTGTGTCGTGTAGAGCATTGAAGCTAAACAATTCTGAACGGCTCTTGTCTTCATCAAAGTTGTAGGGTTCGGCAACACTGCGTGTAAGACCGATCAACATTTAACCAAAGAACTCTGCAATGGTGTGGCCTAACATTTTTGTGTCTAGTGCGAAGCACATAGACACTTAGGAAAAGCGAAAGAAAATTCGATAAGTACTTCATATAATCCAAAATATGACGTAACACGCATAAGGTTCTTACTAGGTTTACTTTATCTTTTGGCTAACACGAAGTGGACATTGAAGCGTTAGCACAAATTTGTTTGGAACGCGGTAACCACGTCGATATATAATCGTGAAGACCAATCCTGACAAGTTTTGGGATATTCGACCAACTGGATTCGAGAAAAGAACGCCAGGGGTAATAGGAACCATTTGAATTCGAGGACGAGAGATTACGAAAGATGCGACGAATCTCTGTGCCTTTGACCACGAAGAAATTCACTGAGCGAGCGGAAATGCTAAGCAAGCGAAAACCTTTTTCGGCGACTGGGAAGAGGACTTGGTGAGTGAACGTTTGCTTTTTTAACCTTTATGATGAATTTCTCTAAAATTACTTTTTCAGTATGCCACAGTCTTCGAAGTACGGGTCAATCTGGCCGAATAAAAGGCTTTAAAAGATGCCTTCAAGTGTTCCAACAGCTGAATGTATACACTTAAATGACTACGCTGCATTCCAAAGCAAAAACTAAGCCTCTTTTGCAAAGAATCAAGTCCCGTTTGGCGATCATTGAGCCCCTTTTGGGCAAATTTGAGCCCCGTCTGGGGATTATTGAGCCCCTTTTAGGGAGAACTGAGCCCTGTTTTGGGATCATAAAGCCCGTGAACGGAGTAAATAAAAAGCCCAATTTGGGAAATGTATTTCGCGTAGGTAGAAAATCTGCTGCCACTGAACTGAAAACTCCTTTGATTGACGACACATCTGCGAAAGCTGCGGCCTATTTATGTAGTCAAAGTCATATTAAGAGTAGTAAAAACGTAAGCATCGATTTAAAAAATCGACTGATGAGAGCTTGCTATCTTCAAGTGCGACAATAACTTGTAGACGTTTCAAAATAGCCAAACAAATGAAACGACGTAGGGACCGAGAGTCGTCTAGATTGCCGATGAAGAAGGTGTTAAGGTCCATGAAAAAAAAGAAAAGCTAGAAACAAGCTAAAGGTTTGGATAAGGAAGTCTATTCCGAAATATTCGAAATTATACAGCTTTGCTACTGACTATAAGTTTTGGTATTCAAGTTATCTAAACAGATCCAACAGCTTTTTCACCAACTTTGTTATTCTAAACGGACTCGCTCCAAACAAGTTTTTAAAGAAAAGCAAACTGAGACATAATGCTTTGTTAGCTAACCGGCAAAAAATAAAATCAAGTAGCCATACCAGAAGATTTTCTGTGTCAAGAATGAAACTTTGACTTTCGGTGATATTGAATTAAATCCAGGTCCCCAGCAAAATGTCAACACACAAACTACATTATCACTAGGCTCCACCATATTATTAAACTTTCGATTATGGCAGCTGGGATTGAGACCCCTAGACGTTTTTGGTGTAGGTGACCGTTTCTTTAGTTATATGGTGACCCATGTCACCACTTGCATGATAGACAAGCTGGTATTAATTATTTGAAAGCAAACCCAGGACACTTCATTGAAAGCAACACCGAGAATTCATGGAATAAATATTTGACTAATATGTCACTGCAAGGTTCATTGTGTGATGCACTCATTGTTCAAGCAGCTGCATGACTTTGACTACATAAATATACCACAGCTTTCGCAGGTGTGTCATCAGTCAAAGGAGTTTTCAGTTCAGTGGCAGCAGATTTTCTATCTATGCGAAATGCATTTCCCTAATCGGGCTTTGTATTTAATCCCTTCACAGGCTTTCTTATCCCAAAACAGGGCTTAATTCTCTCCAAACGGGGCTTAAATTTCCCCCAAACGGGCTCAATAACCCTAAACGGAGCTCGATTCTTCGCAAAAGAGGCTTAGTACTTGCTTTGGAATGCAGCGTACTCATCAAAGCGTGTACATTCAGCTATTGGCGCCAAGAGCATTGAAAATCATCATTAAGGTTAACAAAGCAAACGTTCACTCACCAAATTCTCTTCGCAGTCGATGAAAAAGGTTTCTGTCGCTCAGTGTATCAAAGATACAATCTCGCACTAGACACATGTACGCATTGCGGACCTACTTTTGCTCACTTGTAACAGTTAATATTTCCAAATGAATCCAGTTTTGTGGTGCACTATCGGATTCTGTCTCTTTGCTCTTTGACAGAGACATATACATAGAATGCAGTGTTAAGAACTTGAAGTGTTTCAGCGCTATAAAATGCTTAAACGAATCAGAGTTATTTAATTTTTTTTTAAACGAAAATAGTTCGAACGTCACGAGATATCTATTAAGCTGCGTAACTGAAAGAAACAATTTGTGGTGCATAACTGAAAGAGGTCGAGATCTTCAACGGATGTAAACTATCAACCACTGGCAGAAAGGGAATTCAATTATAGAAAAGAGGTTAAGAATGTTTCGGAAACGTCACCACAAATAACAGGTCGAGGAAGCATGCAACCCAGCACCGTTATCAGGGTCTCTCTTCTTCCTCTCCCCTGGAGCGACCATTTTCAGGATAACGATCAAACAGTTGCGTCCAACATCGCGTTGGAAGAACATGTTTCACTGTTTATAATGTTTTACCTGAAAGCGCCACCAAACTTAACCCTCTCCCATTCCTAACAGCCCAGCCTGGGACCAAAGATGATATGCATATGCATCGGATTCTGTCTCTTTGCTCTTTGGCAGAGACATATACATAGAATGCAGTGTTAAGAACTTGAAGTGTTTCAGCGCTATAAAATGCTTAAACGAATCAGAGTTATTTAATTTTTTTTAAACGAAAATAGTTCGAACGTCACGAGATATCTATTAAGCTGCGTAACTGAAAGAAACAATTTGTGGTGCATAACTGAAAGAGGTCGAGATCTTCAACGGATGTAAACTATCAACCACTGGCAGAAAGGGAATTCAATTATAGAAAAGAGGTTAAAAATGTTTCGGAAACGTCACCACAAATAACAGGTCGAGGAAGCATGCAACCCAACACCGTTACCAGGGTCTCTCTCTTCTTCCCCTCCCCTGGAGCGACCATTTTCAGGATAATCATCAAACAGTTGCGTCCAACATCGTGTTGGAAGAACATGTTTCACTGTTTATGTTTTGCCTGAAAGCGCCACCAAACTTAACCCTCTCCCATTCCTAACAGCCCAGCCTGGGACCAAAGATGATATGCATATGCATCAGATACATGTGCCAATTTAATTACCATATTCTGCATGGTAGCTATAAATAAATGACTTCATCATGAATGCAGCGTTTTTTTGGACATCTTATAGACTCTGAACTGAAAAAAGAAAGTCTGTTGCAAAACTACTGCACAGTAATCAGATTCTTCATCTCTTTGACATTTATTTTAATTCTCCTCCTTGATAGTTTACATCCGTTTAAGCTCTCGACCTCTTCCACGCCGTACACCGAAGTATTGTTGTTTTCAAAAACTGAAACAGCTTCGTCCCTTTTAATAAGGCTGAAACGATAGATCAACTTTATTGTCTCAACTCTACATCTCTCCGCCAGAGAGAAAAAAGCCGATAGTGCACAAACCTGGAATCATTTGGATATATTAGCTGTTGTGAGTAGAAAAAAATGTTAGGCCACACCATTGCAGAGTTTTTTGGTCACATATTGATAGGCTTTACACGTAGTGTTGCCGAACACTACGACTTTGATGAAAGCGAGAACCATCTTGAATTGTTTGGCTACTATGCTCTAGACGACACAGGCAAGGAATGGTTTTGTCAACCGGTTGAAGAGGTTATTTACCAAGAATACAGCAATAGCGAAGCAACTGCCCGGGATTATCTGAGGACGAAAAGTGATGTCAGGGTCATAGACGCGTGCTCAACGGAAGACAGCGAACAAACACAAGAAGTAAACGAGGACAGAACAATGGCTTGGAAGCAGCTCAGACCAAAGATCCATCGAACAGTTTGGAGTTCATTACACTTTGGTTTTTTGATATCCGTTTTGAGCGCCACCATCGTTGGAATGATTTCTATTCCCCTCTATTACCTTGGCTTTCAAACTCAACTCAACTGTGAAGATCATCCCAAAGAATCGATCCCAACTAAACTGCAGTGGGTCATAACAACCTCAGAAATTTCCTTCGTCTGCGTCCTTTACTACTGGTTTTTCCTGAACATCTTACTTTTCTTTCGACCATTTCAAATATCAGGCCTTAAACTAAAATTGGTTCTACTGTGCTTACCTTTCTACTTCTTGGATTCAGCTTATCGAATTGCTTTACAAGTTTTCGGAATCTCGCACTCCATTTTAACACCCACACAAAGAATACCGGCTATGATTCTGTTTTTCCTCTCTGTCATTTTACAACTTAAGATAATTACGAGACATTTTTGTGAAAGGCCCAGAATTAAACAGCTCAAGTTAATGTTACTTTTGATAATTCCGTGCGTTTTGACATTTATTGCGGCAGCTCTGGTAGCTTTTTCTATATACCCAGCTTACAACAAGCAAGACAAATCTGGCAAAGTTATAATGGCGACATTTGCACCACTTATTGTAGTTTTTTTCAAAGTAACCTCTCGTATTTGCGTTCAGAGGTTATGGTTTCCAATCAGCCATCCTGGAACTTCATACGTGCTGCTGGCTCCAATATATTGTGGATCAGCGGTAATGTTGAGACTATTACAAGTGGATCTTCAGAGTTTGGAAGCAGTTGCTCTGATCGGGGTTATTCATGGGATCGCAGAAGTCATTGAACGTAGCACCATGGTTTTGGTAGATCATATTTGTCACAAGGTTCTTGAAAATAGAACAATTCCCTGGGGAGGTTTTCGTACCCCTCGTCGTGAGAGGCTTGCCGCTGACATCACCATTATGAGCATGTTGTATGAATCAAGTGCCATCATCTCCGTCAACTGCTTTCTGTATTTATATCAGTATTTTTACACACGCGACAATTCTCCTATCCAACTCCTCCAGTCATTTGCTCTCCATTCCTCAGTTCCACTGATAGCAGAGTGGTTTTTCACAAGTATGTCAATAGCTATTGAAACTCGCTACCAGAATATGCCAGTGATGGCGGTATGGCGGAAGCGATGGAGAAGGCACATTCTGGTGGCAGTAATAAACATGACAATGGTCTCCATTTGGACAAGTACAAGTCTGTTGACAGCTGTGCAGGGACGTTTTACAGACAAAACTAAAGACCACTGCGAAATGCCGTTCAGCTCAGGACTGTAACTGCATTGAAATGATGTATCAGTCAGGATTCCTGCCCAGTCAATACTCCGGTATAAAGATTAAAAAACGGGAAGTAGCAAATGCCTCATGTTAGGAACTATCAAGGTGCCAATTCCGCATGATGCAGTAACAGAAAAATGAAATTCGTGGCATTCTGGCCCATCCTCATACTTCTGATAGATAATTCACAATAAACTAAGGAACAGAGAATATTCGTCGAGTCATATTATTTCTGTGGAAGTGCAATTTCATTATGAAATTCTCACAACCAGTTGGCCACAAAGGAACTGAACGCTGAGACAAAACCACGGTTATGACGATCAGTTGGCTTCACACTAGAAGCTAAGTTTGTTTCAAGTAAGCACTTGACTCAAGTGCACTTGAAAATTTCAAGTCGCCCTTTACAAAACTTGGCTTCACACTTGATGACAAAGTATGTTACTTGAGGTACAAGCTGTCCATCATCTTTCGCGGTAAAATCAGTCACGCATATCACAAAATGCTCGCTTGTGAAATCATGAGGCCTTTACAACAGAGGATAGTTTTCTGTAATTTCCTATTTATTTTGTTGTTACTTTTAACCCAAAGGGTTTAAACATTACAAGAAATGCACAGGTACTTCGTTCTTAACGAGTACGTGTCAGCAACGCGAAGGAACAAGCGACCTCTTCTTCTGCTTTTGGTTCAACGACGTGGTTTTCGGCAAAGAAACGGCCGCAGGGCTTGGGCTTGGCCTCGTCCACAAAATTGGTTTAAAGTGCTTTTAGCTAACCGAGACATGGATCCACTATGGAAAACGCCAGCCGTCCATTTTGATTTTTTTATCTCAGCTGGCAAGTTGTTTTGTCCTTTCATCAGAATCGTGACAACGTTGCACGCCGCTTTCGTTTGGCTTCCATTTCCTAGATTTCCTATCGGTCAAGTGCGTTCTCAAGTGTGGTGTAGACCATACTTGGCGGCGTACTTCGGCTTCTTTGAACTACGAAAGTTTCCATGGTCACTAAGTTAAGTTCAAGTAAGTACGTTTTACCCCTTAACAGTCAAAGTAGTTCCAAGTGCACTTAGATTGTACTTACAAGCTCTAGTGTGAAGCCAAGTGGTATCTCCATATTCCTTGCGTGGAACGGATGTTTTCTTACCTTGTGAAACGTGACCTGGTCTGTACAAAAGCAATTATCCGTGAAATGGGAATCGAGGTTTAAGGGGCTACGTTACCTCTCGTTAGTATTACTTTACAAAGCTCAAGGTCACATTGGAATTAAGGGAAGCTCAAAATAACGGCTCAGTTTTGTTTAAAATTGCTCTACTAGTTTTCTGAAAATATAATTATGGTTTGTTTTCCCTTTTACAAAACCCCTTGAGATTCTTGAAGCATTCCGTTTAGGAAAAAAGGTCTTTACTTTAATTTCCACGCAGGTTAGACCCAAATGGTAAAACCTCCACAGCCTTGAAAGTGTCGTAAAATGTGATTCTGTAGCCCCCAAAGAACATTTACTAAACAATTGTGAATTGAACTTTAGTAAAATTCCCTTTTTGGGGCACGGGCTGTTTTATTTTTAGGGTGCTGACCACTAGCAGGGAAACACCGGTTGATGACCTTTGAATGAACTTTCCGAAATCAGCACACCAACCTAACGATATGGCATTTACATTTAATCTCCGTGTGACTCTCCTTGATAAGAGACTGGAAACAGGAGAAATTAAATAACTATTGCTACGGAATTTTTAAAAGTTCCTTTCCGAGCGAAAAAAGGTTGGTGGACTGCCTGTTAAAGAAGTCCAGAAAAGAAGACATTTTTGCGGGAGTATTTTGCGTTTTTTTTTGTTGTTGCACAATTGTTAACAGTGTGGGTCTCCCTGTGGTTTGACAAGACTGTGGGTTGTCTGCGGCAAAAAGGCATTGGCTAAAAATAGTATAGATTTAATTTCTACATCTTTATGGTTTTACAAAGATGAAAATGAAAATCTCCTAACCTCACAATGACGGCGATAAATTGTTATTGACAACAATCAGCCAGACCTAGGGAGAGGTTTCAGCCCCTTTATTTAAGTTGGGAGGTCTGGCCAATTCAACGGGATTAGCAAGGCAATTTAACGGTACCTGAACAATCAATACACCGCGTGTATAAACAATAGTAAACAGAACAGTATGACAAATAAATAACCGGCCGATTTAAACCAAGGGCTCATTTTATTGAAACAAATATCGAATATTCCGAAATCAGCATTCTTCGAAAACTAGCCTACAACCACAGGCCTACCATCCTTGTTTGTGTGGTTGGCTGTGCTTTTAAAAGTCTCTGTTGGCCATCAAACATGTTTGAAAAGGCCATATTATTAATTACTGTTTTTTTGAAACGACTAAAATGAAATAAAAGCAGACAAAAGTATTAACACAATGTTGTTCTTTCTTGTTTTGTGTTCGTTTTATTGATTTGAAGCTCGCGTGAGTGAATTTACACAGTTAAAGTTGGGGTCACTCAAAAGTGATCGGAGAGATAATTTGATAATCGATACAGCCATTACTTCCGCCCTCAGTTACACCTGTCGGGTACAGCCGCCTGAAATCTTTTATATTTCCCTCCAGCCTGCAGTGCAGGTGTATTTTGAAAGGTAAAAAACTAGAACTACTCCTTCATTCTTAGCATTTCAAAAAATGTATCTTGATGATGTAGATCTGTAGATCATCAGTAGATCTATAGATCCGTTAAAAGAAAATACTTCGAAAGTCACGAAATTTTAATCAGGTTTCGTACCTGAATGTAACAAAGCACGGTGCGCAACTGATATAAACTGATCAATCGGAAAGGCGATTATTTTTTTAAACTCAAAGAAGTGATAATGATAATTTTGACTTTCAAGTCACGGTTTATCTGTTCAACAACGTATTAGTTATTAAAAGCATTAACCATCCATGCATTACTCCAGTTTTGTTCGAGCACCCTTTAAACAAAAGGTAGTGGGCGTTCCCAGTTATTGATGCACCGCCAAGAATCATCAAATCACAACATGGAGCTATTGAACTATTGAGCTGTTAATTGAGCTACGGAGCAATTGAACTCCAAGTCATGGTCCATCACATACCCAACAAATCCTTAAATAGCAATACGCCCTTAACGTGGCAAGAGGTAATTAATTTACTTAAGGTAGTTGAGAATGTATTTCGAAAACATTACGTACATTTAAGGAAAACGTCTCGATCAGTGATGGTGAGTGGTCGTGAGAGGAATACCGTCAATTGAAGCATATTTGTTTTCAAAAACTGGAACAACTTTGTCGTCCTTGGAAGCATTTCACAACCGGCTGAAACGATCGACGAGCTTCACGGAGTCGATCAACTCTATTTCACTCTGCCAGAGCGCAAAAAAGTGGATTTATTTCGAAGTATAGCAATGTTCACTGTTTATAAACATTCTTTTCGTTATTCAAATGTGCCAACCATCCATTGTAACACAAGAGCTCTTTTCTTAGCACTCAATAAGCCTCCGGTTGTCACATTAACATCAATAAGTGACGTAACCGCTGAACTCCACTACTATTAGCTCTTGTAAACCGGCTATCTTTAAAATAGGAACGCGAGAATGGTCCACGTTGGTCCACGTTGGTCCACGTTGGTCCAAATTGGTCCACGTTCCCAGATCCTTCGTTCCTCGTTAACACGTTTCCCGTTCCTCGTTCCCCTTTACCGCGTACTGCGTTTCCCGCGTTACCTAACTACATTTACAGCAAAGCTGATATTGCTAAAAATAATTTACACGTTCATCAAACGTGTATTATTATTATTATTATTATTATTATTATTATTATTATTATTACTAGTATTATTATTGTTGTAGTAATAATTACAACCAGTAATGTTTCTTGGAACCCTTACTAATAAAAAGGTCGTAAATTTTGTTGTATTGGAGTTTTAGCTTTCTACGTTACGAATCCGCTCTATCATATTAGAAACGTCCCCTTTAAGTCCTGAGAAATGATTTTTTATGGTCAGCCAACTTCACCCGATTCACCCTTTTTTCTCTTATTGAGGCGCTCATATTAAACTGGCCTCACGCTTGACTAGCCCGCCTTAGGAGTTTATTTAATAACATACGCAAATCTGATCCGACCATTCTGTACAATGATAAGGACGAAACAATCGATTAACTTCACTGACTCGACTCTGTTGCACTCTACCGAAAAACGGACGCCAATAGAACAAAAAACTAGATTCATTTGGAAATATTAGCTGTTGCCTGAGTAGACAAAAATGTTTGGCCACACCATTGCAGAGTTCTTTGGTCAGATATTGATAGGCTTTACACGCAGTGTTGCCGAACAGTGTAACTTTGATGAAAGGGAGAACCGTCTGGAATTGTTTGGTTACAACGCTCTAGACGACACTGGCAAGGAATGGTATTGTCAACCGGTTGGTGAGGTTATTTACCAAGAATACAGCAATAGCGAAGCAACTGCCTTGGATTATCTGAGGAAAAGCAGTGATGCCAGGCTTATAGACGCGTGTTCGACAGAACTCCTGTACAAACACAAGAATTAGAAGAACACGAGGATGAAGCAATGGCTTGGAAGCAGCTTAGACCGAAGATCCATCGAACCGTGTGGAGCTCATTATACTTTGGATTTTTGATATCAGTTTTGAGTGCCTCCATCGTTGGAATGATTTCTATTCCTGTCTATTACCTTGGCTTTCAAACTCAACTCATCTGTGAAGATCATTCTAAAGACTCGATCCCAACTAAACTGCAGTGGCTTATAACCATTTCAGATATGTTTTCCGCCAGTTTTCTTTACTACTGGTTTTTTATGAATATCTTATTTTACTTTCGACCATTTCAAATATCAGGTCTTAAACTGAAATTGGTTCTTCTTTGCCTGCCTTTCTACTTCTTAGATTCAGCTTATCGAATTGCCTTACAAGTTTTCGGAATCTCGCACTCTAAGTTAACAACCACGCAACGAATACCTGCGATGATTTTATTTTTTCTGTCTGTCTGTTCACAGATTTACATTATTGCGAGACATTTTTGTCAAAGGCCGAGAATTAAGCAGTTCAAGTTAATGTTGCTTTTCATAGTTCCGTGCGTTCTTGCATTTGTTGCAGCCGAGTTGGTAGCTTTCTTTTTATACCCAACTTACAACAAGCAAGACGATCTTTGCACCTCTTATCATAGTTTTATTCAAAGTAAGCTCCCGTATTTGCGTTCAGAGGTTATGGTTCCGAATTAGCCATCCGGGAACTTCATACGTTCTGCTTGCCCCAATGTACTGTGGGTCAGCGGTAATGATGCGACTCTTACAAGTGGATCTTTAGAGCTTAGAAGCAGTTGCTCTGATTGGAGTGATTCATGGCCTGGCAGAAGTCACTGAACGTAGCACCATGGTTTTAGTAGACCATATTTGTCACAGGGTTCTTGAAAACAGAGCAATTCCCTTGGGAGGTTTTCGTACCCCTCGTCGCGAGAGGCTTGCCACTGACATCACCATTATGAGCATGTTGTACGAATCAAGCGCTATCATCTCCGTTAATTGCTTTCTTTATTTATATCAGTACTTTTACACGCACGACAATTCTCCTATCCAACTCCTCCAGTCGTTTGCTCTCCATTCCTCAGTTCCACTGGCATGGGCGCAGAGTGGCTTTTCACCAGTGTGTCTATAGCTTTTGAAACACGCTACCAGAATATGCCAGTGATGGCGGTATGGGCGGAAGCGATGGAGAAGGCACATTCTTGTGGCAGTAATAAACGTGGTCATGATCTCCATCTGGACGAGTAGAAGGCTGTTGACGGCCGTACAGGGACGTTTTGTAGACAAAGCTAAAGACTACTGCGAAATGCCATTCAGTTTAGAACCGTAGGTGCAGTGCAGTAATGCTTTAATTAAAATCTCCTGTTCAGGCGATACTTCCGGTATGAGGATTTAAATTAGCAAATGCCTCATGTTAGGGACTATCGAGGTGTTGAAATTCGTGGCACTCTGGTTCATCCTCATAAAAAGGAACATAGAAGGCTACTTCTCATTATTGGTCTATTCCACAGGTAGCCCAAGCGTAATATAAGAGTTTGTATGGAAAATCGAACTGAGAATTCCCATTGATAAATAAATAAGCTTTAAAAAGTAATGCTGCTTAATAAATTAGATAAAATGTTAACTGCTGTTGTATTTTGTCCTTCTGTGAAGGTTTAGCGCCTTTGAAGAAGTTTTTAATCTTTTACCTTAACAGTGTATAAGAGAAAGATAAGGTTGGATAATGGAGCCAGATCGGCCATACCTGCCTCGAAAACGGCTCCAATATTCACGCGAAAAAAGGCATGTACTTACATTTTGTCTCCCTGAACTCACAAAGTAGTGCCTTATGTTCTCCTTCCTGAATTCCAATGGAATATTCCTTGATTCTCCCCTACATTACACGATCGAAAAGATCGAACACAATTTCGAAAACCGCCATCATTTATCCGCGACCGGGGAAAGTTGCTCAGCTCGACCGTTAAAACCTCGGCCGTCACTGGGAAGGAGTGTCAAATGACAGCCCCACGGGAGAGGGCGTAATATTTCTCACAAAAGTTTGTGTTTGCAAAATTACAAGGCTTCAGAGTTTGTTTCTATGATGTAGCTTTCATTTAAAAAACATGACGTTTAAAGTGCTACTATGATCAAAAAATCACTTTTATTTTTTCTTCGGATTTCGAAACTATGTTTATTAAACACTCCCCAAGCGAAATTATAAGCCTTAATTTTGAGAAGAAGACCGTTAATTTAAACTGCAATTTTCCGTTTTAATGGTCCGCCATTATTACACCAGAAAGGATACAATGACGTCATACACTCAAGAGATGTAGAATGCAGTGTGTGTGAAAGTGCCTTATTTAGTATGCAGCACGGGAGTTTTGAGCTTTCACACTCTCAAACTCGTGTTTTGCATAATTTGTAAGCCGCGTTCACACACTACATTTTACAGCTCTTGAGTGTATGACGTCATTGTATCCTTTCTGGTGTAATAATGGCGGACCATTAAACCGGAAAATTGCAGTTTAAATTAACGGTCTTCTTCTCAAAATTAACGCTTATAATTTCGCTTGGGGAGTGTTTAACAAACATAGTTTCGAAATCCGAAGAAAAAATAAAAGTGATTTTTTGATCATAGTAGCACTTTAAGGTAGTTCATTCCACATCTACATCGTCGTCTCCATCTTCATCATAATCGATAACGTTCACCTCGTCGTTGCCGTCCTCCTGGTAGGACAAAGTGATATCTTGAAAAGGATCTTCCCTTTCTTCACTTATTGTAAAACTGTGGGCCCCCAAAATTACACCACACATCAAATATGTCACACCTTGCACATTTTTTTTTATCCACAGGTGTGTTTTTTTGCGTATTGTAAAATAACTACAGTTTCATTTTAAGTACATATACAGGCACACTTACCAAGAATATAGCGATAGCGAAGCAACTGCCTTGGATTATCTGATCATGAGGAAAAGCAGTGATGCCAGACTTATAAACGCGTGTTCGATGGAAGACGATGAACAAACACAAGAATTAGAAGAACACGAGGATGGAGCAATGGCTTGGAAGCAGCTTAGACCGAAGATCCATCGAACCGTGTGGAGCTCATTATACTTTGGACTTTTGATATCAGTTTTGAGCGCCGCCGTCGTTGGAATGATTTCTATTCCTGTCTATTACCTTGGCTTTCAAACTCAACTCATCTGTGAAGATCATTCTAAAGAGTCGATCCCAACTAAACTGCAGTGGGTTATAACCATTTCAGATATTTTTGCGTCAGTTTTCTTTACCTCTGTTTTTTCCTGAATACCTTATTTTATTTTGGACCATTTCAAATAACAGGCCTCAAAATGAAATTGGTGCTACTTTGTTTGCCTTTCGTCTTCTTGGATTCAGCTTATCGAATTGCCTTACAAGTTTTCGGAATCTTGCACTCCAAACCAACACTGACACAACGAATACCCGCTATAATATTCTTTCTTCTGTCTATCTGTTTACAGATTTACATCAGTGCGAGACATGTTTACCAATGGTCCAGAATGAAGCAGCTCAAGTTAATGTTACTTTAAATAATTCCGTGCGTGTTTACTTACGTTGCGGCAAACCTGGTAGCCTTTTTTGTGTACCCTGCTTACAACAAACAACACAAACCTGGTGAAGTTTTTTTTTTCAAAGTCACCTCTCGTATATGCGTTCAGAGGGTTCTGTTCCGAATCAGCCATCCGAGAACTTCATACGTGCTCCTGGGGCCCGTTTCTCGAAAGTCCCGATAACATTTCGGGCCCGTAAAGCTATTTTATGAGCGCAAGGTTTACCTTAAATATTCAAATTTGTTGTTTTTTTAAGGGTAAGCAGTAAAATTGTAAGTTGATGAAACAAGTCGAGCTGGTTTACGGGCTAAGAGCTACACCACCATTCTATAGATTTTGATTTGAAAATATATTTCCGGGCCCGAGAAACGGACCCCTGGCCCCATTGTACTGTGGGTCAACGGTAATGATGAGACTATTAGAAGTGGATCTTGACTGTTTGGAAGCCGTTGCTCTGATTGGAATGATTCATGGGATGGCAGAAGTCATTGAACGTAGCACCATGGTTTTAATAGATCATATTTGTCACAAGGTTCTTGAAAATAGAACAATTGCCTGGGGAGATTTTCGTACCCCCCGTCGTGAGAGGCTTGCTGCTGACATCACCATTATGAGCACGTTGTATGAATCAAGTGCTATCATCTCCCTTACCTGCTTTCTTTCTTTATATCAGTATTTTTGCAAGCGCGACAATTCTGCTATTGGACTCCTCCAGTCATTTGCTCTCCATTCTTCAGTTCCACTGATAGCAGAGTGGTTTTTTACAAGTGTGTCTATAGCTATTGAAAGTGGTCTCCATATGGGCTCGTACATACCTGTTGACAGCTGTGCAGGGACATTTTATAGACAAAACTGAGGAACACTGCGAAACGCCAGTCAGCTCAGGACTGTTACTGCATTGAAATGATGTATAAGTCAAGATCCTCTGCCCGGTCAATTCTCCTGGCTTTAAGACTGAAAAACGGGAAGTAGCAATCGCCTCATGTTAGGGACTATTGAGGTGTTAAATGCCGCATAATACAGTAAAAGAAAGGGTGAAATTCGAAGCATTGTGGCTCATCCACACACTACTGAAAGATAATTGACAATAAACTAAGGAATAGAGAAGGCCACTTCTCAATATTCGTCGAGTCATGTTATTCTTATGGACGAGCGATCTCATTATGAAATTCTCATAACCAGCCAGTGGCCACAAAGGAGCTGAACGCTGAGACAAAACCACGACTATGAAGAAAATGTCAATACTGTCTACCGCCATATTTCTTACGTGGAACGGATGTTTTCTTACCTTGTGAAACGTGACCTGGCCCCAGTTGTTCAAAAGTTGGATAGCGCTATCCACCGGATAAATCTCTATCCAGTGGATAACGCAATTGGTTTCCCTAATACTTATCCACTGGATAGTGATTTATCCGGTGGATAGTGCTATCCAACTTTTGAACAACTGGGGCCTAATCCACTCTAAACCAATTATCTGTGAAAAGGGGAATCGAGTTTTTAAAGAACTGCGTTGCCTTGGTTAAGTGTTACTTTACAAAGCTCAAGGACACATTGGAATTAAGGGAAGCTCCAAAATAACGGCTCAGATTTGTTTAAAATTGCTCTACTAGTTTTGAGACTGTATTTTGCTGAATTATGGTTTGTTCTCCCTTTAAGAAGACCACTTGAAATTTTCCTCTTCGTATCTTGAAGCATTCCATTGACGAAAAAAGTCCTTAAGTTTTAATTTCAGTGCAGATTTGACTCAACATTGTTAAACTGCCATCATCTAGCTCCTAAAAAGGTCTCGTGAAGTGTGATTCTGTTGCCGCAAAAGAACATTTTCTGAACGAAAGTGAACTGGACTTCAGTAAAATACCCGTTTTAGGGGACGGACATTTTTATTGCTGAGGGGTGCTGACTATTAGCAGGAAAAAATGGACGGCGGTGGATGACCGTTGAATAATTGCAAAGGCTTTCCAAAATATAATCAGCGCACCAACCTTAAGATACATGACTCTTTCCAATTAAATTCCGCGAACGTCTCCTTGATAAGAGACTGGAAATGGGAGAATGGACAAATGCTACGGGACTTAATTCCAAAGTTCCTTTCCAAACGGAAAAAGATTCACCTGTGTTTTTGGTCGATTTAAGATGCGTTTGATTTTCAACCGACATTTTGCGGATTTTTCTTGCAAAATAGTAAACACTGCGGGTCTCCCTGTGGCTTGAAAAAAAAAAAACCTTAAAACGCATACGTCTTCAAAAAGGCACTGACAGATAATAGCGGAAATTTAAGACGGATTCCGCTCAACGTTGGAGCAATAAGTCCAAAAAATATTTACCAAAAAACTAGTCATAGCACGGTAACATTTTCAATGCTATTTGAAACATCACACTCTAGTTCACTTGCCCAAGTGACCCCGCGATGAAATTCTCAAGCATTCTCAAGAAAATTGATCTCAAATCTCGTAAATGTATGCTAAAAACGGACGCCATTTTGTTTTGGACTGACATGAAGCATCTTTTTAATTGAAATACGGATAACTTCAAATCCAATTTTCTCTCGCGGGGTCAGCTTGGGAGTGAAAGTAACGATAAGTTCTTTTTATCTGTTCTCAAAATGTGACAGTGCTGCAAGTAATTTTTTGGTAACTTAATTTTTGCACTCACTGCTCGAATGTTGAGCGGAAATCGTCTTAATTTTCTATATCTTTATGGTTTTACAGAGATGGGAATGGGAATCCTCTAACCTGAGCATGACAGCTAAAAATTCTTATTAACAAGCAATTAGTCATGTTGCCAGCCACTGAACTAAGTGTAATCTACTAAACCCTACCAGGGGTGGATTTAGCCCCTTTATGTAGGGTGGGGTTAGGTAAGGTCTGGTCATGATAACAGGACTAACAAGAATTATTAAAAACTGGACTAGGTATATTGGATTTCTAGCATTTTGATTGGCGGAATGGAGCTAGGCTATCAGCTCATATACCTGCTGTGACCAAATATGGTCAATGAACACTCTACAATACTGAAGCTGAAAGTTTTTCCTGGCGAGCAACCCGGCGAGAAAAATGGAGGAGAAAAATCACTTGGCAGCGAATTTAAATTAAGCAGGATTCCCAACAGTGTCACTAAGACACAAATCAAAATTGTTCCGTAGTGCTTGATTTCTTAAGACAACAAGAAACTGTGCAGAAATAGAAATTTAAGCATTAAGCGTTGTGTTTACAATTAATTTCTTTCATCGATCGTCACGTCGATCATTAAAATTGAACAAACGGAAGGTTTTACCAGGAAGGCTTTCCACTTCAAAATATCAAGACAAGACATAAAATAAAACACCGTGAAATGGGGCAGAAGCAGTTAGTTAAAACTATCACACATTCATGGTGAGTCGGTGCGAAAATCAAGAAGCAATCTAAACAAGTAAGGTTACTAAACAAACTTCCAAGAAGGAAGGAAGGCGAAATTTTTTGCGGGTATAACAAGCAAAATTGACACTGGTTTACCCGCACTCGTTGTAGCTCTGTGTTCCAACAGGTCCAAATGTTCAGATAGAAATCGGATGCCATTAAACGGAGTTGAATCGCTTTGCCAGTTGAGTGTTGTTACCATTCCGTCCGCAACCTCTAAACCGAGAACAACTGCGTCTTGTGCTTTGCGTTTAACAAACTATGATGGTGAATTCTCATGTTCCTTGCTACAGTAATCTTGCCACTGAGCTGCATAGAAATTACCTCTTCAATTTCAAATTAGTTCTGTTTTTAGTTCGATCAAACACGCACATGATGGCTCCGTTGCGCGAACGGACTACAAACTTGTTCCGTTTCAACTCCAGCAGCTAATATGGTGAAATCGTACAGCTTCAATCCGCTTTGAACGATGATTCCAACAATGTTTCAGGAAAAATCAAACACGTACCATTTCAGAGCCAATAATTAGAAGGTTTTTTCCAAATCTTGTGCCACTTCTTTCACTTTCGAGCAGTTTCATTGATTCATTGAGCTTTGCAATGAAACGCTGCAATACTTCGCAAGGTTTTGGCGCCTTTTTCGCTCAGTCATGTGATCGATTCCTGTTCCTTTTTAACGCTTGTATCTCTTTTCTCGTTTTTTCCCTTTCTTTCTGGATTTTTGTTTTAAATAGGGTTTAAGTTTTTAAAAAAACAATTATTCTACTCGGGCTGCTGGATATCAAATAATTATAACCAACTCGGCGCTAGGCGCCTCGTTGGTTATCTATCTTTCGATATCCAGCGCGCCCTTGTAGAATAATTGTTTAAATATGATAACGGTAGCTGAACAGTCAATTCACTGAGTGTAAAAACTAAACAAAACAATAACAAGTTAAACAAACAAATAAACGACCGATGTAAACTAAGGGTGCGTTTTATTGAACAATTTCGAACATTCCAGGATCAGAATTTTCTGGAAATCTTGCCCTTTTACTTCCCCCAAAGTGCTATAAGATCTAGAAGTCGTTTGCTTTATTTTGGCAATATTTTTCAGTGCATTCCTTTCTTGAAATACTCAAGATATGTTCGGACTAACACAAGCAAGAAAAAACACAGATAATCGTTGAGCCCGAATTGAAGAGCTACTTTGCCTGCTAGCTCAAAGTCCAATCATGACTTACGGCAGGGAATGCTCATTTTCCCTCGCTTGGCACGGGCTGACACTCTTTGATCATGAGTTCCGATTGGTTGAAGGCGCGTAGAATTTGCTGCGATTGGCCAATTAGTCTTTCGTCAAAAGTTTGAAAACTGCTTCCTCTAACCCACGGTGGAAGCTTTAAACGAGTCACTTCGGGGTGAAAACGCCAAATACCTGGGCAAATACTCACCATGCTTGTAAGTATGTTTGCCGTTGAAAAAATTTCTCAAACACGCAAATGTATGAGATGCATAAACCAATTAAAGACCGTTTTGAATTTTCAAAAAGCGTTTTTCTTTCCTTTGAGTTTGTTTCCTTGATGTAATCTAGCTAACAGAAGAGCCTCCTTAAGTTGGTATCCCCTTGGGACCAATTTAAATGTTCGTTTTCGACACGTGTCCACTTTTGAGACGTGAGAAATGTAGTATTTGTGTGCGGCTTGGGCCGCAACTAGATGTCTGCTTAGGAAAGGTGCCCTGTTACGGAGGCTGGAAATCAGAATAAACATTTAAATATAGTATCTGTGTATTCAATAGTTGTAACCATATGTCTACCACTTGCATTACCATACATATTTAGCCCTTGAATCTCTATCCACCTTGAAGGATCCTAGTCACCCACAGTGCTTTGCGCGCATCGAGTGAGAAATCCGCCATTTTCTATGCCATCTAAAATCACGATTTTTTCACAGTGAAGTGAAATCCGGCTACATCCGCGCCAATACGGCCAGTTTGGGCCTTCATTTACTTTTTTGGCCTTAAAAAATTAATAGCGGTTACATCTGGCCGGTTATTTTGGTGTTGTTTGCTATTTTTCTCGTGAAATGTGTGAGACAACGCCAGGACTCTAAGCGGTTTATGCTCTCCTTCGCGTGGCAGTACCAAAACAGTCAAGCTTATGAAAGAAACCATTATTCAAGGGATATTCTTGGTTATTGCACTAGTGAAGCAAAAGATATCCAATAGATTGAATGGCTGGACAAGCTTATTCGCCGACATTTTACTTCATTACGGTGCGCGTTCTTCACGCGCTGAAATGTTTTGGTCTTCCAAATGTGACGACGGGACTTGCTCTGCAGTGCCGGTAGCGACGCTAAAGCGAAAGCTTCAAAGACTTCGATGCCTAAGAACAACACTTCAATTTTTTCCATAAGCTAATCCCTGGAATTGCAGAAAAGGAGGAGAAAGAATGGTTTGCGAACAGAAACTTTCAGATCTGTTAGCCGCAGTCGACACCTTAGCTACAATGCAGCTGCAGTACGTTTTGTTTTCAGGGCAATTCATGTATTTTGAAAATTGAAATGAATATCCATCCTGTGCGACAATAAGAAAGAAAATAAACGCTATTGACAAAAGAGTTTCTTCTATTTGAAAGGAATGTGAAATGTTCTCGCTTTATCTAGCGCTATCAATTAAAACTAAATGCGCGGAGCGGTGGTCAGAGCGGCGTGATCGAGTGAGTTTTGGAAACATTTCTGCCCTCCGTGCATTCGCCTTTTGTGTTTTATGGCGATGGGAAAGTCAAGAATACCCAATTAAACAAGATTCCAAACCTTTATGATTCTAGATTCGCTTGTAAGTCATATTCCGCGAGCGCTCGCTGAATATAGTTTGCTTTTGGGTAGGCGGACTGGGAGGCTGGCCGGCTTACGAACACAAACATTCTTTGAGTTCTAGCTTTTTGAACAGCCGCCAAAATGCGCTCAAAATAATCGAAAGCCCTTTTACTGGCACTAAAATCAAAAACAGGCGAAGAAATTTCAGCTTCAGGCTACAATTTATATTTTTACCAGTTGAACTGTTGAGACGTTTTGTCACGTTCGACGAGTAATTTGATCGCAAATTTCAGATCAAAACAATAACAAAGGCGTGCCTGACTAGGATCCTTTAAAGGTCCGAAAGTAACTTCCCTCGCTATTTTCGAGCCTTTTCTCTATCGCCTCTTTCGGGGACCTCATTAATTTCAGGGATTCGCTGCTTCCGGGTGGCAAAAACGTGCGTTGTATGCCGGCTGAATCTTAAGAGACACAAAAACATACGTATAATTTTTTGTCTTAAAGATAACAACTCCTAAACGATCACGCGAAACGCTGTTTCAAGTTTTAAAAATGAAAATACTTTAACAGTCGTCGGCTTCATAACTGAATATAACAACGTAAGGTGCATAACTGAAGGAGGGCGAGTAAGTCACGAGGTTTTAAAAAGGTTTCGTAATTGATTTAAAGTATCAACCACGAAGACAATCAATTGCAGCGGAAAGGTAGTTATGAATTTTTTTCGAAAACATTACCACCAATTAAAGAAGATGTGGTCGTGGTGGTTTCCGCACGGATTTCCCTAAGGAATACCATAGACTGAAGCACATTTTTTATGAAAGTAAAACAACCGTTCCTCGTCCAAGCATTTCATAGGGCTGAAACAATCGATCAATTTCACTGACTCAACTCCATTTCACTCTCAGCAAGAGTGAGAGACGCCGATAGTCACAAAACTGGATACATATGGAAATATTAGCTGTTTTAAGTAGACAGAGTTTTCTAAGTTTTCAGATTTACACTATTGCGAGACATTCTTGTCAAAGGCCCGGAATTAAGCAGCTCAAGTTTCATAGTTTCGTACATTTTTGCATTTGTTGCAGCCGATTTGAGAGTTTTGTTTTCATACCAAGCTTACAACAAGCAAGACAAATCCGGCAAAGATATAATTGCCATATTTGCACATCGTATTGTAGTTTTACTCAAAGTAGCCTCCCGGATTTGCGTTCAGAGGTTATGGTTTCGAATTAGCCATCCGGAAACTGCATACGTTTTGCTGGCCCCATTGTATTGTGGGGTAGGTGTCAGCAAACTAAACACGTGCCTCTCGTAAGTGAATATCACCTTGGGACCACATTAAAGTGTCTTTCGATAGGTGTCCACTTATGAGAAGTGAGAAATGCAGTATTTTTGTGCGGCTTGGGCCACAAGTGGGTGTCCCCTTAGGAAAGGTGTCCTGTAGCGGAGGCTGGAAATCGGAATCAAACATTTGAAGAAGAAGTTAGTATCTGTGTATTCAATAGTTAAAACCATTGTCTGTCACTTACATTATCATTCATATTTATCCTTTGAACCTCTGCCCACCGTACAGTTCCGAAAGTAACTTCCTCCGTTACTTTCGAGCCTTTTTCTATCGCCACTTTCGGACTTCATTATTTTCAGGGTTTGCTATTTTCTGGTAGCAAAAACGTGCATTGTATGCTGGCTGAATCGTAAGAAACATAGAAACACACGTATACTTTATTTATCTTAAAGATAAAAATGCTTGAACGTCGGGCGAAAAAGTTGTTCCAAAGTTTTAATATGTAAATACTTCAAAAGTGACGAGATTTTAAAACTGGTAGATTTCGTAACTGAATGCAACAATGTAAGGTGCGTAACCTCAAGGAGGCTGAGAGTTTAAACGGATGTCAACTATTAACCAGAAAGAGAATTGAATTGCAGAAAGGAAGGTAACAATTTATATTTGAAACATTAAGACAAATGAAGAAAGAGATCTTGATCATTGATGGTGAGTGATCGACGTGGTCGTGGTGGTTTTCCCCATGCATTTTATTTTTTTACCTAATTAATTAACGAATTATTAGTTTATGTATTTTTATTTTTTTAAAGGCTTATACCGAGAGGCTGACCTGGGCAGGGATCTCGACTAATACATCATTTCAATGCAGCTATGGAACTGAGCTTAACGACATTTCTCAGTGGTCTTTAGTTTTGTCTTTGAAACATCCCTGCACGGCCTGTCAACAGATTTCTACTTGTCCAAATAGAGATTATAGCCATGTTTATTACTGGTGAAAGACAACTCAGTGCAAGGTGGAAATGAGAAGTGGTGAGCAAAGTACTGAAGGTGTTGGATAGGAGAGTTGCCGACTGCGTAAAAATACTATATAAATACATAAAGTAATTCACGGAGATGATAGCAAATTTTAAACTCTGAAAATCTCAGCACTACCGCTGACTCACAATACAGTGAGACAAGTAGTATATATAAATTTCCCGGATGGCTTATTCGAAACCACATTAACCACTGAACGCAGAAACGGTGAGAGGTTACATTGAGTATTGAAACTACAATAAGAAGTGCAAATATCGCAATCCTAACTTCGCCAGATTTAAATTCTTCAGGCTTCGAAAGTCACGAGGTTATAAAAAAGGTTTCGTACCGAGTACGGAGCAAAATGAATATAACGTATCAACCAGGAAGGCAATCAATTGCAGAAAGGTAGTTAGGAAATTTTTTCTTAAACATTACGACCGACTAAGAAGAGGTCTTGATCAGTGATGGTCGTGGTGGTTTCCGCGCGGATTTCCCTAAGAAATATCATTCACACATTGAAGTATATTTGTTTCCTAAAGCTAAAATAAGAAGTCGTCGTCCAAACAACTTCACTGAGTCAACTCTGTTTCACTTTCCCAGAGGGACAGACGCGATAGTGCACAAAACTGGATTCATTTGGAAATATTAACTGTTGTGAGTAGACAAAAAGTTTTGCCATACCATCGCAGAGTTTTTTGGTCACATATTGATAGGCTTTACAAGCAGTGTTAGCGAACAGTACAACTTTAATGAGAACGAGAACCATCTGGAATTGATTAGCTATTATGCTCTAGACGACACAGACAAGGAATGGTATTCTCAACCAGTTAGTGAGGTAGTTTACCAAGAATACAGCAATAGCGAAGCAACTGCCCGGGACTCTCTCAGGAGCAGCAGTCGAACTCGTGCGAGGCTAATAGACGCGTGTTCAACAGAGGACACTGAACGCACACAAGACGAACACGAGAATAAAGCAATGGCTTGGAAGTGGCTCCGGCCAGATATCTTCCGGACGGTGTGGAGCTCATTATACTTTGGATTTTTGATCTCAGTTTTGAGCGCCACCATTGTTGTCTATTACCTTGGCTTTCAAACTCGACTCAACTGTGAAGATCATCCCAAAGAATCGATTCCAACAAAACTGCAGTGGGTTATAACCATTTCAGATATTTCCTTCAACTGTTTTCTTTACTACTGGTTTTTCCTGGATATCTCATTTTTCTTTCTGCTTTTCCAAATGTCAGGTCTTAAACTTAAATTGGTTCTTCTTTGCCTCCCTTTCTACTTCTTGGATTCATCTTATCGAATTGCCTTACAAGTTTTCGGAATCTCGCACTCCAAGTTAACGCCCACACAACGAATACCTGTTGTAGTTTTGTTTTTTCTGTCTATATGCTTACAGATTTACATCATTGGAAGACATTTTTGTCAAAGGCCCAGAATTAAGCAGCTCAAGTTGATGTTACTTTTTATAGTTCCATGCGTTTTTACATTTGTTGCAGCAGTTCTGGCAGGTTTTTTTATATACCCAGCTTACAACAAGCAAGACAAATCTGGCAAAGTTATAATTGCGATATTTGCACCTCTTATCGTAGTTTTTTTCAAAGCAGCTTCCCGTATTTGCGTTCAGAGGTTATGGTTTCGAATCAGCCATCCAGGAACTTCATACGTGCTGCTGGTTCCAATATACTGTGGGTCAGCGGTAATGACGAGATTATTACAAGTGGATCTTCAGAGTTTGGAAGCAGTTGCGCTGATTGGAGTGATTCATGGCTTAGCAGAAGTCGTTGAACGTAGCACCATGGTTTTAATAGATCATATATGTCACAAGCTTGTTGAAAATAGAACAATTCCCTGGGGAGGTTTTCGTACCCCTCGTCGTGAGAGGCTTGCCGCTGACATCACCATTATGAGCATGTTGTATGAATCAAGTGCTATCATCTCCGTTAATTGCTTTCTCTATTTATACCAGTATTTTCACACGCAAGACAATTCTCCTATGCAACTCCTTCAGTCGTTCGCTCTCCACTCCTCAGTTCCACTGGTCGCAGAGTGGTTTTTCACGAGTGTGTCTATAGCTATTGAAACACGCTACCAGAATATGCCAGTGATGGCGGTATGGCGGAAGCGATGGAGAAGGCACATTCTAGTGGCAGTAATAAACATGGTTATAATCTCCATCTGGACGAGTAGAAGTCTGTTGACCGCTGTACAGGGACGTTTTGTAGACAAAGCTAAAGACCACTGCGAAATGCCATTCAGCTCAGGAATGTAACTGCGATTGAAATGAGTATCAGTCAAGATCCTCTGCCGGGTCAATTCTCCCGGCAAGAAAAATGAAAAACGGAAAGTAGCGAGTGCCTCATATATCGAAATGTTCAAATGCCGCATGGTGCAGTGAAAGAAAAAGTGAAATTCGCGGTATTCGGCTCGTTACATACTACTGAGAGATAATTCACAATGAACTAAGGAATAGGGAAGGCTACTTCTCGGTATTCGTCGAGTAATTTTTTTTTTTTAATAATCTTTATTTTATAATTCGGTAAATTGTGATCGTCCGGGTGAGTGTAGTCCTGAGAAGGACTGTTTGAGGTGACATTGACTGACGTTTCGACAACCTGAGCGGAAGTCATCATCATCATGAATTCCGCTCAGGTTGTCGAAACGTCAGTCAATGTCACCTCAAACAGTCCTTCTCAGGACTACACTCACCCGGACGATCACAATTTACCGAATTATGATATGACTCCTGGGTTCAAACCATTTACAGTTTCAATCTTTATTTTGATAACATGGTACATTACACTAATACATCACAATATTTCGCACAATATTAGATACATAAATTACACTGGTTTACGCTCCATTAAACTATTGGTGTCAGATTAAAAAAAAAGAAAAGACAAGAAAAAACATACAAAAATTTATTACAACAAAAATTGGCGACGTCTATATACTGTCTATATAGCGGACACCGTGCAAGTCATAACCTTCACCATGTATGCAATTTTATACGCCATAGCTTCCTTTAAACTTATCTGAACTTATTAGAGGCTTAATTTATCATTGATTATAATTTCTCAATGCGATATTTCAATTCTAATTTTTTGTAAATTCCCTCAATCTCAGTTCTTTTGAATTTAACTTGTTATTATAAAGATAGTATCTAGCAAATAAAAGAGCATAGTTAAACTTTTTTAACATCATAGTTGATGGAGCGGTGATTACAGCTGGAAATTTCCCAAAGAGTAATTCGATTATGTTAGGGGAGTAGGAGGTGCCATTTTCTTCATTGAACCACTTAATAACTTCTGTAAAAAACTCTTTCGACCATCGACAGTGGATGAAAGAATGGCCAATTGAGTCAGGTTCCTGGCAATACACGCATGCACTGTCGCTTTCTATTCCATATAAACAAAGTTCCTTTCTTGTTACAATAATTCTGTGTAAAAATTTAAAGTAAAACTCTCTCAAATTGTTTTCTTTACAGATATTTCTTAGATGTTTGAAATAGCCGGTCAATTCTATTTCGTTGGACTGCAGATCACGAGCCCATTTCCTAGGCGCCTTGAGCTCTGGATTGTCTTTGTTTATGAAAAGCCAATAGTAATCTCTGCTCTTCCATTTCAGAAGATTTATGTTTATTGAAGATGATAGCTGAAAGAAAGTATCATCTGGTAAATAAGTAAATTTAGGGTCCAAATTTAGTTTTGCTTTTTCAACTAGTCGCCTGGGTATTGCTGAGACCACCTGTAAATACTGTAAGAAGTTACATTTTAAGTTATATTTTGTGGTGAATTCACTATGCGAGAGAAAAGCACCGTTATTCGTAAGGAGGTCGTGAACTCGGAAAATCCCTTTCTGAAACCACGATTTATAGAAAAAAGTCTTACGATCTATAAGAATTTCTTTATTGTTGAATAAAACTAAGTCCTGTCCAAGGTCAGTTTCGTAGGAGGATTTTAATTCATGAAAGCACTGTAGCATTACTTGGTAAAATTGAGGCATACCGGTCTACTTAAGAAACCTCGAATCGTAGTTACATCTTAACAAGAAATTTAGACCACCGTACATGTCGAAAAAGTGGTTTGGGATTGCTTTCCAAACCTGGCTCCATTCCTCATGATTAGATAAAAGCCTTGACATCCAGGCGAGCCTTAGGGATTTGGCCATTACATCCGCATTTGGAACACGTATTCCTCCTTTATCATAATTTTGGTACATTACTTGACGCTTGATCTTGTCTTTCTTTTTTTTCCAAATGAATTGGAAAATAGTTGTATTGATAGTTCGAATACAAGTCAAAGGAACATCCAGAATTGACATAGAGTAAACTAATTGCGGGATACCAAGGGATTTTGTTATTAGGCATCTGCCTAATATAGAAAGCTTACGTGACTGCCAAACCTCTAGTTTAGAGGCTAATTTGTCAATTTTAACTAGAAAATTCTTTTTATTATTTTGCCTTTCGTCGTATGATATGAAAATACCTAATGCTCGAACCGGTTCTTTAGGCCATTTAAACCCAAGTGGTTTTTCTTCTTTTTCTCTCCAAGGGCCGAGCCATAAAGCTTTGGTTTTAGTGGGATTTAATCGTAAGGCGTCCACCACTTCGATTGCTTTTTTAGTAGAGTCGCAACTGTTGCAAATTAATGATGTGTCGTCTGCAAATTGACTTATCTTAGCTTCAGAATTGAAGACTTTGATTCCCTGTATTTCCTTGTTTTGTCGAATCTTGCATGCTAAAATTTCCGCTCCTAAGATAAAAAGATATGGCGACAGGGGGCAGCCCTGCCTCACTCCTCTTGACAGTTGGAAATAATTTGTAGAAAATCCATTGTTCAGGACCGCACTTTCAGGACTCGTGTAAAAAGTGGAGACCCAGCGTTTAATACCTTCACCGAAGTTAAGGAGATTTAAAGTATTTTGAATAAAGGACCATTCAATGGTGTCAAATGCTTTCCGGAAGTCAAGTAAAAGTAATATCCCAGGAATATTTTGTAATTTTGTCTGTTCCATGATATCATTAATTAGCCTAATATTTTGACCAATGTATCGCCCTTTAACAAAGCCAGTTTGCTCAGGGTGTATTAACCTTGGTAAAAACCTTTCTATTCGGTTTGCTATTACTTTTGATGCGATCTTATAATCTAAATTTAAGAGAGTAATTGGTCGCCAATTTGAGAGATCTGACAAACAGGAGTCCTCTTTGGGCACAAGAGTTGTGACACCTCTGCGTTGTGATATCGACAGCTCTCCTTCATTGTATGCGGTGTTAAAACTGTTTACTAAGTCGCGGCTCACCAAATCAAAGAAGCAATTGTAAAATTCCGCCATGAAACCATCATCGCCCGGCGACTTACCAGCGGGGAAGGTTTTTAAGACTTTGGAACATTCCTCTATTGTTATGTAACCCTCTAGGTCTTCTCTTTCTTCGTCTGTTAATTTAACAGTTTGTAGATCACGTACAAAATCATTAAAGGCCCCATTGTTACCCTCGTCATGTGAAGCATATAAATTCTCATAGAAGGATTCGTTTCATTTCCGTAATTACTTTACGGTTGAAATTTCTTTTCTCTAAATTAAAGAAATACTTTGTAGGTTTTTCACATACTACCGATAGGTAATCACAGTAAACTAAGGAATAGAGAAGGCCACTTCTCAGCATTCGTCGAGTCATGTTATTTCTGTGGAAGTGCGATCTCGTTATGAAATTCTCACAAGCTACAGGGGCCACAAACGAACTGAACGCTGAGACAGGACCACGATTATGGAGAGATTGTCAATACCGTCTATTGCCATATTTCTTGCGTGGAACGGATGTTTTCTTACCTTGTGAAACGTGACCTGGTCCATACTAAAGTATTTACCTGTGAACTGGGAATCGAGGTTTTTAAACGGGCTACGTACACCTATCGTTAGTCAAGATTACTTTACGAAGCTCAAGGACATATTGGAATGAAAAGAAACTCAAAAATAACGGATATAGATCAGTTTTCTTTAAACTTGCTCTACTAGTTTTCTGAAACTGTACAATTACGGTTTGTTTTCCCTTTGACAAAACCCCTTGAGATTCTTGAAGGATTCCATTTACGAAAAATGGTCTTTAGTTTTAATTTCTGCATATGTAGGTTTGACCCAAACGGAAAAACCTACACACCCTTTAATGTTGTCGTAAAATGCGATTCTGTAGCCACCAAAGAACATTTTCTGAACCACTGTGAATTGAACTTAAGTGAAATTCCCTTTTTGGTGGACGGGCCATTTTATTTTTAACGGGTGCTGACCATTAGCAGGGAAACACCAGTTTATGACCTTTGAATGAATTTTCCAAAATCAGCACACCCAACGTAACGATATGGCATTTACATTTACTCTCCGTGTGACTCTCCTTGATAAGAGACTGGAAACAGGAGACATGACTATTGCTACGGAATTTTTAAAGATTCCTTTCACGGTGGGGCCAAACCACCCCCCAAATGGGTCATGGTTAATTTTTAATAATTTTGTTACTTTTCATCATTTCTTTACCAAACTTGGTAATTTGATATGGGTCTTTGTGCCAAACAATTTGACACGAATGGTGATGCCAAATGTCAAATTATGACGTCATAATTGGTGACGTCATATTATTCTCTAAAATAAAATTTTAGAATTTGTAAATTTTTCTAGTGTTTTAGAAAGAACACGTCAAGAGGAGTTGAATGCTGAAAACAGTTTGTCGATGTGACAAATAATGGATGAGATATGGCATTTTAGATTTTGAAAATTTCACAGTCTCAAAATAGGGTCCCCCCCTTGTGTAATACGCTAGAATTTAAGTGTTGTTTTGTTGCGTCAACGACACCATTTAAGTTGCAGATAAGATGTCTTTAATGACGGAAGCTAAATGAAAAAAAAAAACTCGGAAAAAATTTTTCCTGCCAGAGCTAGAGCCCCCAAACCAGTTTTGTGACGTAATTAAGTGTCACGTGATCAATTATGCACTTGCTAATATTATCGTTTTCAAGCCAAAAACTTAAAATCTAAAATGATACGATTTTTTGGAACAACAAGAAGTCCATTTTACCAGATTATTAGCTTGCATGGAAAAAAACTGTACAAAAAAGATCAACAGGGTTGTTTTTTAGAAGAAAAGTGTGGTTCCGGGGGGGACACTTTAAATGTCTTTAAATTGCCATAACTCAAGATACGTTTGTCTTAGCGAGGTACGGTTTTCAGCATTTTACTCCCCTTGCCAAGTTCTTTCAGATGACATAACGTTTTATTTCAAATTTGAAATTTTCAGTTAACTCGTTTTGTGACGGCAGCCATTATGACGTCACAATTTGGCCTTTTTAGTCATTCTCATACTTAAAATAAATTGGGCGACAACCCAAGGTTTTTTGCCAAGTTTGGAAAAGAAATATGAAAAAGAAGCAAAATTAGTCTAAATGACCCATTTGGGGGGTGGTTTGGCCCCACTGAGCGAAAAAAGCTCGGAGGCCTACCTCTTAGACATTTTTGTGGGGGCATTTTGTAATCCTTTCGACTTTCAACCAAAATTTTGCGGGTTTTCTTTTTTTTTCAAACTAGTAAACAATGCGGGTCTTCCTGTGGTTTGACGAGACTAAACATGTCTGTGGCAAAAAAAGCATTGACTTATTTTATTTCGACATCTTTATGGTTTCACAAAGATGAAAGTGAAAATCTCCTAACCTCACAATGACGGCGATAAATTGTTATTGACAACAATTAGCCAGACCTAGGGAGAGGTTTCAGCCCCTTTATTTAAGGTGGGAGGTCTGGCCCTGGCAACGGGATTAGCAAGGCAATATAACCGTACCTGAACAATCAATACACTGCGTGTATAAACAATAGTAAAATAGTAAACACGACAATAAAACAAATAAACAACTGGCCAATTTGAACTAAGGGGGCATTTTATTGAAACAAACACCGAATGTTCCAAAATCGGCATTCTTCGAAATCTAGCCTACAACCACAGGCCTACCATCCTTTGTTTGTGTGGATGGCTGCGCTTTTAAAAGTCTATGTACGCCATCAAACAGGTCTGTTATTGCGATCCAGTGGTCTCTTTTGATTGCGTTTGAGAGGAAGTTATATTTCGTGATAATGTCGTCTCAAAATGCTGGCTTGTGATTGGTTCAAAAGCTGACATGACAACGCGGCCAAAGTCAAACTTCAGAACTTTTCTTCACAAAACCGCCGGCAAAATTTTAGTTTTTGATCAGTAATATACTTGGTAAAGCCTTCATTACAACATGATTCATCCTTACAAGCAACCTACCTTGACAGATTGCCCAAAATGTAAGTGTTAAAACTTTAAAACTGTGTATTTTTCTTTAAAACAGTTTGTTTTTCGGTTTTTATTTTGCTATGCGCGCGCTGTCTTGCGTTATCATTTGTGTTCCACTTTCAGCCTGGAAAAGAGGATGATTTCCACGTTATTCTATTACTTTACAAAGTTTATAAGCTGGAAGGACCACAGCGACAAGGCGTTGAGAGTTGCCGGATCTTAAGTAGACCTGGATCAGTAAAACATTTAAAGTAAAAAAATATACCGAACGACTGATCCTTACGGTGGTTAAAGAAACGAAGACACAGAAGACGAAATAGGTAAAGTAAAAAAATGTATGAAACAAAACATTGCCCGATATTTCGGTTTGCAAAACAAACCTTAAGCTTGTTCAGGGGCTACAAAAGTAGAATGAGTAAACACGTTACAGGACCGTTAACATAAAAGTTTAAAAATTTTTAAACTAAATGAATATAATAGGTTGGTAGCTGAACAAGAAGTGTCATTAATTTAGCTCATCACGTCTGTTTAATCCTTGCGGCTCCAGTGTCTTAGCCTTGTAAATTAAGTGTGCCTCATGTGCACGTACTTTTCTTACGGAGTCGCGGTTAGTATGTTTTAGTTCCAAGGGAATGCGACAGATGTCGTTGACGGAGTGCCCGGGTAAGTTGAAATGTTCCGAAACAGGGGTAGGGTTAGCAAGCTGTTGATGATTTTGGACGGAACGACGATGTTCGCCAAAGCGTTCGTGAAGATGTCGTTTAGTCTCCCCAATGTATTGGTAAGGCCAGTTACGTGGGCATATAGCGCATGCATTTTTTACATGCACTTTAACTTAGTTATCTAATTGAATGTAAAAAATGCGCTACACGTAACTTGCCTTGCCAATACATTGGGGAGACTAAACGACATCTTCACGAACGCTTTGCGAACATCGTCGTTCCGTCCAAAATCATCAACAGCTTGCTAACCCTACCCCTGTTTCGGAACATCTCAACTTACCCGAGCACTCCGTCAACGACATCCGTCTCATTCCCTTGGAACTAATACATACTAACCGCGACTCCGTAAGAAAAGCACGTGAGGCACACTTTTACTGACAAGGCTAAGACACTGGAGCCGCAAGGATTAAACAGACGTGATGAGCTACATTAATGACACTTCTTGTTCAGCTACCAACCTATTATATTCATTTATTTTAAATTTTTAAACTTTTATGTTAACGGTCCTGTAACGTGTTTACTCATTCTACTTTTGTAGCCCCTGAACAAGGTTTGTTTTTCGCCCCATGTAAAGGAATCCAAGCGAGTCGTTGATTCCAGATTCCACACCGTGGATTCCGGATTCCGCATTCCGGATTCCGGAGGTTGGGTTCCGGATTCCATGCCTATGAATTCCGGATTCCAAAGTTTTTGAGATTCCGGATTTCCTTAAGGCGGGGTCTACCTGAAATTTGGTCAAAAAATGAAATTTTTGTTTTCTTGAAAATACACATCCTTAACTATTTAACTTCTGGTTTTCATTCGTACTTTAAAGGACAAGATTAGGCATTTAAGTATGAACTCATCTTTCTAAACAGGCCGAAGTTCATTTGCTCTCCAAAAGTTCAAAATTTATTTTGATTTCTAAAGCATGTGTTCATGCTGATGCATCTCTATAATCGATAATCAGTTTTCTAATTTAAGTATACGACTTTTTGACGACCACTATTTGTTTGTTTAATACCGGTCATGATAGTGGAAAATTTTAGCCCCTTCACTAAAAGTTTAAAAATGTCAATCACAGTTTACATACTTTAGAAGTTTTTTTACATGCAAATAGTTTTGATTTCAAATGTTAAGACACAAGGTCTGGGATTTCATTAATTTTCCAATAAGCGGCTTGCTTCCTATGTGGCAAAGGAAGTAGTATGAAAAATAGCGTCGTAAGAGTCCCTTTAATCTAGGGGGGCTGGGGGCATGCTCCCCCAGGAAAATTTGAAATCTAGATCCTCGCAAATGCAATTTCCAACATTCTGGACAGCAAATAGAGTTGTGTTCATGGAAATTTTCGTTGCGATATGGCGACTATTTTCTGTGAAGGATGGGGGCTCTGTTACGTCTCACACTGGGTCAGTCAGATCAGTGAAGACAGGAAAGTGCTGTGAGACGGGGCATAGGTTTTTCTTCCTTATCCAAGAAGACTAGAACGTCTAACCAGATGCAGATGCGAAACAAAGGCAGCACATTCTACTCAGTTATTTTAAGACCCTGACTGTTGGTCCGGCCGTTAATCGAACCCGCGCCTACTGCTCCGAAGTCTAGTACCTAACCGATTGAGCCAACCAGTCGGCGGTTTTGGAGGACACTGCCTCTTCAGTGGTGTCTGGTGTCTGGTGTCTGCTCGTGAACTAAAGGCCATCCATCACAGTCTTTATGCGGCAACAGTCTTGTCCCCACCAGCGGTGACATAGACAGTACTTCGTAAAAACTGAAGTTTCAAGTACCAGTTCGAAGTAAAATAACTCCAAATACTGAGTAAGTAACGCTGCTCGAAGATTTTTAATTTCATGATGTCCAGATCCACTGGGAGGATATGTACCATTTGTACGGCTACCAAATAGCTATATGTATTTATCAACTGATTATCTTTCCCGCTCAGCTTTGTACTTCTTTCGGTGTTTCCGTCTTTGATTAACAGATTTTCAAAACACCAGAATAAAACGGTTAACGTTGGATACTACTACATGTAGCTCGATGTGAAACCCCGCATGAAAGAAATCAATCATGAACGGTAAGGAGACAGTGCGGGTCAAGCGGAATGATCTTAAACATATGAATCATTTGCCCAATAAGGAATCAAAAACTACCCAGCCGCAGTAATAACATAATTGATGTACATGTTAGGTGACCAAACACTTTTTTGGCGATGGTGGTGGTAGGGAACATTGAGGGAAGGAGGTAGGTTGTGATTTGTTATGTAATTACTACTAACAGTGTTGTACATTCCAGACTGAAATTCCGTAGTAATGGATGAGGTTGGATTCCGGATTCCACGGGTTGGATTCCGGATTCCAGGGACTGGATTCCGGATTCCAAAACCCAGGATTCCGGATTCCAAAGGCAAGAAAATGCTGGATTTCGGATTCCGGATTCCCTTATATGGGGCGATTGTTTGCAAACTGAAATATCGGGCAATGTTTTGTTTCATACATTTTTTTACTTTACGTATTTCGTCTTCTGTGTCTTCGTTTCTTTAACTACCGTAAGGATCAGTCGTTCCGTATATCTTTTTACTTCTATTATTTTGTCGATCTCCGTCGTTTGAAAACAATTATGTTGAGCAATGAAAGAGTTTATTTTGATTCATTAAACAATTTTTTAATTTCGTTGAAAAAGCGGCGAATTCAAACATTTTGCTGCAAAACCAAAATTGTTTTCGTGAGCAGGTATCGTGCGTGCAAATCTTCACGACGAGTAAGAAATTCTATTTTGACCAACAGAAATTATTGCCCTGGCTTTTTGTTTTTTTCGCGAAAAAGAGATATGGATCCCGATAAAAAAAAACTACATTCAATTTTGAGACGACATTACGGCTTTATAATGACAGCGTTGGGGATATATTTTCTCCCAACTAGCCGTCATTATAAAGCAGTAATGTCGTCTCAAAATCGAATTTAGTTTATAAAAGGCCATATTACTAAATAAAGTAAAAACACACAAAAATATTAACAAAACGTTGTTCTTTCTTTTTCTGTGTTAGTTTTATTGTTTTGAACCTTGCAGGAGTGAATTTACAGTGCCGAAGTTGGACTCGTTTAAAAGTGATCACAGCGATAATTTGATAACCGGTAAAATCATTACTCCCTCCCTCAGATACACCTGTCGGGGACAGCCGTCTAAAATCTTTTATATTTCCCTCTAGCCTGTAGTACAGGCGTATTTTAAAAGGTAAAAAACTGGAACTACTTAATTCTTAGCATTTCCCAGAAATGTATCTTGATGATGTAGATCTGTAGATCATCAGTAGATCTATTATAGATAGATATATAGATCAGTTAAACGAAAATACTTCCGGAAGTCACGAAATTTTAATTAGGTTTCGTACCTGAATGTAACAAGGCACGGTACGTAAATGATATCAAACCAACAACCAGACAGGCAATTATTTTTTATCTCAAAGAAGTGTTAATGATCATTTTGTACTTCAAGTCACGGTCTATCTGCCAACGTATTAGTTATTAAAAGTATTAACCATCCACGCATTACTCCAGTATTATTCAAGCACGTTTTAAACAAAAGATAGTGGGCGTTCCCATTTATTGTTGCACCGCCGAGAGTCATCGGGAGAAGTAAGAATGTTTTTTTTTAATGAATTCAACATAACACCATAGTTAACATTTTAGCCGTGCAGGTTTTGATCATTTAGAATTCAAAACAGAATAAGAGTTAATAGGTTAAGAACGGTAGACCATACAATATTCAGTAGGCTTTTTATATTAAAAAAGGTATTTGCTCTCTTTTGCAAAGGACATTTGAAAACCAGATGTTGAAAAAACCGTTGAGTTGAAATGTCATCCATGGAATTTAACAAAATGAAGCTACTAAACTATTGAGCTATTCATTGAGTGACGAAGCTATTGAACTCCGAGTCATGTTCCATCACGTACACCACGAATTCAATAAATATCAAACGCCCTTTACGCGGCAAGAGGCAATTAAATTGCAAAATTCCGAAACATAACGACCAATTAAGGAAGATGTCTCTATTAGTGATGGTGAGTGGTCGTGATAGGAACACCGTACATTGAAGCATATTTGTTCAGCATTTGTTTTCAAAAACTGAAACGGCCTTGAAAGCATTTCATAACTGGCTGAAATGATGGATCAGCTTCACTGACTTGATCAACTCTATTTCACTCTGCCAGAGAACGAACAGCGCACAAAAGTGGATTTATTTCGAAGTATAGCGATGTTCACTGTTTATAAACATTCTTTTCGTTTTTCAAATGTGGCAACCATCGAAACGAAAGAACTCTTTTTCTAGCAGTCAATAAGATGAGCCACCGGTTGTCACATTAACATCAATAGGTGACGTAACTGCTGAAACATCGCTATTAGCTCTTGTGAGCCGGCTATCTTTAAAATAGGAACCGATCACGAAGAACGGGGAACGGGAAACAGGGAACGGAGGAACGGGGAATCTTTAAAACTGACGAGGGATCTTTAGAATTGGTTCCCGTTCCCCGATCCTTCGATCCTCGTTACCACGTTGCCCGTTCCTCGTTGCCCGTTCCTCGTTCCCCTTTACCGTGTACCGCGTTTCCCTTTCCCTGTTTTAAAGATAGCCCTTGTAAGCCGGTGTGATCTGTGCCGTTATTGTCTAAGAGTACGATTAGATTGAACACGGCACTGACCACAATTCTGCCATCTTCCAACACTTACACAGTTGCACAATGAGGCGATTAATTTTTTGTTATTTTTTAATTATAATTTACCTAAGTACATTTACAACAAAGCTGACATTGTAAAAAATAATTTACACGTTCATCAAACTTGTAGTATTATTATTTTTGTAGTAACAATTACAACCAGTAATGTTTCTTGGAATCTCTACTAATTAAGAGGTTGTAATTTTGTTGTATTGCAGTTTTAGCTTTCTACTCTAAGAATCCGCTCTATCATATTAGAAACGTTCCCTTTAAGTCCTGAAAAATGACTTTTACGGTCGGCCAACGTCACCGTTTCACCTTTTTTTCTGTTATTGAGGCGCTCTTGTTTAACCTCACGCTTGACTAGCCCGCCGTAGGAGTTCATTAATACGCGTAAATATCCGGCCATTCTGTGCAATGATAACGATGAAGCAATCTATGAACTTCACTGACTGACTCTGTTGCACTCTGCCAGAAAAACAGAAGCCAATAGTGCAAAAATCTAGATTCGTTTCGAAATATTAGTTGTTGTGAGTAGACAAAAATGTTTTGCCACACCATTGCAGAGTTCTTTGGTCACATATTGATAGGCTTTACAAGCAGTGTTAGCGAACAGTACAACTTTGATGAAAGCGAGAACCATCTGGAATTGTTTGGCTATTACGCTCTAGACGACACAGGCAAGGAATGGTATAGTCAACCGGTTGGCGAGGTTATTTACCAAGAATACAGCAATAGCAAAGCAACTGACCGGGACTATCTAAGGACCAGCAGTCGTACTCGTGCGAGTTTTATAAACGCATGCTCAACAGAAGACAGCGAACAAACACAAGACGAGCACGAGGATGGAGCGATGGCTTGGAAGCAGCTTAGACCAAAGTTTCTCGGGGCACTGTGGAGCTCATTATTCTTTGGATTTTTGATATCAGTTTTGAGCGCCACCATCGTTGGAATGTTTTCTCTTCCTGTCTTTTACCTTGGCTTTCAAACTCAACTCAACTGTGAAGATCATCCCAAAGAATCGATCTCAACTAAACTACAGTGAGTTATAACAACTTCAGAAATTTCCGTCGTCTGTTTCCTTTACTATTGGTTTTTCCTGAATATCTTGTTTTTCTTTCGGCTTTTTCAAATATCAGGCCTTAAACTAAAATTGGTTCTACTTTGCCTGCTTTTCTGCTTCTTGGATTCAGCTTATCGAATTGCTTTACAACTTTTCGGAATCTCGCACTCCAAGTTAACACCCACACAACGAACGCCTGTTATAATTTTATTTTTTCTGTCTGTCTGCTTACAGCTTTATATTATTGCGAGACATTTTTGTCAAAGGTCCAGAATTAAGCAGCTCAAGTTGATGTTACTTTTGATAGTTCCATGCGTTTTAGCATTTGTTGCGGCAGTTCTGGCAGGTTTTTTTATATACCCAGCTTACAACAAGCAAGACAACTCTGGCAAAGTTGTAATTGCGATATTTGCACCTTTTATCGTAGTTTTACTCAAAGTAACCTCCCGCATTTGTGTTCAGAGGTTATGGTTTCGAATCAGCCATCCGGGAACTTCATACGTCCTGCTGGTTCCATTATACTGTGGGTCAGCGGTAATGATGTGACTATTGCAAGTGGATCTTCAGAGTTTAGAAGCAGTTGCTCTGATTGGAGTGGTTCATGGGATCGCAGAAGTCATTGAACGTAGCACCATGGTTTCAATAGTTCATATTTGTCACAAGATTCTGGAAAATAGAACAATTCCCTGGGGAGGTTTTCGTACCCCTCGTCGTGAAAGGCTTGCAGCTGACATCACCATTGTGAGCATGTTGTATGAATCAAGTGCTATCATCTCCGTTAATTGCTTTCTGTATTTATATCAGTATTTTTACACGCACGACAATTCTCCTATCCAACTTTTTCAGTCGTTCGCTCTTCATTCCTCGATTCCACTGGTCACGGATTGGTTTTTCACCAGTGTGTCTATAGCTATTGAAACACACTACCAGAGTATGCCAGTGATGGCGGTATGGCGGAGACGATGGAGAAGGCACATTCTGGTGGCGGTAATAAACATTATAATGGTCTCCATTTGGGCGGGTACACATCTTTTGATAGTTGTAAAGGGACGTTTTACAGATAAAACCAAAGACTACTGCAAAATGCCATTCAGTTCAGGGCCATAGCTGCATGAAATAATAGCATCAATCAAGATCCCCTACGGGGGCAATTACTACCGGTATAAAAAAGGGGTCCGGATCCACTTTTTTCAAATCCGAGAATATATCCCCGTTAAAAGAAGAAGAAATCCAGATGTGCGAAGGTCTCGTCTCAGAAAACGAATGTTTAAACGCTCTGAAAGAATTCAAAAAGGCTAAATCTCCTGGTACCGATGGTTTCTCTGCGGAGTTTTATAAATTTTTTTGGCCTGAGCTAGGTCCTGAAATGATTTCCAGTTTTAATTATGTCTTTCGGACTGGAACTCTTTCTATTAGTCAAAGACGTGGAATCATTTCGTTAATTCCTAAAAAGAACAAAGATAAAACTTTGCTTGAACATTTAAGGCCAGTCTCTCTGCTTAACATAGACTAGAAAATCTTGACTAAAACTATTGCAAAAAGGCTAGAAAAAGTGCTCCCAAAAATCATGAACTCTGATCAAACCGGTTACGTCAAAGGCCGCTTCATAGGTGAAAATGTTAGACTAATACAAGATGTCATGTTTTTCACTGAATACACGAAAACACGCGGGATCGCTATATTCCTCGATTTTAGAAAAGCATTAGACACAATAGAATGGCCTTATCTCAAGGCTGCCTTACAAATGTTTAATTTCGGCCCTGATATTCTAAATTGGTTTCAAATAATTTACAACCAAGTATCCAGTTTCGTCTTGCACAACGGCCATGCATCCGAATTCTTTCTTCTTGAGCGAGGAGTTAGGCAAGGTTGTCCCTTGTCGGACCTCCTTTTTGTAATCGGAATCGAACTTTTCGCCAGGGCGTTAAAAAACGACCCAAATATCAAAGGTATTGATGTAGGCCAAAAAGAAATAAAAATCACACAATATGCGGATGACGCCACGGTCCTGGTACGTGACTGCGACTCAGTGCCAAGATTATTAAAACTTTTCAGTAGAAGAATTCAAAAACGTTAGTGGCCTACAAATTAACACTAGCAAAACAGAAGCCATGTGGTTACTAGGTACTTGGAAAAGCCGCACGGAGAAGCCCTTCGGTTTCAAGTGGCCACATGATCCTGTTCTCGCCCTTGGAGTGTACTTTTGTTATGATTCTAAACGTGCCAAGAAGCTTAATTTAGAAGATAAGATAGCCACATTGGAAAAAACTCTCAATAGCTGGAAGCGAAGAAAACTCACTCTTATTGGAAAAATACACGTAATCACAACGTGTATTTTCGGATAATGTTTTCGGAAAACATTAGGCTTGTCCAAACTTATTTACAGCGCTTCTGTATTGGCAATGTCGAAACATACTGTAGAGAGAATTAACAAAATCATTTTTAACTTCCTTTGGGATGGCAAACCTGCCAAAATAAAGAAAAAACTATTATTGCCGAAAAAAACATTGCGGACTAAAAATGATTGACTTCGAAATTATGGAACGGTCACCCAAATTAGGTTGGATTAAAAGAATTGCAGAAAACAACCACGCTGCGTGGAAAAGAATTCCAGAAAAGGCATTGAGCGAATACGGCGGTTTCGCGTTTTTCACTCAATGCCAGTATGATATAAATTTTTGTGACCGTCAAAATCTGCCTGAATTTTACCGTACCATTCTGAGTTACTGGCAAAATTTTAAGCTCTTAACTGATGATGAAAAAGCAGCACAGGGCCAAATAATTTGGAACAATCGTAACATTCTCGTAGATGGAAAACCAATTATGTATAAAGCCTGGCTCAAAAAAGGAATAATTCATATCAAGGATTTATTCAACGAAGTCTCAAATTTTCTTTCTCTAACCGATCTTAAAGCAAAATTCCACTTAGAAATCCCCTACACTGTCTATTATGGTCTATTAAATGCTATCCCAGCAAGTTGGAAAGAAAACATCCAAAATACGGATGTCTCAAGAGTTGCCCCATCAGAAGTCGTACCGTCTCTCCTGCTTCCCTCTACCAAAATAGCTTACTCGACCATACTTGGCAAAAGCTACTCTGTACCAACAGCTGAGAGCAAGGTTTAAATTAAATTATGGCTTCACTACAGACAACATCCAAAATGTCTATATGCTTCCATTTCAAATTTTGAAGGAGCCAAAGTTAAGAATTTTCCAGTTTAAAATCATTCATAACATCTTACCCACGCAATTCAGCTTGTTCCGTGCGGGTATAAAAGACAGTGACATATGCCCCTTATACAGTTCTGAAAGCCAATCTTTAAGCCACATGTTGATTACGTGTCATACTTCCTCGTCGTTTTGGAACCAGTTCAGACACTGGTGGCGAAAAAACTTTCAGGAAGAAATAAATTTACCCGAAAGCGTGATTCTGTATGGCTGCCACAAAAAATGAAACACCTGGCTAGTGCTCAACTACACGTTCATTATTGCAAAATACCACATTTTCACCACAAGTGTAGGCAATGGCAACCAGGACTTTGAAGGTGTTCTCTCACGTCTGAAAAGCAAGCTTACTATTCTGCGAACAATAGCATCTACAAATAACAATCTGGAGCAATTTACAGAAACTTGGGCTGCTGTGTTATAGGGCTAGAGGTATGTGTGTGTGCTTCTGTGTGCTTCTATCTGTTTGTTGTTAGCTGCGCTAATGCTCTTATACAATTCGTTTACCTACGTTTTTTTTGTGCCCTGTAGAGTAGTGCAGGATATTGTATTATTTTGTAATTTTAGTTTCATAAGTTACTGTTTAGTAATTAAGTATTATACGTTATTGTCAAGTATTTCATTGTAAATTTCGCTTGTAGCCTACTAAGTCTGTATCGTTGTAAAACAGTGTAGAGTACTTTTATTACATGTAATTAAGTATTGTGCGTTAGTGTATAGTTTTCATTGTATAGTAGCGTGTAGATTTGTAATTGTACTAAAAAAAATGAAAAAAGAGGTATAAAAAAGGAATTAGCAAATGCCTCATGTTAGGGACTGTGAAGCAGTTCAATTGCTGCACTGTGGAGTAAAAAAGAAAAAGCGAAATTCACATACTACTGAAAGATAATTTACGATAAACTAAGGAACAGAAAGGGGTACTTCTCAGTCATTGGTCTATTCATGCCATTTCTGTTCAAGTGCAATCTCATTATAAAATTCTCACAGCCAGTTGGCCACAAAGGAACTTATATTAACGCTAAGAAAAAACCATTACTACAAAAAGAATGTCAGTACCGTCTATCGCTGTATTTCTTGCGTGGAACGGATGTTTTCTTACCTTGTGAAACGTGACCTGGTCCATACTAAAGTATTTAACCGTGAGAGGGAATCGAGTTTGAAAGGGGCTGCGTTACCTGTCTTTAATATTACTTTACAAAATAACAGTTCAGTTTTGTTTTAATTTACTCTACTAATAATCTAAAACTACAGGGTAATGGTTTGTTCTCCCCTTGAAGAAACCAATTGAGATTTTCCTCTTCCTTTTCTTCGGGCATTTCAACACAGTTTTGACCCAATATCGTAACTGACCTCCACAATATAGCCCCTATCGTGAAGTGTGATTCAGTTACCGCCAAAGAACATTTTCTGAACGATTATGAACTGGACTTCAGTGAAGTACCCATTTTAGGGGACGGACCATTTTATTTTTGAGGGGAGCGTGACCATTATCAGGAAAAAAAAACCGGTGAGTGACCATTGATTGCCATGTCAAAGGCTTTTCAAAACCAGGCCCCTAACCAAACGACATGTAGCTTAACATTTAAATTCCGCAAGACTGTCCTTGATAAGAGTTGAAAAAGACTGGATGACTTCCTCCAAAAGAAGTGCGGAAATTAAGACATTTTTTCCCACTGCGGGTCTCCCTGTTGTTTGACAGGAATAAACGTATACGCCTTTAAAGGCGTTGACTCATAATGTCATAATTTTTTATGGTTTCACAAAGATGGAAATGGAAAACGTCTTATCTCAACATGCTGAAAAGAACCTTCCTTACTGATAACACGAGTAAGTGTTAGCTTGCATGTATACCAGATAACAGTTCGAGGCTATAAGCAACATCTTGCACTGTAAGTTTCATTCCACATTAAATGTCTTTAAAAAAAAACAAAAACAATAATAAAAGAGTGTTTAAGATTGACCCGTGGGTCTTGCGCTTGCATATAGTTCTCACCTGCATGATAGATGACATCAGCGATATCATCAGTCCCTCATGAAATACGTGCCAGCCGATGACAGCTCATATTTCATAAAATCAGTCAATCGATGTCCACCTTAAAAATTTATAACCCAACACCCAAGCAGGAGACGGAGCCAATTTTGGAAGTCGTCATTTTTGAATACAACTCACCTAAAAGTCTCCTGAGAAGTACTGGGCGCGAAGTTAGGTTGCAATAAGAAGGACTGGGTTGAGGACACGGGCAAAAGCAAGATGGTGGCTGTTTACGATCGTGTAGGTAGTGCAGGTAGGTACAAGTAAATTTGGTTGATTATTGAGGGTAGTCCGTAGGGGTAGTCCGTAGGGTGGTCCGCGGAGTAGTCCATAGGGTAGTCCGCGGAGTCGGGGTCAGTGGGTAGTCCGCGGACCGGGGGTCAGTGTTTTCAACTCTCCCCACAGTGTAGCTGTGATTAAAATAACATCTCCATGAAGTGCACAAGAGTTTTCATAAAATTATGTATTTTTCGGACCTATGTACATGACCTATGTATTGTCCTCTGAATTTCACATCACTGAATGCATGAAAGTTAATTCAACATTGGGAAAATTACAATAATATTATTATTATTCTGAATTGCTACACCTAGAACTACTTTACACAAAGCTTCATCAGTATACACAGAGTGAATTAGACAACATTGTCTTGATTGTCTTTTTTCTCAAAATATTTTGCTGTGTTCATTTAGAGTGGATTTATAGAGATAACTTATAATACATTTACAATTGCATTGTGTCCTGGTAGATTGAGTAGTTATGATTCACAGAAAGGGAAATCAGTAAAATTGACTGCTATGTTCATTAAAAGTGACTTAGCTTTAATACTGAGCACCTAGCAGGCTACTCCTGACTCGGACACTGCAGTGCTCTGGCCGTGTTACATCTGTTTTAACAGCAGCTGATCATGAATTGAATGTATTCCTAGTAGAACAAAACAGAACAAATTGGTCATTTTGTGGTTAAAATCATTTTCTGAATTGTTTTGTATTCAGTTAACAGTTCCGTTCTTACAATTCTCTAGAAGATGATCTCTACTATTGCTTTTAAATCAAGACATTGTAAACTCAAGACAGATCAGTTGTCTTGTGCTAGTGCATGTCCTTTTAACTACAGTGATGGAAACACTCTACAGTGGAAAAGCACTGAAGAACATTGTATTGGATGTTTCATTTTAACTTTTCTATAAACTGCACAATTATGCCATAACTACTTCTTTAGTTAAATAAACTCGCAATTCAGCCTGCCTCAAGTGTAACTAGTTACACGTAAATTAATATAAGCTTTTAGCTTACAATTATATAGGTTCGAATGGAAGCAGATTGAAGAAGACAGGAAAGAACATGATCTTCTTAGAATCGTTTATTTTGAAGCCAATCTTTCATTACAAATCATTTTCTTTTGAACTAACCTCCTTCTTAAGAGTAGATATCCAAATTTTGCTGCCTTGAGGCATCATTTAAGCTTGAAATAATAGGAAATCCAAGGAAGCACGTGTTGACCCTTTGAAACGAACTCGAAATTGATGAATTCAACCGTTTTCTCTGAGCCCGCAATGATAAGGCTGCTGACCAAAAGCGGCTCATTCATTACCAGTCTCTCCGAGAATCCAAAATGGCGGCTGCTCCTGGCTCTGTTTTTCCTGCTCTTTTAAAGGATTGCATTCTGCTAAGAATTCACTCCTGAATCGTTTTTTGGGACCTGTGGAGACTCAGAACAAATTCACCCCTGCAGAAGTTCAAAAACTAAGGATTTTCATCGGTAAATTGCTGAGACTGACTGCCTAAATATTAAGACAAAATATAAGCAACTAATGCTGAACAATTCAAATATGATCATGTAAATTAACAAGGTAAAGTAAAACTAATTATTTTTTGACAAATGAATTTTTCTGTTTTATGGTTAATTCTTGCACAGACTAAGCATAACATTCCAAGCAGAAATTGAGACATTGCTTATCAAGTCTGAAAATTGTGTTGGATACATGTACTTTGTAGTGATAGCAGTTTTGTTTTTGATCACACAGCAGAACAGACATTAGAATAATACTCACCACCTTGCAAGATCCTCATTATTTTAGCCCTTTCAACGAGGATATTGAAGGAACCCAGCAAAGATCTTAGGAAAATCCTTGCAATGATGTTTGTCAGGATCCTCATCAAATCTTTGAAGATTCTGTCAGCTGTGTCAAATTTTTCAAGGATTTTGTAAGATCTTGTGAAGGAACCTTGTTTGGTACCCAGATCAAAGCAAAAACTTTCACGGAATGTTTTCAAGATCTTTGAAATTCTTGAGGATCTTGCAGGATCCTTGCAAAGATCTTGTAAAGATGTCAATAATTATTGGCATAAAATTACAGATTCCTTGCAAGATCCTGATCAAATCCTTACGAATCCTTTCTAAGATCTTTATAGGATCCTTAAATGCATCTTTTTAGGTCTTTGAAGGAACTTCATTAAATCCTTGAGGATCTTGAAGGAACCTTGCACAAATCGTGTAAAGATCTTAACAAGGATCCTTGGCAGATCCTGACCAAATCCTTAAGGATCCTAGCAAAGATCTTAACAAGATCCTTAATCTTTTTAAGATCTTTGAAAGATCCTCATTAAATCCTTGAGGATCTCGAAGGATCCTTGCACAGATCTTGCAAAGATCTTGACAAGGATCCTTGTAAGCTCCTGACCAAATCCTTGAGGGTCCTGGCTAAGATCCTTGAAAGGATCCTTTTAAGATCTTTGAAAGATCCTTGTTTAGTCCTCGAGGATCTTGAAGGATCCTTGCAAAGATATTGTGAAGATCTTGACAAGGATCCTAAAGAGATCCTGACCAAATCCTTGAGGATCCTTGCTAAGATCTTTAAAAGATCCTTGACAGGATCCTTTTAAGATCTTTGAAAGATCCTTGTTTAGTCCTTGAGGATCTTGAAGGATGCTTGCAAAGATCTTTGCTAGGATCTTTACTAGGATCTTTGTAGGATCCTTGGAAGATCTTTGTCAAATCCTTGAGGATCTTAACAAATGATTTTGCATATAAAGATCTTTGAAGATCTTTCAAAGATCCTTGAAGGATCCTTTAAAGATCCTTGTCTTTAAGGATCTTTGGCAGGTCTTCGACAATCCTTAAAGATCCTTGAAGATCCTGTGAGGTTTTTCACCAGGGGCAACTCACTGATTATCGCTCGCAAAATAGCATTTGTCTGGTGACTCCTGCATTACTATTGTAACCTTTGAAAGCCAGCCATACATATGTACTAATCTTTGATCAAATCTACCTGAACCTATGGCTAACTAAGAAAACTATTATTGAATTCAATCGTACGACGATAGACACAGAGGAAGAAAAAGAAAACAATTCTGCAAAACCATTCATTTATTTCACAGTCGCGAGCCGTTTTGTTTACATCCTGCGAATAAAATCGAATCATACGAATCAAACTTACTTGCATAGTAACATATTCCAAGTACCTACAATACACATGAATATACATAACAATGAGATATGGAAGGGTGAAAATGGGTGCTGTCCACGAGTGTGGACAGCGGTATATTCATGTGCATGAAGGTCTAGCACCGCGTCATGCCACTGGGGGTGGGCGGGCGGGTTCGTTCCTACTGCCAGTGATGTCGTAGGAGAAATGTGCACAATAGAAGAAAACATGATAATATATACAGCGTAGAGAATTGTGGGATATATATTGTTATGTTAATATTCATTTATTATTTCCGGTACTTGAAATAGTAACATATTCCAAGTACCTACAATACACATGAATATACATAACAATGAGATATGGAAGGGTGAAAATGGGTTGCAAAATCCAACCGTTCGACTCTGGGTAATGGACACAGAGATGGGAAAGAAGAAAACCTAGCCAAAAATGAGTTTATTCTCCCATTCTCCAAAACTACCGCGGGAAGGCTGGAATAAAATCTTTAAGGCTATCACAATTCTGATACAAAACCCCTGGATCTGCAATGTTTACTTCTCGACCAGAAAGGGTCGTGGAAGGAGAATTGGTGGACATTACTTTTGATAACTGCATATAATAGGTCGCAGTAGAGCGGTGGCGCCAGCCAACGTGTCCCATAACATCCTGCAGTCCCGCGCCCGCAAGGGCGAGGGTGATAGCGCAACCCGATCTAAAACCGTGAAGTGTTGCTGCTTGTGCAAGGTTTCCTTCGTCAAGGTAGACTCTGAAGCGAGAATCTGCCGCCTCATTAAATCCTTGAGGATCTCGAAGGATCCTTGCACAGATCTTGCAAAGATCTTGACAAGGATCCTTGTAAGCTCCTGACCAAATCCTTGAGGGTCCTGGCTAAGATCCTTGAAAGGATCCTTTTAAGATCTTTGAAAGATCCTTGTTTAGTCCTCGAGGATCTTGAAGGATCCTTGCAAAGATATTGTGAAGATCTTGACAAGGATCCTAAAGAGATCCTGACCAAATCCTTGAGGATCCTTGCTAAGATCTTTAAAAGATCCTTGACAGGATCCTTTTAAGATCTTTGAAAGATCCTTGTTTAGTCCTTGAGGATCTTGAAGGATGCTTGCAAAGATCTTTGCTAGGATCTTTACTAGGATCTTTGTAGGATCCTTGGAAGATCTTTGTCAAATCCTTGAGGATCTTAACAAATGATTTTGCATATAAAGATCTTTGAAGATCTTTCAAAGATCCTTGAAGGATCCTTTAAAGATCCTTGTCTTTAAGGATCTTTGGCAGGTCTTCGACAATCCTTAAAGATCCTTGAAGATCCTGTGAGGTTTTTCACCAGGGGCAACTCACTGATTATCGCTCGCAAAATAGCATTTGTCTGGTGACTCCTGCATTACTATTGTAACCTTTGAAAGCCAGCCATACATATGTACTAATCTTTGATCAAATCTACCTGAACCTATGGCTAACTAAGAAAACTATTATTGAATTCAATCGTACGACGATAGACACAGAGGAAGAAAAAGAAAACAATTCTGCAAAACCATTCATTTATTTCACAGTCGCGAGCCGTTTTGTTTACATCCTGCGAATAAAATCGAATCATACGAATCAAACTTACTTGCATAGTAACATATTCCAAGTACCTACAATACACATGAATATACATAACAATGAGATATGGAAGGGTGAAAATGGGTGCTGTCCACGAGTGTGGACAGCGGTATATTCATGTGCATGAAGGTCTAGCACCGCGTCATGCCACTGGGGGTGGGCGGGCGGGTTCGTTCCTACTGCCAGTGATGTCGTAGGAGAAATGTGCACAATAGAAGAAAACATGATAATATATACAGCGTAGAGAATTGTGGGATATATATTGTTATGTTAATATTCATTTATTATTTCCGGTACTTGAAATAGTAACATATTCCAAGTACCTACAATACACATGAATATACATAACAATGAGATATGGAAGGGTGAAAATGGGTTGCAAAATCCAACCGTTCGACTCTGGGTAATGGACACAGAGATGGGAAAGAAGAAAACCTAGCCAAAAATGAGTTTATTCTCCCATTCTCCAAAACTACCGCGGGAAGGCTGGAATAAAATCTTTAAGGCTATCACAATTCTGATACAAAACCCCTGGATCTGCAATGTTTACTTCTCGACCAGAAAGGGTCGTGGAAGGAGAATTGGTGGACATTACTTTTGATAACTGCATATAATAGGTCGCAGTAGAGCGGTGGCGCCAGCCAACGTGTCCCATAACATCCTGCAGTCCCGCGCCCGCAAGGGCGAGGGTGATAGCGCAACCCGATCTAAAACCGTGAAGTGTTGCTGCTTGTGCAAGGTTTCCTTCGTCAAGGTAGACTCTGAAGCGAGAATCTGCCGCCGAGGATGAAAAAGGTCTATCAACAATCCCCCCATCTGGGGTAATAGGGCGGAATAAAAAACCGCTTGTAATGTCAATACCTATACCCTTTGCAAAGGTTACGTAAAGGTCAATTGCTTTAACAGGGCATATATCGGCATTCTGGTTGCGACGAATGGCAAAAAGGTTCGAAGAACCATCACGTAGAGTCTTCCCCCAAATATGGTTGAATAGTAAACCGCTATTATCCGGGAAGCGGAGAATTTCCGGAGTCTTAACCTGACTGAGATCGCCGGGTCTATCTCCACTGAAAAAGAGTGTTTTGAAAAAGGCCTGGTCTCTTAATAAAACAAACACGTAATCGGAGTTAAATCCTCTGACCGCAATTTACGATCGATGAGGTGACTTAACTGTAAAAGATCATTAACGAAAAAAGGAGTGGCTTGTTTGGGTGTTGCTTGAGCTTGCAACTGTTCTGCAGTAACACACTTAAGGTATTGCTTTAGTGAAAGATCGGTAGCCGGATTCCCCAGCAGAAGTCTCGGGTCCCATTCTCCTCTCCTGCCGACTTCATTAAAAATTGTACGCAACTTTCCAATCAAGGAGTCCACGGTGCCAAAAGCCAGACGCGTTGGACATGGACAGGGAAAGGAACCTTTGCGTGCGTAGAATTGACAACCGGCGTAATGAACTTTTGTCTTCCCCTTTGATCTTTCCATACCAAAAAAACGACATAGCTCGCGAGGAGTAACAGTGGAAATATCCTTTGGGAAAGGAAGGGAGGCTAAGAAAAACTCCAATTCCTTTTGAAGGGACGACTTTTGCTTTGAGTAGGACGTGTTAGCAGATAGGCTCGCGATTTGTGAAAGGCGGTTATCAAAAGCAGAGACGTCCAGAGTAACGTCAGTCCTTTGGGTATGGCCAACGGTTAGGATTTTCCTCTTGTAACCACAATTCTGACAGTAACGGAAAGTGGCGTCATTGGCATATTCACAGCGAGGACAAGAGACTGACTGGCAAAAAAGTTTAGGGGCCGTTGGCAAAGGCTGAAGGGAAAACGAAGAAAGAAAACAAAAAATAAATGAACAAAATTTATTGTCACTTCGATCATTACAAAGTTAAGAAAAAAGTTACCAAACATTCTATAGAACAAATACAATCTATAATTGACTATCAAAAACAAAAAACTGTTCTAGCGGATGTACAGATCATTTTGATAAGTATATGTTCGCAAACAACAAATATATAACAAAAGGCGCAACAAATGTCTTAAATTCTGAAAGCCCAGAGGTCCCATGGCAGTTTAAACGAGTCTGAGAAACCATGTGGAGAAGGCGTAAGAAGCGCGCCTTGTTCCCCTTTGCAAGAAAGCTTAAGAGAAGCGAAAGCCGAGTGAAATAGAATTGGCCACCAGTATCGTCTAGGGTGAACATCGGGGACAACAATAGTGCATTGCAAATGATTAGCCCGCAGATGATTAAAAACTTGCCCAATCAAAAGTATAGGAGGAAAAATATACGGGTTACTTAAGATGGAACTACGATCCGGGTGGTCAAAATTTTGCGCAAAGAAATCCACGCCAGAGGAACAGGGGGTAGGATACGGTGTAAAATGAGGCAAGGAAACCCCATTGAGATCACTTTGAGAGTTTGAGTCCAAAGCCATAAGATCGACAGAATGACCATGTAAACCGCCAAAAGAAGGGTGTGATTGAAGGCGCTGCCACAAATGAAAAGCTAACTTACTGTCAGCAGGAGAAAAACGACGTGAAGGCTGATCAGCAGGATTAACACTCGAGGGGATATGGATAACTGAAAGGTGCACATTAAGGTCTAGGACCACTTCCGCTAACCGCTTTAGCGCGTCAGAAAAAAGGCTCGATCGGGCAGCTTGAGACTGCCAGGCCTGAACAAGGGATAGGTTGTCCACATAAGCATCAACCCTAGCGTCACGAAGATCATCACGAAAAGAAAGAAGAGTGTTGGTAAGGGCCTTGGTTTCTTTAGTGGCAATATCTAACACCGCTGTAGAAGGCGTCCAATAGTCGGAAACACTGACATGACTTTTTCGGGGAAAAAGTCCTCCCCAAGCAAAAGAGGACGCGTCCGAATAAACAACGAACTGGAGGTGTCGCTCGTCGCGCCACTTTCCAATTCTAGCGACAACTGAAGGATCTGCCCAATGCTGCACTTCAGCTCTGAGCGGAGGCGAGATGCGAATAGGCTTAGAGGATTTTGAACCCTTGCTAATAGCGAAGGTTCATCTCATTGGTATAAAGGCGAGAATCCTGTACTGCAAGGCGAAAAGAAATACATTTACCCGCGAGACGCTGAAGGGTGACAGTCGAAACGCAACTCCCATAGAAAATTGAGTTTACCAAAGCAAGAAAACTGGTTTGCTTATCGGGAGGTAAGTAAAAAGCTTCTAGGTCAGAAACAGAGATAAAACCGAGGTATTTTATTCTTTTTTGCGGGGTGAAAACACACTTTTTTAGTCCAAGGGTGTACCCAAGAGAAGTGAGGGTATATGCAGCAAGGAAAACCGCAGCCTTGGAAGCTTCAAGACGTGTTTCGTCAGAAGGGGTGGCTAAAGTACTCGCCGAAGGGTAGGAGGTTTTGGATTGCAACTCACCATTGTGCCTATCGTCAATATACAAAGAACATGGTACTCCTATTGAACGCAAAAATGCGATACTAGGAGACCTGTAGAATGATAAACATAGGCAGAAATTTTCCAACCAAAAGGAATGGTGTTGGAAACAAAATACCATCCTCTCCACCTAATGCCAAAGAAAGTACGACTAGACACATCCAAAAGAATATGATCATAGCCAGATTTATCGTCCAGCGTTGTCTGGTAACATCCTTTTGTGAGGTATCTGGGTAATTGCGATAAGTTGTCCAAACGAAAAGGGCGGTCAACCATCCAAAGGTTCAGAAAGCGGTTATCGTGACAAAGGCGAGGTTTTGTCGGTTCAACAGTCAAAGGCATGACGAGATGTGGAGGGTCCACCTCACCAACCCTCCCTAAGACTGATATAGCGCCACTACACACCCTTTCAAGCAACGTGTTGACAATAAAATCAACAAAATTATTACAAGATTTGTTATTATCAAATTCAATGCGGGGGGGAATAACAGAGTCATAAGCGCGTCCCTTAAAATGTCCTTTGAACGGCCGAAAAAACTTGAAGAGAGAGACTTTATTCTTAATCCAGTCAAGGACTTCATCCGCGCGGTCATAGGTACTGAGACTCGCAATTTTCTCCCAGACTTCGCTGTGAAGGTGAAGCTGACCAGCAATGAAAACATCAGGGTTGCGGAAACGGAGGGTCGTAATGTCAGGGACAATCTTCCCGGAACAGATACTTTTAACAAAGCCAAAATCGAAACAAGGGGCTGTCATTTCCACCTCAGACTCTAGTGGCCACATATCCATGGTTACCCACTCATTGACTCTAGACTAGAAGACAGCAACACAGGGAGTGGGATCAAATGTACTGTGCCCGGCACGAGGCGTGAGCGGTTTTGCTTGATTCTACAGGGCAAAACAGAAAAATGCTGGAATAAAAACCCAAGTAGAAAGAAAAGGCGAAAATGTAAAGTAAAAAACAAAATAGTGGCCACCAGAGGAGGAGGAAAGACAGCTTGACCCAGATAAACCGGGAGGAGAGTTGTACCCCTGTTTCAAGCGACAATCCAACTCAACTGGTAACAAAAGGAAAGGGAAACGAAAAAAGCCGCAAACAAGAAAAACAAAAGAAGGGAGAACAAACGCTAACAAAAACTAAACAACAACAAAAAACACTTTATTATAACTCGATTCAGCATGAGTTGACAACATTTAATGGAAATTATGGCTTATTTTGCTAAAACAAAAAAGGAAACCAGGTAAGAAAAGGATAAGCACACAAATCTGCCCACAAAATAATAAAACACTCTGCCTACTAGGTAAATAACATCTCCCGAACGCACTAAACGAGGGAGCTGGCACAAAGCCGTCAAAACTGTTGACATATTTCCAAAACACTAACACAAGCGGAAACGATATCCGAAAATTGGCGGCCTCGCGCGCCAAAAGAAATTACAAACGAAAGCTAGAAAGAGAAACCGAACAAAAAATAAGTGAAAACGTGATTTGCATAAGGTGAGAAAAAATTCACAAACAAACTGCCGTGTTTGCTGTACGGGAAATGAATAAATAAATAACAACGTGCAAAGCACGTTATGGCCCGTTGGCCCTATTAAGAGGGAAAATAAAACTTGATAAACTGCACAAACAACCAGCAGCTTTCCCAGCGTGTGGCAAAATGAGATGTTTTAAAAAAGCAAACGAGCAAACCATGTTTTACTGAGAGCAAAAAACCTTTAGCCACACTTGTAGAATATAACATACACTACCGCGTTAGAGGCGTTTTACAAAAACACCAAAAAAACATATTTGAACAACATAAGTTCAAGATTTTCACTCGCGCTCGAGCGGCAAAAATTGTCCGATCAGTCGTGCCTAACCGGTAAATTGCATTCAATTGCATTCAAGTGACATGTCGAAATTCCGACCAGCATTTGTTTGCAACAGGATTTTCATTCACTCGTAAAGCTCTCAGTCGCTCTCGAGAGCATCACTCGCACTCGAGTGGCATCACTCACAAAACACCGGAGTGGTTAAATAACGCTCGACTAGCAAACTGCATTTTCATGGTCGAGTAACAAGCTTTTCTTCAGTCGCTCTCGACTGGCATCACTCGCACTCGAGTGGCATCACTCACAAAACACCGGAGTGGTTAAATAACCCTCGACTAGCAAACTGCATTTCACATGGTCGAGTAACAAGCTTTCCTTCAGTTGCTCTCGACTGGCATCGCTCGCACTCGAGCGGCATCACTCGCATTAAATAACACACCGCACTCGAGTGGCATACATCTCAAAAACAGACGTAAGAGCAAAAATAAGCTAAAACCAGTAAATGAAACGGGAAGAAAGGAAAACGGTTGTTCTACCTCAAGTGGAGGGTCAGGGACTGCATGAGGTCCAGCAACTTCAGCAATTTCAGCAACTTCTGGTTCGGCCACGTGTGCAGGACCCGGAGCAGGAACGGCAACCGCCGGTTGAGGACCTTGAGGAACAGGCAATTCTGCTTGGGCGTTTGCTAAAATATCTTGAGCTCTAACTTGCAAAGGCCGTTGGATTTGCGGCGGTTGGGCCATGACGCGGTGCTAACAGAGTAATGACTTCGTTCCTACTTCAAGTGATGTCGTAGGAGAAATGTGCACAATAGAAGAAAACATGATAATATATACAGCGTAGAGAATTGTGGGATATATATTGTTATGTTAATATTCATTTATTATTTCCGGTACTTGAAATAGGTCCCACATCCAGTACAATCAGATCACTACAAGAGATTCATTAAATCTCTGTTTTGTTTTGTTTTGTTTTCTTTGCTTCATAACACAAGCTCCTCTGAGACGAGTACTGACAATATTTTCCTTCGGGATAACCGTCCAGCATCTTCAACTGCGAGGTCTCTTTGGCAGCAAACATATTGGACAAAGTAGGAGTGAAAAACAATATGTTTGGCCAGCACAGTCACAAAATAATTCCTGGAAACAACAGCTTGATAATTGAAGAATAAATTCCTGCGTGCTTATGGACGATTTTCAACAAGATGACTCTGAAGGAAACGGATTTTCAAAGAAAACCTGCTCAGAAACAATTTTGTGTTACACGAAATTCATAAACAGCAACCAAGAAAAATGATCAAAGATTGACCGTTGGCATTTACAGATGTAAACATCCACGTTGCCTCACGTGTCCTTTCTTACAAGAAGGGCAAGACAAATATATCTTTTTCTCTACTAAAGAAGAACGACGTATTAAAGACACTAAAAACATAATTTATTTAATTGAATGTAAAAAATGCGCTTTACCGACTGCTTTACGTAACTTGCCTTGCCAATGCATTGGAGAGACAAAACGACACCTTCACGAACGCTTTGGCGAGCATCGTCATTCCGTCGTAAACCATCAACAGCTTGCAAACACTACCCCTGTTTCAGAACATGTCAATTTACTTGGGCACTACGTCAACGACACCCGTCTCAGCCCCTTGGAACTAATACACACTAACCAAAACTTCGTAAGGAAAGTGCGTAAGGCATTCTTCAGGACGTCCCCGCTAGTTGTTTTTGCGCATCCTTTTTTCTCAGCAAATTCACTGTATTACTCTTCCGCAGATGAGAATGACAAGATAATGTAGCCAGAGCTCGACATTGTTAAGAAAAAAAGTGATTCGATAGAAATCCATGTTGTTACTATATGTTTTTAGCTCGATGCAAAAACGGATGCAGAACTGAGTATAAAACTGCTTTGTCTCGAAGTCTCAGGTTGAGAACGTACTTAGTAAGTTCTTACAATCTGGGTCAATTGCAGCCTCAACGTTCTTCAACGTGTACGGGAGGTTACTTTGAGTAAAACTACGATAAGAGGTACGAATATCGTAAATATACCTTCGCCAGATTTGAATTGTTTGTTGTAAGCTGAGTGTATGAAAAAAGCTAACAGGACTCCCGTAAGAAATGTGCAAAGACGGGGAACTACGAAAAGTAACTAACCGGGACCCCTTAATTCTTGGCCTTTCACAAAAATGTATAGCGATGATGAAAATCTGTAGATCAGCAGTAAATCTGTAGATCAGTTATACGAAAGTACTTCGAAAGTCACGAAATTTTAAACGGGGTTTCGTACCTGAATGTAACAAAGTACGGTGCCTTACTGAAGGAGGCCGAGAGCTGAAACGGATACATACTATCAATAAGAAAGGGAATTAAATTACAGGAAGGTGGTTAAGAATTTTTTCCGGAACATTCCGACCAATTAAGGAAGATATGTCGATCAGTGATGGTCGTGGTGCTTTCCGCACGAATTTCCCTAAGGAATACCATACAATAAAGCATGTTCGTTTCCAAGCATTTCATAAGGCCAAAACGATAGATTAACGTCACTGACTACTCATAGTGCACAGAAGTGGATTCACGTGATAGACAAAAATGTTTCGCCACACCATTGCAGAGTTCTTTGGGCAGATATTGATAGGCTACACACGCAGTGTTGCCGAACATTACAGCTTTGATGAAAGCGAGACTCATTTGGAATTCCTTGGCTATTATGCTCTAGACGACACACGCAAGGAATTGTATTGTCAACCTGTTGGCGAGATTATTTACCAAGAATACAACAAGAGTGAAGCAACTGCCTTGGATTATCTGAGGAAAAGCAGTGATGCCAGACTTATAAGCGCGTGCTCGACGGAAGACAACGAACAAACACACGAAGAATACGAAGATACAGCAATGGCTTGGAACTTGGAAGCAGCTCCGACCAGATATCCTCCAGACAGTGTGCAGCTCATTATACTTTGGATTTTTACTATCCATTTTTATTGCCACTATCGTTGGAATAATTTCTATTCCTTTCTATTATCTTGGCTTTCAAACTCAGCTTAACTGTGAAGATCATCCCAAAGAATCGATTCCAACTAATCTCCACTGGTTTATAACCATTTCAGAAATTTTCTCGGTCAGTTTTCTTTACTACTGGTTTTTCTTGAATACTTTATTTTACTTTGAACCATTTCAAATATCAGGCGTTAAATGAAAGTTGGTTCTGCTTTGCCTACCTGTCTACGGCTTGGAGTCAGCTTACCGAATTGCCTTACAAGTTTTTGGAATCTCGCATTCTAAGTTAACACCCACACAACGAATACCTGCTTTGATTTTATTTTTTGTCTCTATTAGTTTACAGATTTACATTTTTGCAAGTCATTTTTGTCAAAGGCCCAGAATTAAGCAACTCAAGTTAATGTTGCTTTTATAAAGTGCATTTTTACAATAGTTACGGCCGTTCTGGTAGCTTTTTCTTTATACCCAGCTTACACAAGCAAGACAAATCTGGCAAACTTATAATTGCGATATTTGCACCTCTTATCGTAGCTTTATTCAAAGTAAGCTCCCGTACTTGCATTCAGAAGTTATGGTTCCGAATCAGCCATCCGGGAACTTCATACGTTTTGCTGGCCCCAATATATTGTGGGTCAGCAGTAATGCTGAGACTATTACAATTGGATCTGCAGAGTTTGATTGGAGTGAATCATCGGATCGCAGGAGTCATTGAACATAGTACAATGGTTTTAATAGATCATATTTGTCATAAGGCCCTTGAAAACAGAACAGTTTCTTTGGGAGGTTTTCGTATCCCTCGTCGTGAGAGGCTTGCCGCTGACATCACCATTATGAGCATGTTGTATGAATCAAGTGCTATCATCTCCGTGAATTGCTTTCTGTATTTTTATCAGTATTTTTACACGGGCGATAGTTCTTTTATCCAACTCCTCCAGTCGTTTGCCATCGACTCCTCAGTTCCACTGGTCGCACAGTGGGCTTTCACCAGTGTGTCTATAGCTATTGAAACTCGCTACCAGAATATACCAGTCATGGCGGTGTGGCGGAAGCAATGGAGAAAGCACATTCTAGTGGCAATAATAAACCTGGTAATGATTTCCATTTGGATGGGAACATATCTGTTGACAGCAGGACAGAGACGCTTTACAGGCAAAACTAAAGACTACTGCGAAATGCCATTCAGCTCAGGACCATAGATGCATTGAAATAACGCTTCAGTCAATATTCTTTGCCCGGCAGGAACTAAGGCACAAAGAAGGCTACTTCACAGTACTGGTCTAGTAGCGACATTTCTGTGGATTACGATCTCAATATGAACTCCTCACAGCTGCTTGCTGGTCACACGATGTCATCTTTTTGGCGAAACATGACCTTGGTCCTTTTTCTTTTCTTTTCTTTTCTTTTTGGTGTTTAAAAGTCAATAACGTTGAGTCTTTGTTGAAGAATATCGTGCACGTAAAACAGTTTATGGGCCAGGTGGGTTATCGGGAGTTTCGAGAAATAGGCCCCTGCTCTCTATTAAAACAGCCGTTGGCCGCGAAATGGAATCGAGTTTGAGAGGGACTACGTTACCCGTCTTTAGTATTACTTAACAAAGATCAAAGGCATGTTGGAATCACAGGATCCTCGAAAATAACGGTTTAGTTTTGTTTAAAATTGCTCTACTAGGTTTTTTTGAAAGAACACGATTATGGTTTTTTCTATCTTTGAGAAATAATATCTTCCTCTTCGTATTCTTCGAGCATACCGGGTACAAGAAGAGGTCTTAAGTGGTTTCAATTTCATCACAGGTTTGACCCAAAATCGGAAAACCCCACAATGTCGCCCCTGAAAAGTTGTCGTGGAAGTTAATTTTCTAACCACCAAAGAACATTTTGTGAATGATAGTGAACTGGAGTTTACATGAAATACAAGTTTTAGGGACGGCCGAACCATTAAATTTTTTAGGGATGCTGACCATTACCAGGAAAAAAACAGCTTGATGGCCATTGCCATGGCAACAGTTTTCCAAAATCTGCACGCCAACCTAACGATCTGGTCTACACATTTACACTCTGCGTGACTTTCCTTGATATTAGGCTGGAAACGGTGGAAATGACACTTGCTACGGAATTTTCCAAGGTTCCGTTCTGAGCGGGAAAACGTTGGAAGACTACCTCTAAAGGAAGTCCAGAAATTTCCACATGTCTTTAATTTCCATAAATATATGCATTTTTTGGAGGTGGGAGGGCAGCTTAATTCCCATTGGGCTTTCAGCCGAGATTTTAGGGATGTTTCTTGCAAAATTGTTCACTCTGCGAGTCTCCTTGTGGTTTAATAAGACTACAAGTATACGCCTTCAAAAAGGCATTGACTGATAATAACGTGAATTAAATTTCTACATGCTTAGGTACGTCTGGCCGCCAACAGTGTGCTACTTGCACGTGGACATTCCCCTGATGTCAATAATAAACAAATCAGCTTTCCTTAATATAATATGACATTCAAAGCTTTTCAGAAAGCCAGCAATTTCCTTTTATAAGATTCTGTTTTCCCACTTGCTCTCTAGTCCTGGTCCATTCACAGTAGGATTAACAGTCTCTGATAGAACAAATGTACAGTGCGTTTTCCAGCGCTCACGCCATTTTCGCTGCAAAAATGACACCGCTAACTCGACAATTAACAATAGATCGGTGAGCTGATGAAAGAACGGCTTTTCTTATTTTCCATTCTTTTAACTAGCGTGCCTTCAACGGAGACTTCAATGCTGATTATTATAGACCTTTCGCACTTTCGAGGACAATTCCTTCCAGCCATTCACAACTTTGTAAAACAAACAAACAAAGAGAACCAACACTTTTAACGTGGGGTTGATTTCTTTTTCCTGAGATGTGCAAATCCTATGCACTTTTAGCAGATGGATTAAGCGTTGTCATTCTTGGCAACGACAATTCTTCTTTTGTAATTTCGCAAAGCTGTGAGACCTGTCCTCTAAAGATCTCTTAATGTCATTTCTTACTTCAAGTGGCGTATTTTCGAAAAAGGATGCAAAGTCGTTTGTGCGATATTCTGCACCAGAAAAATACTGTGAGTACGGTGTTCATCAAGTAGGGCTTTGTTTAAGTCCTCCTAGGGGAAGGGGAGGGGAGGGGTGGGCAGTGTCACAGAGCAAAGTCGAGTCATGCACAACATTTTGAACAACGCCAAACTCAAGAACTTTCCTGCGTTAGCACAGTATACAAGTGGACTGGGCTCTAAAGTCAAAACCCAAAACAACAATATAAAGTAAGAGACATGAGAGAGAAGGGGAGAAATCAAGTAACAAGACTGATGGTGCAGAATTCGCCAAAAAATGCGTAAACTCGACTACAGACTCTAATAATCAGGATTGTTTACAATTGAGGTGTTCCTTATGCTCTCGCAAATTTCGTCTTACGTTTCTCGCATTGCGACGAAAAGAAAGCAGCTCAGTGCGTCAGAATATCCGGCTTCCAAAAAACGAAAATATTCCCAGAGGTAAAAATGATATCACGAGATCTTCAGAGGAGTCCCACAGTCATCTATTCGAGAACGAAGAGTTCCGTCAACTGTGTGAAACGAAAAGGAAGAAAAGAAGAATTGTTATCGCCAAGAATGACAACGCTGAAAGCCGTCTCCAAAAAGTGCGATATAAGCATCTCAGGAAAAGGAAAGAATGTTGTTTCTCTTGTCGAGCTCTGCAGCTGCAAACCTTTGGAAAATGTAGCTTATAAGGCTTACACCAGCTCACTAACATAGCGGTTGGACCTGCCGGCGCAATAAAGGAGTTTTAATGATAAGAACATTAAGCCGTTTTCTATTTGCTCTTGTTCTATTTTTATTCCGTTTTTGTTTTTGCTGTTGTTGGTGTTTTTTGTTGTTTTACAAAGTTGAAAAATATGACTGGAAAAAATTGTACTCCAAAGTACAACGGAAAAGTCTAAATAATCAGGATTGAGGCCTTCATTGAATTAAAAGCACAAAGGCACACGAACTAAATAGAATGGAAAATAAAAATAGCCATTCCTTATTCAGTTTACCAATGTATTCTTAAATGTCGACTTATGTTAGCAGTCTTAAGTGGCCTTTAAGCATCAAACTAATGTTGGCCAACATTAGTTTGCCGTGTGAAGGCCCCTTTATTTTCGCGGCGAAAATGGTGGGAGGGCTTGTTCTATCAGAAACTGTTAATCCCACTTTGAATGGACCAGGACTAGAGAGAAAGTGGAAAAACAGAATCTAATAAAAGGAAATTGCTGGCTTTCTGAAATGCTGGGACCAATAACGTCCCACGGCGTATGTTACTGTCTCTTCCACTTCGAAGAAGGTTGTTGTCCGCAGTTTTTACACCGTAAGTTGGAGTGAAATGCTTGGCTAAATGGAATCCTAGTTGAAAGGATGCATCTTTCCATCTTTTGGAGCGAATGGTGACGTCTGATCGAGAAGTAGTAGAGCGAAAGGCTACGGTGGAAACGTACCTGTACTGACTGAACTTCACGTTGGCTTATTTCTGCCGACAATGCCACCAAACCTGATTTCAGTGGGCTGAATTAAGGGGATGGACTATTGCCGGGGATAAATAACACTACCAGCTGAAAGAAAAGGTTCAGAACACTGGATTTTTAAACAATACGAGTGCTGTACAGAAAGAACCAGCTCTCTCAGCGTAAGTCGAAAAGTGGAGAAATGAACAAAGTCGTCAAGTAAGCTGTACTTCGATTCAAATTGTTTCCAAAAATACGGTTTATGAACGTTTTTTTTCATCAGAGCATTACTTAACAGGCAATTTTCTTCAAATCTTAAGGTCGTTTCAGATTTAAAGTCAAAACCCAAAACAACAATATAAAGTAAGAGAAATAAGAGAGAAGCTATTCATATAGTTTCAATTCTAGAACTGATCTACTTGTGGAGATATTAAAAGAAATGTACTGCTTGTTTTACTCACGAATTAAAATGGCCGAGACACGGTGTAGTTAATTCGCCGTTTCTTTTGTTTACGGTAAATGTAATGAAAAACCGTTTACATGGAAAGAAACTAGAGTAGTGGTTTTACATTTGTCCCAAGTCTCGAGTTGTAGTGTTTTAACAAACTTGAGAAATAACGTTTTAAATTTTGCAGTTTTCACAACAGTTTTTGAGTTCAAAACTGGGTTCTCGGGCGTCAACAAACATTCGCTGTTACCATGGCAACAATTTAGTTATGACCTCAATAATGGTCATTTTCGAACATCCCCCCTGGATATTTACTTGCATGCAAATTCGAGTTAGGGGTTCAAAATTTTTCCCACTTTGTTTGATTCTTACAGAGAATTGCTCTTAAACTGAGGGTTGCTGTCTATTTCCTTCTTTAACATCTGTGCAACACAAACTGATACAGTGGCTGCAGTAAGCTCTCGACGTGGTATTGTGATTGTCTTCACTGGGGAAAGGCGTGCCTTTCCCATCAAGTGGGTCATAAATTGAGGAGACAACTAACAATATCCCTCGCCTTGTCGGTGGCTTTCCATTCACAATGATGCGAAACCCAAAGACATCAGACTCCACACACCACTCAACCCCAAGGGCTCGCTCGATGGGCAATCGGTCCAGGTCAAGATCCTTATAGCAACTTTGGACCGATGATCCATAGGAACTGATTCTAGAACTGCACGGCTGTTGCTAATGAACTTGGTTAACTTGAATCCTCCCTTGTGACATGCCTGGCTAAGGCCTCGAATCAGTTCGATAGCAGTTTTCTCATCGTTGGCTGATTTGAGGCAGTCGTCGACATGCCTGCATCTTCTCTTGTTTAGACAATTCTTTGAAAGATGATTTCTTCCATAGCACCCAAAGCACATTTGTTTTCCTCTTAGGAAGGCTCTTCTTTGTTCTGCCGTTTCTTTACTGAACTGTTCACAGTCATCCAGGTCATGTGGACGGTTGCAGAATTGGCACAAAGGGCGATTGCTGGAACGATCTGAAGACCCGGCCCCATGTGAAACCTGGGAACCTTTTTTTTTTTTTTTTTTTTTTCCCAATGGCAACAATTTAGTTATGACCTCAATAATGGTCATTTTCGAACATCCCCCCTGGATATTTACTTGCATGCAAATTCGAGTTAGGGGTTCAAAATTTTTCCCACTTTGTTTGATTCTTACAGAACTAGCAGGTTTAGATAAATTGGTGGCAAAGCTGTTTCCCTTGTGCTTTGACTGAAGGCTGTTCTTTGTGTTTCCTTTGCCCCTTTCAGCTTTGGCGTTCTCCCTGCTCTGTAAAGCTTCTTTGCTAAACACAGGATCGTTTGCAGATTCGGAAGCTGGTTCCACAAACTCAGCGAGGACTGAGAATGTTGATGCACGGTTTGTTCTCTTCCTTTTAACAGCTTGATCTCGCCATTTTTTTTTTGTAAGTTTGGTGGTAGCTTCGAGACAACGGCTTGCATGTTGGAAGCATGTTCAAGAACACAAAGTGTAGGATATGTTCTTCATTAAAAGCTTGCACTTCGTTAAGAAGATTGACAGGCGCTTCAAACCTTGATTGTCGACCGGTTTAATGGGAGTCCATCAAAGGCACTTGTTAACGTATGCCGTAGAGATCATACAGGGATCACGGTATTCCCCTTGAAGTAACCGTCTTGCTTCAGAGTATCCCTCCTCTGGATCCATGTGTAAGCATCCTTCAATGAGATCCTTTGGTTCGCCTTTCAAATGCCGATCTAGATAGTAAAGTAGGTCTGCACTGGTGGTAGCTCTAGTCTGAATGCGTGCATCAAAGGACATCATAATTGTCCTATACTCGAAAGGATCTTCCTTGAATTTAGGTATAGCTTTTTCAGGGAGTGTCATTGCAGCTGCAAGTTACTGATATGTTGCGATGATGGTCTCATTTTGTTTATGTTGCAATGCCATCACATCTTGAAAGGTGCGCTCTATCGGTGTAGGTGCTTGAGATTTCAGTGCTCTATGGCACTTTTCCTTTGCAATCTCCAGTCCATAGTTATCATATGGTGTAGAGGTAGTTCCTTTCACGAATGTGATCGGGCTGAACTCCGCAGACTCCACATTCAATGGTGGCTTCTCACTTGACACGATTGGACTGCATGATGTACCAATTAAGACTGGTGTCACGTGGGTTTTAGCTGCCATGTGAGCGGTAGTAGTTGTAATAGGTACCTTCTCGTTTACCATCAAACTGTTAGCAAATGAAGCTGGTGGTGATGACGTTACGAAAGGATCGTCTGATGGCTTCGGCAGAGCACTAAATGATGCAATGGTAGATGGTAGGCCAGAACCGGGACACTGAGAAAGTGTTTCTGGCTCCTCAATCATTTGCATCAACGCTCGTTGCTTTAGCTAGTTTTATTTCTAAGTTTAAATTCTCCTCTGCAGCCCGAAGAACATGTATTTGCTCGAGCATTGATTTCTCTGCACGTAATTCGGCTAATTTGACTCTTTCTTTTTGTTTCTTGCTGACGTCTTCGAGAGCCTTGGAAGATATGGGTTTTAGTGCTGTGTGTCTCGAGATTCTCAAAAAGGTTTTGCTCTGCATTAGTTATTCAAGCGGCCACTTGACTTATGTACGACAGAATGTCCCTTTACTTAACGATGTGGTGTTCTTGTTCCTTATCCTTATCTTCGCCAGGTGGGTCTTCGCTTAAGTGAGAGTCACAGACATCGTGCAGACAGCTCATTCCTTTTCTTGGTTACGGCTTTTAAAGCAGCAGTCTGTTGCCTTTTAAGTTGATTGATCCTTTCTTCTTGTGCTTTTTCCGTTAGTTTACGTTGGCGGGGATCTAAACCATTTTCTAATTCGTTCTCAGTAGCTTTAGAAACCGGTAAAAGTTCATTCTGCTCCGATTGTCCTTCTACCTTTCCAAATTCCTCAATTTCACTGTGCGTTCCTTCTGCGGGGGCATGGGCACCGGGTTCCCGTGCGATCGAACTGGTTTCCCAGTGAAGTGATTAGATCGTTTTTTTTTGTCTTGTTTAAGCTTTATGTTGTATGATATATCTTCTTATTTTGTAAACTATGAACTGGAAAATACTAGAACAACACCCCCCTCCGCAGCCCCCCCGCAACAAAACAAATACAATAGCATTTTAATCATTTCTCCCTGATTGATTTGTTCAAAATTGGGTGCCGCCTTTAACAGGTTCTAACCTTCTGGAAGGAATTGAAGTTATTTTCGTTCTTCCTCAGTGGTCCTCAGTTTTCGCGACACCGTTGCTTGAAGTATGCGCGGGAAGCATGCCCTCCCAGTAACAATACTGATTAAGCTACGAAAGTTAACAACGAAGATAGTGTGCAGATGTATTATCGGCAGGAGAAGCTTTAAAGGAACCGCACAAGCTTTGAGCAAGTCTAAATATCAAACTAAATATCGCAAGGTATTTTCGAAACCAATAGAGAGTTTCATTATTCGAGGTTGTCTGCTTGCAAACGTTTTCTTAATTTCTATGAAGATTTGTTTTCTCGTATAGATGACTACGGGAAACCCAGAACGTTGGACTATCGTTTAAATCATTAACCTTAAAGTTGTTCGAGTATGGACCAAACAAAAATAGACACAACGAACAAAGTGAACCAAGCGCAATTCTCAATATCTCACCCTGTCGCTATATCAATGTCGCCTTAATTAGGATCAATGCATGATTTTCGGTAAACAAATTGAGATTATAAAACGTCTCGCTAAAAATCGCTTTGTATCATGTCATTTTACAGTTATATTTTTTAATGTTACTCGCAGTTTATTTTGTCATGTTTAAGCTTCATATTGTATGATATTGCTTCTTATTTCGTAGACTATGAGCTGGAAAATACTAAAACAACCCCTGTCTGTAAGTCTAAAAATAATGCAAATGAACCCCTACAATGCAACTTTCTACATAAAATTTGATATGCGTGGGTCTTTTAAGCAAATTCATTCAACTGGCGGCGTCTCAAAAAGTAAACCTAATCTTTAAACGACAGCATTTGCAAACCCTGACAGCCGCACGTTGGTGGGATTCGATATTGCGTGGGTAGAAAAAATATTTTTTGCCTATCTGTCGTGACATTATTGCACACCGTAGGAATTCATTAATATGCGTAAATATTCGGCCATTTCTGAGGGGGGCATTGGGGCCTATCAGAAACCGAAAAACCGGCCAAAATTTTCACCAAAACCGAAAAACCGGAAGAAAAATCGCTCAAAACCGAAAAAAACGCCAAGAATAATGATCAACACTGCAAATTCGGGATTTTCAATCCCTCAGCTCTTGATACAACAGCCAAAATATTGGCCTTAGGGACGATTCAATGCCCATGTTATACTGCTTGTAGCGCGAATTTGATGGGCATTATCCCGAAGAAAATTTTTGCAATGTTCAACCACAGGAATTGCTTCTTCCATCGTCTCCGTCTGATATGAAGGTGAACCTTTTGTAACTCGTAATGAACTCAAAAAGGTTCGTACAATGCGCCAATTTGCTGGCAAGAACCGAATAACCGCTTTTTTCAGTTCATAAAAACCGAAACCCGAATGTCAAAAAGGGAAAAACCGAAAACCGCAGTGGCTACCAAAACCGAAAAACCGGGGAGTTTGAGTGCAAAAACCGAAAAACCGATTTCAAAAGTGACCAAAACCGCAAAACCGAAAAACCCAATGTCCCCCTCATTTCTGTGAGATCAATAAGACTGAAACAGTCGACCAGATTCACTGACTCAACTCTGTTTCATTTAGCCAGAGAAACAGACGCCAATAGTGCAAAAAAACTGGATTCATTTGGAAATATCAGCTGCCACTGAGAAGAAAACAATGTCAAGTCACACCATTGCAGAGTTCTTTGGTCACGTACTAATAGGTTTTACACGTAGTGTTGCCGAACACTACAACTTTGATGAAAGCGACAACCATCTTGAATTGTTTGGCTATTATGTTCTAGAAGAGACAGGCAAGGAATGGTATAGCCAACAGGTTGGAGAGGTTATTTACCAAGAATATAGCAATAGCGAAGCCACTGCCCGGGACTATCTAAGGACCAGCAGTCGTGCTCGTGCGAGTTTTATAGACGCATTCTCAACAGAAGACAGCGAACAAACACAAGACGAACACGAGGATGGAGCGATGGTTTGGAAGCAGCTTAGACCAAAGTTTCTCCGGACACTGTGGAGTTCATTATACTTTGGATTTTTGATATCCGTTTTGAGCGCCACCATCGTTGGAATGATTTCGATTCCTGTCTATTACCTTGGCTTTCAAACTCAACTAAACTGTGAAGATCATCCCAAAGAATCGATCCCAACTAAACTACAGTGGGTCATAACAGCCTCAGAAATTTCCGTCGTCTGTTTCCTTTACTACTGGTTTTTCCTGAATATCTTATTTTTCTTTCGGCTATTTCAAATATCAGGCCTTAAACTAAAATTGGTTCTACTTTGCCTGCTTTTCTACTTCTTGGATTCAGCTTATCGAATTGCCTTACAAGTTTTCGGAATCTCGCACTCCAAGTTAACACCCACACAACGAACGCCTGTTATAATTTTATTTTTTCTGTCTGTCTGCTTACAGATTTACATAATTGCGAGACATTTTTGTCAAAGGTCCAGAATTAAGCAGCTCAAGTTGATGTTACTTTTTATAGTTCCATGCGTTTTAGCATTTATTGCGGCAGTTCTGGCAGGTTTTTTTATTTACCCAGCTTACAACAAGCAAGACAAATCAGGCAGAGTTATAATTGCGATATTTGCACCTCTTATCGTAGTTTTTTTTAAAGTAACCGCCCGTATTTGCGTTCAGAGGTGTTGGTTTCGAATCAGCCATCCGGGAACATCATACGTGCTGCTGGTTCCATTGTACTGTGGATCAGCAGTAATGATGCGACTATTGCAAGTGGATCTTCAGAGTTTAGGAGCAGTTGCTCTGATTGGAGTGATTCATGGGATCGCAGAAGTCATTGAACGTAGCACAATGGTTTTAATAGATCACATTTGTCACAAGATTCTGGAAAATAGAACAATTTCCTGGGGAGGTTTTCGTACCCCTCGTCGTGAGAGGCTTGCAGCTGACATCGCCATTATGAGTATGTTGTATGAATCAAGTGCTATCATCTCCGTTAATTGCTTTCTGTATTTATATCAGTATTTTTACACGCACGACAATTCTCCTATCCAACTTTTTCAATCGTTCGCTCTTCATTCCTCGTTTCCAATGGTCACGGAGTTTTTTTTCACAAGTGTGTCTATAGCTATTGAAAGTCGTTACCAGAATATGCCAGTGATGGCGGTCTGGCGGAGACGATGGAGAAGGCACATTCTGGTGGCGATAATAAACATTGTAATGGTCTCCATTTGGACGGGTACACATCTATTGGTAGTCGTAAAGGGACGTTTTACAGACAAAACTAAAGGCTACTGCAAAATGCCATTCGGTTCAGGACCATAGCTGCATGAACTTATAGTATCAATCAAGATTCCCTTCCCGGGCAATACTTCCGGTATATGTTAGGGACTATCAAGCTGTTCAATTGCTGCACGGAACAGTAAAAAGAAAAAGCGAAATGCTACTGAAAGATAGTTTACGATAAACTACATATAAGGAACACAGAGGGCTACTTCTCAGTCATTGGTCTATTCATGCTATTTCTAGATCTGTTCAAGTGCGACCTCATTATGAAATTCTCACAGCCAGTTGGCTACAAAGAAACTAAATGCTAACTTGCTAAGAAAAAATCACTACTACAAAGACAATGTCAGGACAGTCTATCGCCATAATTCTTTCGCGGTGTTTTCTTATCTCGTGAAACGTGACCTGATCCATACTAATGCATTTAGCCATGAGAGGGAATCGAGTTTGAAAGGGGCTGCGTTACCTGTCTTTAATATTGCTTTACAAAGCTCAAGAACATATTGAAATCAGGGCTAACACAGAAATAACAGTTCAATTTTGTTTAGAATTACTCTCCCAATAATCTAAAACTACATGATAATGGTTTGTTCTCCCTCTGAAAAAAACACAAGATTTTCTTCTTCATTTTCCTCGAGCATTTCAACACAGTTTTGACCCAATATCGTGAAACCTCCACAACATAGCCCCTGTCGTGAAATGTGATTCTGTTGCCGCCAAAAGACTTTTTTTTCGGAACGATTATGAACTGGACTTCAGTGAAGTACCCATTTTAGGGGACAACCATTTTATTATTGAGGGAAGCCTGGCCATTATCAGGAAAAAAAAGCGGTTGGTGACCATTAATTGCCATGTCAGAGGCTTTCCAAAATCAGCCCCCTAACCAAACGACATGTAGCTTAACATTTGAATTCCGCAAGACTGTCCTTGATAAGAAAGTGGAAACGAGGGAAATGGCAGTTGTTACGGAATTTTCCAAGGTTCCGTTCCTAGTTGAAAAAGACTGGATGACTATCTCCAAAAGAAGTGCGGAAATTAAGACATTTTTGCCCGCGCATTTTGTGGTCCATTTGACTTTTAATGGACATTCAACGGGTTTCTTTTGCAAAATGGTAAACACTGCGGGTCTCCCTGTTGTTTGACAGGAATAAACGTATACGCCTTCAAAAGGCGTTGACTCATAATAGCGGCAATTAATTTTTTATGGTTTCACAAAGATGGAAGCGGAAAACTTATCTCAACATGACCGCGAAAAATTATCATTAACAAGGAATCAGCCCTGTTGCCATACCTTACCTAACTCTACTCTACTGAAACCCACCAGGGGTAGGATTAAGCCGCTTTATGTAGGGTTGGGTTAGATGTGTATTGGCCATCTTAACAGGATAAACAAGCTATATGATAAATGTAGCTGAGCGAATTAGTAAACAAAACAACCAAGGATAATTTGATAGCCTGCACAAATATTTAACAGCACATTACACCTACGCTTTTTTACCTGTGGTACAGCCACCTGAAATCTTTAATTAATATTTCCCACTACGCTTCAGTGCAGGCATATTTTGAGGACGGTTTTCCAGCCGCTCTTTTGAGTTAGGAGAACAGAGGAGAGTTGGGGCAAGTAACAACATTGACCAACAGCAGTCATGCTGAAAGATGAATGATGAGGGAGGAGGAGAGGGGAGAAAAATACCTCCCCGTCCCCTCTCCTCCTTCTTTCACTCCTCTTTCAAGCCCATGAGTTTCTGCCAATCCAAGATGGCGCACACACGAATTAATCCAACGCTCGCCGGAAAAACCGCCCAACTGTGCAAGCTAATTTTCCTCCCCCAAAGTGTTAAAAAAAAGGCGTCAGTTTGGAAGTACTTTTATGATAGTCTGGATTTTTTCACAGGGTGCTTAGAAAGTTGAAGAAAATAGGTTTTTCAATGTATTCCTTTTTAAGAATATTCGTAATATAGTATTGGCTCCTATATAGTTGTGAAAAGTAAACATTCTTAATAGTTACAGTTACAGATAACGGCAGTAATTAAATAAACATGTTTCGTTTGAATCCGGACTGACAAATTTAATTTTGCTCGGTAGCTCTTTAATTCATTTAACGCGGAACATGAAGCTACGAAGGTATTGAAAGTCCAATCCTGACTTGAGGCAAGGAATGTTCGTTTTCCCGCTCTTGGCTCCAGCTGCAAATTTTTTTTTGAGTTCTGTTTATTTGAAGATGTTGCTAGACTTTGTTGCGATAGGCCAATTGGTTTTTCGCCAGAAGTTAGAAGACTCTTAGAAGACAAACTCCTGCTTGTGTGTAAGAAAACTTGTTTGTATTTGGTTGATCCACAATAGAAGATGGTAACAGTCCCTTTGGGGTGAAAACACGGTGCAATCCCGGTACTTAAATGCAAATTTGGTACTGGCCTTTGATTGCAATTGGTTCGCGCATGTCTGCCATGCGTGAACCAACCAAAGGCTGTTTTGAACTTTCAGTGTTAATTTGTATAACAGACACAACGATATGAACAACTAATTTTATCTGGCTGACTACAGACGAGTCTCCGTTGAGTGGACCATCACTGGGATTACATGCAATTGTCCGCTTTGGATAGGTGTCAGCTTATGGAAGCCAAATATGTCACAGACACAACATTTCTGACTTCTATAAGCGGACACACCAAAACCGCCCGAGTGTCCACTTAGGAGCTCTGTCCATTTCAGTAAGTGTCCGTTAGGGTAGAAATCGTGGTTAAACCTTTATCCAGAGAAATCAGTATCTGAGTATTCATGTAGTTATAACTATTGTTCTTAGTGGTTGAACACTTATTTCGGCTTTAATTTGAAAAGTCTGCATCTTATTAGGGCACATCCGTTGTTCTCTAATAACTTTCGGTTCCAAAAAGCATCAAAATCATTTAAAATTACTAATAAAGCATCTCGTTGCTTCGGGCAATTAAGAAGCTCTGCCAAGTCTAGGCTATGTTCAGTTTCCATTGTACATTCTTTATTGACAATTAAAACAAACAATAGTGCTTAAAAAAAGCAACCTTTAATACCTTGGTTCGTACACCGTACCGTGCCGTTTAAGACAGAAGCATAGTGCAGGTACACTACTAGAAATCCGGCTACAGTTATAAAGGATTTTGTGGCCACCCGTCACCACCACATGTAGCTTAACATTTAAATTCTAAATTTCGCAAGACTCACCTTGATAAGAGAGTGGAAACGAGAGAAACGAAAAAATTGCTACGAAATCTTCCAAGCTTCCGTTCCGAATGGAAAAGGAGTAGAGGATTTCCTCTAAAAGAAGTGCGGAAATTAAGACATTTTTGCCCACGCATTTTGTGGTCCATTTGACTTTCAATGGACATTTTACGGGTTTCTCTTGCAAAACTGCGGGTCTCCCAGTGGTTTGACAAAATTAAACGAAAGGCGTTGACTGTGAATAGCGGCATTTTATTTTGTATGGTTTCATAATTATGGAGGTGGAAAACTTCTGATCTCAACATGAACGACAAAAAGTTATAATCAACAAGCAATTAGCCCTGTTGCCAAACCTTACCTAACTGTACTCTATATTGAACCCCACCTGGGGTAGAGTTTAGCCGCTTTATGTAGGGTTAGATGAGGTGAGTTTTGGTCATGTTAACAGGATAAACAAGCAACATGATAACGGTAGCTTAGCAAGACACAGACATTTAAAAGCTCAGTACATCTGCGCTAGTCCCGTGGACTAGTCCCTGCGACTGGTCCCTACGACTAGTCCCCGGGGAACCAAGTCCCTACGAGTGAACTACCCATTTTAGTCAAAAAATGTAGTCGCAGGGACCAAATTCTAACTGGTTTGATTTCCTGGGACCATCCCCGGGGACTAGTCCCAAGTCCCTGCGACCAAATGAAAGTATTTCGTTGGATCTTTCCTTTTTTTTCCAGTTGGCCTGGAGAATAAATCTTGTATTTGTCTGTATGGGGAGTTTTGATCGAACAGTCGCCTTTTTACGTTTCTGTGTCAGCAATATAGGGCACTGGAGAAAAAAACGTTTGTCGGAATTGCAAATTACACTCACAGACTTATGGTTGAACAGTGTGCGGTTTTATTGAGCTGATTTACTTTAATGCTTTGCGGTTAATTAACTAAATTTGGTTACCCTGTTGAGGACCGCTCCACTTTTCGTCTTCACGTTTCGGTGAATTTCAGCAAAAGCACCCTAAATTTTGCTATTTTACCATTAACAGGTCCCCTCGTGTAAAACCTTCAATGGACTTGTCCCCGCAACAAGTCCCATCGTGTTAACATTACAGGGGACCAGTCGCTTCAACAAGTCCCTGCGACTAGTCCCCTCGTGTTTGCCGACCTTAAGTTTCTGCTAATCCAAGATGGTGCACACAGGAATTAATCCAGCGCTCGCCCGCAAAAAAAAAAACGCCTAAACTGCAGGCTTAGTCGTCAGTTTCGAAGTACTTTTTGATCGTCTAAATTTTTTCGCTGCTTAGCAAGTAGAAGAACATAGCTTTTTCAAAATCTGTGACCTCATCCGTATGATCCTCACGATGGAAAACTTTACTTTTAACGTCCAGCACTTTTTACAAATTCATGGCACAGCAATGGGTACGCACATGGCACCCTCCTTCGCAAATTTAGTCTCTAGCAAATTTAAACATCACGCCATCGAAAGCGAAGTATCCCATTCAGCCTGGCCTTGCGATTGCGTCGTATATGCTCCACAGACACTTTCTTCGATCCGAGCTGTAAAGGACTCATTGACTATCTTGTGAAACGTGGCTACAATCAATCTTTTCTCAAAAAAGAAATCAATCGCGTCCGCTGCATCCCACGAGAAAAGGTTGAAACCTCGACAATAAAAAAAACATTGCAGACCGAATACCGTTTGTTATTACCTTCAATCCCACTCTTCCTAACCCAGCTTCTATTGTACGAAAACATCTGGGCATTCACCAATCCTCAAACCACTGCAAACAAACGTCCTCACTCACAAAAGAAGTACAAGTCTGACGTAGTCTGCGTGATCTGTTGGTCCGCACTAGATTGCGTTAACCCACGAAAAATGATCAAGGATTAATCGCTGACATTTACAGATGTGTGTACTTTCTTACAAGAAGGGCAAGACAAATATATCTTTTTCTTTACTTAAGAAAAACGACGTATTAAAGACACTTAATTTATTTAATTGAATGTAAAAATGCGCTACACGTAACTTGCCTTGCCAATGCATTGGAGAGACTAAACGACAGCTTCACGAGCGCTTTGGCGAGCGTCGTCATTCCGTCGTAAGCCATCAACAGTTTGCTATCCCTACCCCTGTTTCAGAACATGTCAATTTACTTGGGCACTCCGTCAACGACACCCGTCTCGTCCCCTTGGAACTAATACACACTAACCAAAACTTCGTAAGAAAAGTGCGTGAGGCATTCTTCAGGACGCCCGCGCTAATTGTTTTTGCGCATTCTTTTTTTTCTCAGCAATTCACTTTATTACTCTTCCGCAGTTGAGAATGACAAGATAATATAGCCTGAGTTCTACATTTTCAAAAACCCAAAGTGATTCGACAGAAATTTATGTTGTTACTATACGTTCTTAGCTTGATGTACAAATTGATGCAGAACTGAGTATAAAACTGCTTTGCCTCTTAATCTCAGCTTGGGTACGTTCTTAGTATGTTCTTAAAATCTGGGTCAATTTCAGCCTCAACGTTCTTCAACGTGCACGGGTGGTTATTTTGAGTGAAACTACGATAAGAGGTACGAATATCGCAAATATACCTTTGCCAGATTTGAATTGTTTGTTGAAAGCTGAGTGTATGAACATAGCTAACAGGACTCCCGCAAGAAATGTGCAAAGACGGGGACGGCTATAAAAAGTAACTAACCGGGACACCTTAATTCTTGGCCTTTTACAAAAATGTATCACGATGATGAAAATCTGTAGATCAGCAGTAAATCTGTAGATCAGTTAAAGTGCACCTAACCCTAAAAATTTTTTCCCCGTCAAATAAATCCTGTTATCATTTGGAGCATTTCGCCACAAAAAGTTTTTAATTTGGTTTAATCCCTGATTTTCTGTGCACGGTTGAAGTACGGTAAATCGGCCGAAAATAGACACCATTTTGGTTCAGGGTCGAGCAGTGAGGGCATGGGACTAGTCACCTTGTGACGTCAAATCAAGAACCCGCAGTCTCGCGCTATCTCTATCGGAGCTATATTTCTCTTGAGCTCTCGAAGATGTACAGAAAGCTGTCGACCGTTCGTATTGCTCCAAGACATAGTAACCAAAGAAACGAATCACAAGATGTATCACTACAAAAATACAGCATTTTTTTGACGACGAGCGACCAGAGGGGAAGGGACGAAATGAGTGGATTTTGTGAAGCAATAGCGAGCAAAGCGGCAGCCTTCCAAGCACTCGCAGAAGTTCACTCCAAGTTCTCGCAGAAGAAGGTATGAATGAATGAACAACTTTAGTATCCGATCAAACGATAGCTTTTTGTGTATTTCCAATGATTCAACGGCCGATTAACCACAGAATACCCGCGATACGTGGTACACAGAAAATTATTACCTTTGCGAATTATTCAAGTTGGCTACACGGTAAGCGCTAAATAATTACATGTAAGCAGTGCCCAAAACAGCGAAGGGTTTAAAATTAAAGACCGTATTTATAGAAAGTCCTCCTTCAGCAGAACCGAACGCGCTTTCTCCACAATAACAAGCCATTGCCATTATTCCTTATTCTAGTCTATGAACATGCCTCGCTATGAGAATTTTATCTTGAGTCATATCAAATCACTCGAGCATAACAAAACATTACTGTGCAGAGATCCCTTGTTCATATCCTCCGTTGAAGTAGAGGACAAGCAGTCTCTTTCTTAATTCTTTTATTACCATTTTTTGTGCGAATAAAGGTCGCAAGGAGATCGAAGTGTGAGCGATGAGCGGCGAATCCTCAAGTCGCGAGTTAAGCGAGGGCCGGTTTATTTACATAATTTGTACATTTCCGCTAGCGCTGGGATCTGAGGAAACTGCTTGCACGTTGACGCGAGAAAAATGATTGGTAAGATAATCTCAGTTGAACCGATACTAACAAACTCTCGTGCTTATAATACTCGTCAATGTCCTTTAGAAAATAATTGCCTCCCTGATTCACCAGTGTAATAAATTGCTGTTATTGTTAATGCTGGTTACAGAAATGGACAAGACGTAAATAATACTTCTATGTAAAATAAAAAAATAAAGAAAGGAATGCTTTATTAAAATCTCCATTTTTTAAGAGGTTCCTCAGCTTGAGTATAAATCTCAAATGCGAGAAGCGGAGAGTAGGAAAACCAAGACCAAACGTGAAGACCGAACGTGCGAAATAAAATGTAAACACTCACGGGCGAAGCTCAGCATTCCGGTTTCTTCGCGGCCCTCCAAGGCCAATCGTAAGTTGCTTTATTTGCTGTTCCAGTTCTTAGTTTGCCTTTATTTCCTTTCTGCATTGAGCAATTCATTCTTCTTTGGTTAGCGGCTTTTTAGCAGGTATGGGAAGCACGGCACTTTCTTCATCCTTTGGCGGTGTACTGTCGACTTCGTGTTCCGCATCCATCTCGTATTCAGAGCTAAAATTCATCTACAAATCAGCAGAATCCGCGTAGCTCGTCTCATTATCTGCTTTGGATTACAACATTGGAATTTTAGTCAAACTATGACTTTGTTCGAATTAACTAGAAGGTCAGAAGGCTTCGATGAACAAATAAAGTCAGAGAAACACAGCTAAAAACTATTAGCGGCGTGGAATTCTTGGTTCTTGATCTGACGTCACAACTACGGCTCGCCCCAGGTTCCTCTTACTCGGACGTGAACCAAATTTTTCTTGAATTTAACAGGGCACAGAAAATCGAGAATTCAACCAAATCAAAAAATTTTTGCGAAGAAATATTCCAGATGATAACAGAATTTATTTAGCCGAAAAAAAGTTTTAGGGGTTAGGTGCACTTTAAACGAAAATACTTTGAAAGCCAAGAGATTTTAATCAGGGTTTCGTACCCGAATGTAACAAAGTACAGTGCCTTACTGATGGAGGCTGAGACCTGAAACGGATATATACTATCAACAAAAAAGGGAATTAAATTGCAGGAAGGTGGTTAAGAATTTTTTCGGGAACATTTCGACCAATTAAGGAAGATGTGTCGGTCAGTGATGGTCGTGGTTGTTTCCGCACGGATTTCCCTAAGGAATACCATACAACAAAGTATGTTCGTTTTCAAGACAAGAAAGCCCATTGGGCATTTTAACCGGCCATCTGACCCTCCTCACCCCTAGGTTTCACAAACGTTAGCGCGATCCTCTTTTTTTACGAACCGGCGTGACGAAAAGTGTGATTGTGTGACACAATATTTTGACTATAGCGGTACTGGATGACGTAATGTTTAAACTCTGATGACTCAGCTTATCTTTCTTATCGCTTTATTTGTGCTGAAAAACGCAACTTCACTCAAACGTTGAATGTCGATATGAATTCGTCCACAACTGAGAATGCTCACACAGGGACGACGAAGTATTTACTGTTGTGCCTAGACCTTAAATACAAACAGTGAACATAGTAGTAGAATCAAAATATAACGCTTGATAAACACGAGCTCGAGCAGATCATCAGAGTATGGGGCACTGACGTCAAGTCATATCTCATGACGAGATGTTTAAATCCGGTTTGCTAACCCGGTAATCCCCTTGCAAAAGTAAACAAGCGAGCGGGGACGAAAGTCGCCCACGTCTTTGAAAGCTAACGCGCCTGTCGAGCCGCAATCGATTTCGCGCTCACTCGCCTGTTTTTCCTTTCCTTCACAATCTCTGAACGGAAAGTGAGACTGCTCGTAGTCTTTAGCGAACACCACACGCAAACCACACAAATCCGTCGATAATATTCAGATATTTTCGTTCTTTCAATGCAAAAAGACTCGTAACACCTGCCTTATTAATTAATCTCCTTATTAATGACGATTCCTTCGTATCAACTTCTCGCCTCAAATAAACACTCATCTCTCTCCGTTCACAAGAACTGTCATGTACTGATGGTGCAATCAACTAATATTGCATCATCATACTAGTACCAATTCCTTCTCTCCCTAGCCCACACCGGCAAAACGCAACTGTCCTTTTTGTCCGCTGCGAAATACAAGTTAGCCAATCAGAAACCTTACAATCCACTTCGCAAACCACCCCCTCCCCCAATAAAACGCCAGGGGAAACCGCCTCTCACGCAGCACAATATTACTTCGCTCCTATACAAAACGCAACTTTCAAAGCAAATCACATTCACAGAGGCGTGATATGCTCCCGACGTTCACAAATCCTTCTGACTCCCACATTTTTACACCCCTCAAAATGTCAATCCAATGAAAAAAAACTCCTGCGCTAAAAAAATTTTCACCATAACCACTAACTAGATCAGACAACACAGCCAATTTCGCATTCAATCCTATTAGCTCCTTTACTCAATGGCGCATGCGTTATACAAGACAAATACAAAAAAACCCCAAACTTAAACAACCCTTCACCGTTCATATCTTAAATACTGTAAATTAAAAGACAAAAACATAGGAAGGTAACATTCAGAAGACTAATATGCGCATGCGTCTTATATAAGACAGTACCGCTCTTGAGTACCCGTACCACAAGCTTTACAGCACTTTCTTCGTATGTTAAGCCAACTTGCTTTCAGGAAAAAACCGTGCCCATTATAAACGGGAGGTCGCCATCATGGCGACGGCCGGTTAATAACCTCGTCGTCCAAGCATTTCATAAGGCCGAAACGATAGATTAACGTCACTGACTAGCGATAGTGCACAGAAGTGGATTCATATGATAGACATAAATGTTTAGCCACACCATTGCAGAGTTCAGGGGGGGGGGAAGCAACTTCCCATACATTCTCTTAAATGAAATCCAAACGATGTTCTCACAACTTGCAAAGCAATCTGTGAGGTTCTGGTCAGCGGACATGCCTCCTACGCGTGCGCAGATGTTGCATGTTCCAACGGAACTCGGACGCTGAAGGGAAAAAATTATGGCGGCCAAAGGCGGCGGATTCGGTTTTGTCCCTTCGTTTAGGTAATTGACGAATTGATCGTATTTTACACTTATATCATATTTTCGTGCATTTTGCTTCTTATGAAGACAAAAGTTTACTCTCGGAGTTTTTTTAGTCGCAAAGTAGAACAGTAGCGCTTCGATCAATCCAGTCTGTGCTGATCAACTGTATAGAATGAGATAGAATTTTCTGAAGCTGGGTTAAAAAGTGGGATCGGGTTCAAAGTACTGAACTGTGAAATGATCTTGTTAACACATAACTGGATTATTGACAATAAAGGTCGTATTTTGTGCGTAGGTATTGTTTCCATGCATTAGGTTATAGCAGTTTTGATTGAATTTATTTCCATCGATGTTTTATGGCACATTTCCCGTTGCAATTTATTTAGACCACGCTGGAGGAAAACATGCAAACCGAGTACAGCCATAACTGTCTCATCTCATGTTATCAATTCGTTACAGAATGAGATGTAAAAATAAACATTGACAGTATTTTTATTTATCACATGCATCAGTTCAGCGATAGACAAAGACCAAAATTACGTCGCGAAGTACAAGAAATAAAATCCTGAATAGTTCAAGCGCTTTCTCTCGATGAGAAGTTTATTTACGTTGAATTATCTAGTTCTAGCATTCAACTTTGAAACGTTTGTCGCAAACCTGTTCTCCAAGTATAACTAAGCGAAACGTGACTGCCGTACAGCTCGCAGCTGATCCACTCGCCACTGCAACAAACAAGACAGTGCGAAAACAGAAGCGTCTTCATCGATGTCGCTTCCATCGAATATTCTCTTGTAAGAAACTGACAGTAAGTTCCATGAGAGATTAGCTGCTCACCGCTTACTTTCCCCCGACAAAATACAGATAAATTCTGAAAACTATTTCAAATGAGTTGATCGTCGATCGGAAATATTTATTATGACGAACACCGCTGTCCACGTTTTGACTGGACCGCTTTGCAAGTTGTGAGAACATCGTTTCTCGGTCCCAGGCCTCGCTTCTATCCCCCCCCCTGGCAGAGTTCTTTGGCCAGATATTGATAGGCTACACACGCAGTGTTGCCGAACATTACAGCTTTGATGAAAGCGAGAGCCATTCGGAATTGCTTGGCTATTATGCTCTAGACGACACAGGCAAGGAATGGTAGTGTCAACCCCGGTTGGCGAGCTAGAGATTATTTACCAAGAAAACAACAATAGTGAGGCAACTGCCTTGGATTATCTGAGGAACAGCAGTGATGCGAGGCTTATAAACGCTTTCTCGACGGAAGACAACAAACAAACACACGAAGAAGACGAAGATTGAGCAATGGCTTGGAAGCAGCTGCGGCCAGACATCTTCCGGATAGTGTGGAGCTCATTATACTTTGGATTTTTAATATCCATTTTTAGGGCCACCATGGTTGGAATGATTTCTATTCCTGTCTATTATCTTGGCTTTGAAACTCAGCTTAACTGTGAAGATCATACCAAAGAATAGATTCCAACTAATCTCCAGTGGGTTATAACCATTTCAGAAATTTTTTCCGTCAGTTTTCTTTACTACTGGTTTTCCTGAATACTTTATTTTACTTTTAAAGGACCAATATCCAGTTACTGCGCATGCTCCAAACTTTGATTTCCTGACAGAAAAGACGCGAGAAGTGATATAGAACCTTCAAAAATCGGTTTGCATCGTGCTCAGTTTAGTTCAATATTACCCTAAAGCTTCTCCCAGTTATAGATTAATGATATACAGTTTTCGTTAAGTTCCAATTTGTGTGAGATCGGGATTTTTTGGCGTTGTTTTCAATGCCGTTGGACGGAGGACCGAGAGGAGGGAAGCGCTATGGCGCCGGTCGAAGGCTTCTTTCTCCCAGCAACCTCCATAAAAGCTCAGAAAATCGTGAAAGGAATAAGAAGAAATGGAACTAGCAGCATACCAGAATATATATAAAGAAAGCAACCCATGAGACATGGAAACGACTGAAGGGATCAGTGGTGTCTGTATTCGCCCGACACAGCCATAAACTGATAGGTTGGAAGGCCTGCACGCTGCACGACTTCTACTTGTACTTGTACGCCGCGCCTTGTCTTGGTCTTTTGACCCATTTTGCTTCTTGTTTTTTTGTAACGGATTTAGAACGGAGGATTTTTAAATGTTGACTGAATCGAGCCGTTACAACTTAGGCGTCGCATTCTCGAGGTCATATCGAGGTCATAAGTGGTGGATTCTTGTGGCTTTCGTCGTTTGTTATTCTCCGTTGGTTTGACTTCCGATCGACTCAATATGGTTTTTATGCCGCTCTTGCATGGTAGGTGCGTTGAATTTGGCTCATTTAGGAAATTTATGGGTTTTTCCGCCTCTCGTGTTTATATTTTTGACAATAAAGGATCTGAAATATTCACTGCAGCGTGACGAGTTTCCCTGCTGATGTTTGTAACGCCGGGCTTGGCTTATTGTTTTTAATTCTGTTGCAGGATTTTGTGTTTCGCATCACGCTCGGTCAGATCTTTGTGTATAATCAGGGTCACCTAACGAGAAAATTTTAGTAAAATACTTGAAATATCATTTCCTGCTTTATAAGATTGCTTCAGAGGTTTATAGAAGCATATTTGTGAAAGCTAATACGGATTGATCTGTTCGGATTTTTTAGCTGAATATTTAGGCCGCAGAAAATTTTAGGAAACAGAATCCTATCCGCGAATTTCTGAGCTGCTGTTGGCTAGCCGAAAATGCTAGCTGACCTTATTTTGCACTCTAAATAACATATTTGTCCCTCCAAAAACAATAGGAACTAATAAGTCCTCTTGTTACAAAAGGCCGACGTGATGTTTCGCCAAAGAAATCTCTAGCTTTCACTGCAATTAAATCCGAAAATCTCCGGTGATTTATATTTTGTGTTTCACATCATGGATTGTGACCTATAGACCCTTTTTGTCAAGAAATTTAAGTTGTAACTTCCTTGGAGCTATAAAACGAAAGCAAATATTTAAATGGCGGATGTAAACAGCGGATCACCGCGTGGGCCGCGGGGTAATCTTGTCACCTCAATGTGACAGTTCTATTGTTTTCTTGAAAGATAACAGCTGACGTTCACGCGTGCGCATTATCGGGATAGTGTCTCTTTAAGCATTTCAAATATCAGGCCTTAAACTAAAGTTGGTTCTGCTTTGCCTACCTTTCTACGGCTTGGAATCAGCTTACCGAATTGCCTTACAAGTTTTTGGAATCTCGTCTTCTAAGTTAACACCCACACAACCAGTACCTGCTTTGATTTTATTTTTTTCTCTCTATTAGTTTACAGATTTACATATTTGCAACTCATTTTTGTCAAAGGCCCAGAATAAAGCAACTCAAGTTAATGTTACTTTTTATAGTTCCATGCGTTTTAGCATTTGTTGCGGCAGTTCTGGCAGGTTTTTTTATTTACCCAGCTTACAACAAGCAAGACAAATCAGAATAAAGCAACTCAAGTTAATGTTGCTCTTAACAGTTCCGTGCATTTTTAAATTAGCTGCAGCCGTTCTGTTAGCTTTTTTTAATACCCAGCTTACAACAAGTAAGACAAATCTGGCAAACTTATAAGTGCGATATTTGCACCTCTTTTGGTAGCCTTATCCAAAGTGAGCTCCCGTATTTGCGTTCAGAGGTTATGGTTCCGAATCAGCCATTCAGGAACTTCATACGTTTTGCTGGCCCCAATATATTGTGGGTCAGCGGTAATGCTTAGACTATTACAATTGGATCTTCAGAGTTTGCAATCAGTCGTTCTGATTGGAAAGAAGTCATTGAACGTAGTAAAATGGTTTTAATAGATCATATTTGTCACAAGGTTCTTGAAAACAGAACAGTTTCTTGGGGAAGGTTTTCGTATCCCTCGTCATGAGAGGCTTGCCAATGAGATCACCATTATGAGCATGTTGTATGAATCAAGTGCTATCATCTCCGTGAATTGCTTTCTGTATTTTTATCAGTATTTTTGCACAGGCGATAATTCTTTTATCCAACCGGCTCCAGTCGTTTGCCATCCACTCCTCAGTGCCACTGGTCGCAGAGTGGGCTTTCACCAGGGTGTCTATAGCTATTGAAACTCGCTACCAGAATATGCCAGTCATGGCGGTGTGGCGGAAGCGATGGAGAAGGCACATTCTAGTGGCAATAATAGTAATGATTTCCATTTGGACGCGAACATATCTGTTGACAGCAGTACAGGGACGCTTTACAGGCAAAACTCAAGACTACTGCGAAATGCCATTCAGCTCAGGACCATAGATGCATTGAAATAACGCATCAGTCAATATTCTTTGCCCGGCACGAACTAAGGCACAAAGAAGGCTACTTCACAGTACTGGTCTAGTAGCGACATTTCTGTGGATTACGATCTCAATGTGAACTCCTCGCAGCTGCTTGCTGGTCACACAATGTCATCTTTTTGGTGAAACATGACCTCGGTCCCTTTTATTTTATTTTATTTTTCTTTAATTCTTTTTTTGAATTTCTTTTTCATCAATTGGTGTTTAAAAGTCAATAACGTTGAGTCTTTGTTGAAGAATATCGTGCACGTAAAACAGTTTACGGGCCAGGTGGGTTATCGGGAGTTTCAAGAAATGGGCCCCTGCTCTCTATTAAAACAGCCGTTGGCTGCGAAATGGAATCGAGTTTGAAAGGGACTACGTTACCTGTCTCTAATATTACTTGACAAAGATCAAAGGCATGTTGGAATCAGAGGAAGCTCAAAAATAGCGCTTTAGTTTTGTTTAAAATTATTCTACTAGGCCTTATGAAAGTACACGATTATGGTTTGTTCTCCCTTTGAGAAATAATACCTTCCTCTTCGTATTCTTCGAGCATTTCGGGTACAAAAAAAGGTGTTTATAATTAGTGGTTTTAATTTCAGCAGAGGTTTGACCCAAAATCGTAAAACCCCCACAATATAGCCCCTGAAAAGTTGTCGTGGATAGTAATTTTCTAACTATTAAAGAACATTTTGTGAATGATAGTGAACTGGAGTTTACATGAAATACACGTTTTAGGGACGGCCGGACCATTTTATTTTTGAGGGGTACTGACCATTACCAGGAAAAAACAGCTTGATGACCATTGCCATGGCAAAGGTTTTTCAAAATCTGCACGCCAACCTAGCGATCTGGTCTAAACATTTACACTCTGCGTGACTTTCCTTGACATTAGGCTGGAAACGGTGGAAATGACACTTGCTACGGAATTTTCCAAGGTTCCGCTCTGAGCGGGAAAACGTTGGAAGACTACCTCTAAAGGAAGTCCAGAAATTTTCATATGTCTTTAATTTCTATAAATATATACATTTTTTGCAGGTGGGAGGGCAGCTGTTTTTCCCATTGGGCTTTCAGCCGAGATTCTAGGGATGTTTCTTGCAAAATTGTTCACTCTGCGGGTCTCCTTGTGGTTTAATAAGACTACAAATATACACCTTCAAAAAAGGCATTGGCTGATAGTAACGTGAATTAAATTTCTACATGCTTAGGTACTTCTGGCCGCCAACAGTCTGCTACTTGCACGTGGACATTCGCCTGAGGTCAATAATAAACCAATCAGCGTTCTTTATTTAGAACAAGGCTGCCGTTGGAACATTACAATATCGAAAGTGGAATTTTGATTCCAATAATGCAATCCGTTCCCGATTAATCAAAGTCATTCCCAAATATTAGTATTTCGAGTATTTCGACTGTAAAGGCTCTTTTGAACCTTAAAAAAAGCGTTTTTCTTTCCTTCGAGTTTGCATAAAAACAAACATAATTTAAAAAATTGATTGGCTCCAGCTACATATAGACGGGCCTCACGTAAGTGAATGTCAGGTTGGGACAACATTCAAGTGTCCCCTTTCGATAGATGTCCACTTATGGGAGGTTAGAAATGTAGCGCTGATTTGTGCAGGGCTGGGGTACAACTTAGGAAAGGTGTTCTCTAGCGGAGGCTGGAAATCAGAATAACACATTTGAAGAAGAAGTTAATATCTGTTTATTCATAGTTTTAACCATGTATCTACCAGCTTGCATTTTCATACATATGTAGCCCTTGAGTATTAAACTTCTCTCGTCACGTTTGAGCCCTTTTTACTGCCTCTTTCGCCCTTACGTTATTTCAGTGGTTCAGTACTTTCAATTGGCAAAAACGTGTATTGTATAATCGCTAGAAATATGGGACATTGGAGCCAGCGCCTTTTTGGGCGTCCTACGTAGACAGCTTTTTTAAATGGAGCATACCGCTGATTGAAGCGGCATAGTTTTTTTGGGCTCATATTTTAGGATGGTGCACGATGCCATAAGTCGCCTTACAAAACCATGTTTTGGCCCATATAAAAACCACTGACCAAACTAAATCGCTTAACATTTAAATGTACTGAAATTTAACTTTCGAAGGATGGCTTTTGTAGCGTATTCGGCCAAAATATCGCAGTTCGAAGACAGCATATTTTTGGACTTTTAGCGTGGACTTTCAGATGTATCGCCGAATGCTTTTTTTTTCGTGGTTTTCAAGTGCAAAAAGTACACATCAAAATCAATCGGATGGAGCTGAAAATCGTAAGGCTAGTTTGTTCAATGAATAGTTTAACCGAGTCCACTTGCACATTTTCTCGATCCCGTTGAGTTAACCCGTAATCGCTGTTTATAATTAAACTATGAGTTGTCGGTTTTTCGATTCAATCCCCTTCTACGCGTCATACTTTTTTGCCGCTAAACTGCTCACAGAAAACCGTAAAAAGTACACATGAAATTCGAAGTATCCACCTTAATTTTTGTACAGTATCTTTCTTGATACATCAGTTTACCATGAACCGGTTGCACATTTTTACTTTAACAAATTGGTCAAGAGATATTTCGCGAAATTTTTCAATCTCCATACATTTCTTTGTTGTTGTTGTGCTCGCTTTTCATCATCAGTTTAGCGTAGGATTTATTGATTGTGGGCTCAAATGTCCCCGATTTCTAGAGATTGAGTGACCGGCAGAATCGTAAGAAACATATATTCATCTTAAAGATAACAACGCTTAGACGAGATTCACGAGATTTTAATTGCGTAGGTTTCGTAACTGAATGTAACAATGTAAGGTGCATAAATGAAGGAGGTTGAGAGCCTAAATGGATGTAAGCTATTAATCAGAAGGAGAATTAAATTGCAGAAAGGCAGTTAAGAATTTATTTCTCAAGCATTAAGACAAATGAAGGAAGATGTTTTGTTCAATAATGGTGAATGGTCTTCTACGTTTCCCAAAATTTTTACTTCCAAATTTGAACATGTTCTAGCATGATTTTATCAATCAAATTTTGGCTGCTGTATCTGTTCAGTGTAGAGAGTCATAAGATGCTTGGGCATGTGTTATTCATCCTTTGAGTGGCTTTTTAACTTACTTTTATTTTTTAGCACTGTTCCCATTTTTGCTTTGGGAACGTTCCGATTAAGAGATGATTGTTCCTCTTTGGAGTGGTCCTTTTAAGATCAAAAGGAACAAATTGCTGTTAAAAATAGGAACAAAGTGTTCCTTTAGAGCTAAAAAGAACCTTTTGTTCCGAATTTTTAACATTGAAAGGAACTTTTTGTTCCTAAATGAGTGGCCTAGGAACAGGTGTTCCCAATGGTATTGTTCCTCTTTTATCATTTTGGTGCTTTTTAATCGTTTGAGGAACAATTGTTCCTATTAATGCGTTCCCTTTTAGAGTGGCTGTTCCTTTTTGCTGACACGAGGAACTTTGGTTCCCAATTAATTACGTTCCTTTTTTTGTAAGGGAACGTTTGTTCCTTTCTAACATTGTTCCTGCTTTAAAAATTGGTTCCTTTTTATTCACTTGAGGAACAATTGTTCCCATTAATGGTTCCGTTTTGAATGAAATGTTCCTTTTTATTGGCACGTGGAACAGTTTGTTCCTAACCATTAGCTCCGATTTATGTAAAATGGTTCCTATTTAGAAATGACAGTTTCTTTGTACATCTTGTTCAACAGAAACAATCTTCTTTTCTTGCCATCTATGGTTTTATCGCTTTTTAATTGGCAAAACGTTGGTGTAGTGTTTTATGTTTCAAACATCACGAAGCAGAGTCAATAGCAGATTGTAAAAGACTTTTCGAGGCGCTTATAGACTTGTCCGGGAAAGGTTGAACATAATCGCAACAACGCCATTTCTCACATTGAATTTGTAAATGTATTTAAGAATAATGAACACTGGGCAAGCAGAGGCATGCCTGAGAAAACACGGGCAAGTTGGGGCAGGTTTCGGCAAGTTGGGGCAACGAGGGGCAAGTTGGGGCAGGTTGGGGCAAGTTTGAACTTGCACAATGCAGCCATTGCTTTTTGTCGCCTATGTGCTTTGTTCACTATTTATAACAACATGGAAAGTGGATTTTTTTTTATTGTTGACTCGGGGAAGAACAGAAGCCTCTTTAAAAAAAGGGCTGGGCTGCGATTGACATGCACACAAAAGGGACAATGATTTAACTTGAGAACCACTTGAGATTTTAATGAGGATCTTGTTAATTTCAAGATACTACCACTACTACTAATGCATGAACGAAACTGACCTAGAAGCCATTAGTGTTTCACACAGAATACTATCATACTGTCGAGTCTTCACAATGAATTAATGGGCAAAAGCCCTCATAGCGTCAAGTGTCATTTCTTTGCTTAGGCTACTTTTGACTAGAGCAAAAGTACTTCAAGATGCTATTTTTGCACGGTTTCTTCGGTCCCTTTCCGTCAGGGAACGCGGGCCTTCGTCTCTTCTGGGCAAACTTTGAACAACCGGGAGGAGCTGTACTGGGTGTTTGCAGGCTTCGCAATGGCGTTATGAAGATGTCTCCGTCATTGCTATTCTCGTTCTCCGAGGTAGCACCTTGCACTGAGGGGACTGCCGGTTTGTCGGTAGCTGAAGGTATGGAATCCACTGATTCTTCGTAGGTGGTGCTGTCATCCCCGTGATCTTCCGATCGGGAAGATTCGCCGAACTCGTCCTCGGTCGGCAGGACATGGAAGAGGCTGGTGACGAGACGCCTTCTTTCTTCAGGAGGCCCAGAGTAACGCACGATCGCTTCCTCTGCGCCAAGGCAAACTGGCAACCTGCCGTACCATAATTCTGATGAAATTGTCTCAGCTTATCTTGCAACACCTCGCGGTAGGCCTCCATGGACGCCCTTCTCTCCTGATTCAGGGCTGACCGGTCCTGGTGAGCTTGTGAAGTTCCCGCTCGGTTTCCACTAACCAGGGTGTTTGAAACGCGGCAAGTGCTCTTTCTCGCCTTGTCTTCAACTCTTCTCGAAGGGTCTGCTGCTTGAAGGCGGCCAAGTCGTCTTCAATTTGCGTGGGCATGGGTTCAGATGCATCCCTCGGAAGCAGGGCCACATGTTCGCTTGTGACGCCCTTCGACACCAGATTTTCCTGCCTTCGTCGGTACACCATCTCCTCTGCCTGCCTCCGTCTCTCTCGCTCGCTGAGTCGCGCATGCAACATGGCGGAAACTTGGCGGTGGCGGAGTGACTCCTGAGCGCACTGCTCCACAACTCTCCTCAAAGCACTGACGGTCTGGTCGTCCTGACTTGCGTCCGAATCATCCTGAGTGTTTTCCGTTGCACCCTGAGCACCCATTCCGACAGTTGGGCGATCACACTCATCTAGCACTTTGTCCAAGCTCAACGTGCGAAGCTCTTCCTTTTCTGTTGCTCCCAATACACCATCGTCCACGCTATCCTCGTCACTTAGCTCGTCCTCAGTAGCCGATGCCGTGCACCTCCTGGCTTGTGCGGCCGCCCACACAATGCACTCCATCGGGTGTCTTCGTAGCCATGTCGAGGCTCTTTTCTTGGGAGCCGGGAGACTCTTGAAGTTGTAGTTTCGAAGCCTACGATCCATCGCGGGCTGATCTTCAGGCTTGAACTCCAATTTGTTTCGTGCCGTTAACAACATGGGACAGCGGTTGATGAACGACTTTGCTGTTTGATACTTCACATCGCATGCAGTATATCCCCCCTGGGTTAAGATTTTCCAGTCGTCGGTGTCCATTGTGGACGTCGAAGCCTCGTCAATGAAGATCACTTCAGTGGATTTCGAGATCATGGCCTTGTTGAATACCCTTTGCTTGGTGATTGTTGCAATGTTTGTGTGGTGTACAAGCCCGAGGATGGGATGGAATAGGCTGGTTTTGCCGCTATTTGCATCACCAATGAGACATGGAACTTTGTCCTTGTGGCATTTTTGTTGAAGTTGAGAAGCTTTAGGAAATCCTCGCAAAATTCACCAATTTCCACTTCTGAGAGGCTGTTTTCTAAAATTTCTTTGAAGTATTTGGGGTCAGGCTCTTTACCTGGCTCGTACGTCGTGAAAGCTCTCGGAGAGATGATGCCTATCTTCTCGTCTGGAATTGGGTTCTTTACAAAGTGCCTTTCTTTAATGGACCAACAGTGTCCGCCATTAACCTCGATTAGATTGTAGTCGATGGAAATTGGACGTACCACCTCGCAATCTGGGTCAGAGAGTATGTCAATTATCTTTCTCATGTCCTTTAGTAGTCTTGCCTTAAAGAACTCGTTCGCTGCAAGGCTATCTATGAAAACTCGGACTTCGCACTTGTAAGCGTAAGTGTACATGGCCATGGGAACTTTCTTGTAGATTTTTCCGCGAAAGAGAGCATATTCCATTTTCTTCATTGCCAATCCTACGTCGTTGACGAGCACAGTCAATTTATCCGACAGTCTTGCTTCTTCGTCTGCACTTTTTGCGTTGTCCTCTTCAAAACCAAACATATCGATGTCTAACTTCGCGTCTTGAAGCTTAGTGACGGACAACTTCAACGTGGAGCCGAAATTCAAATTTGTGAGCCACACTCTGGTCACCTTCTCTGTTCCACAATCTTGCGAGTCCATCAAGTCTCCTTCGCCCAGCAGACTATCCATTTCAGTTCGGAAGCAGTGTTCATATGAAGAGTTTACTAATTCCTGAATCATGGGGTTTTTGTGATCTTTTAAAACCTTGAACAATTCTTTCATGGCAGCCGACTCCTTGCCTTCATAGCAGGGTACCTGAGAATAGAATAGCAGCAAATCCATTACTTTGGTTTTGTGGCACTGTTAGAAGATTATTAATAAGTGTGTTGTGTTTTCTGTCTGGAAATGCCTCGAAATATTGAATAGTGACTCTGAATGGTCCAACTTCAACACAACTCATTTCGATATCATGGAGTTCCGTTTTTTCGCATGATTCTCCTACCGTGGTTGTTGTTAAGGTGGTGTTCGAATGGTATTCAGCAATAAGCTATTAAAACGGACAGAAAACAAGGCCTACGTTTCAAATATGCTATTTATCCGAATACACAATACTTTGGAGAAACGATGTTAAAATGAACATTCACATACCTGTTGTGCCACAGTCTCCACGCCGCATTCCAAGAGCGCACGGTGAATTACGATGGGGTTTGCCGCTGCACCATTTGGCGTAGTTAAAGCTATCCAGTAATTGATGCATGGGCACAATTTCTCATTGATGATTGTCGGATGGTTAGAAATCCAATTTTGACTTGCTGTGCTTGCTACTTGACTGGATGTCAATGCTTCATCATTGCTTTCATCACTTTTGTATTCCTCTGTGGTTGCTCCCTTTTTTCCTCGTCTTTTTTTAGGGCTTTGGGCACTTATAGCTCCAAAGAAAAATGCTACGTTTCTTACTCCTGTGGACAAAAAAACGACCATTCTTAAGCAACGAGACCTTCTTCAAGAATTGAAAGGCAAGACAGGAAATTGAGAAGCAAATTCTTACCACAAATTGCCTTATCACAAATGTCTCTGGTTTTACAGACGTTATACCAAGCTTTCTGTAGGCCTCCTTCGTCGATTTCACATATACATTGCACTTTGACAATACTACATTTTCCAACGATGATAGGGCTCACAAAGCATAAAGCTGCACTCTTTATGCCGTTACTGTTCAATTGCCGACAAGGATACCTCGTCTTGTTCATGTTGGGAATGATTTCTTCTCAGAACAGGCACAAATTTTATACGCAAATCTACTTGTGATAATCAAGAGGAATAAATTTGAAAATCAAAGGAAACTGATAGAAGTGTTTAATTTGAGGTCCAAAGTTGTAACCTGCTTTAACACGCTACAGTCTTGCTGTTACCCCCAGAGATTTCCTATCATGTTTAGTGCAATTATTTCCCGGTTTTGTTATCTTGCCGCGACAAAGAAGCCTAATTACTGGCGAAAAACGTTTGAAGTATCCAAGGTCAAGTTCGAGCTTGTTTTTCATAGCTTTGATGTACATCACATAACGCAAAACAAACGATCGAAGCAACAGGTGTCGATGTTGTTCGTTAGACTCCATGAAACACTGGTTCCATTATTTTCCGTGATAATAGGTAGCAATTAGAAGTCGAAGACTATTGAAGCAGTACAAGCTCAATTCCATGTTTATTTCACATTTGTTACGGACTTTACTAAGCATCGCAAAATCAAGAAACAAATCTCTCGATTACTTGGTGCGAAATTTGTTATTTGCACTTTTTCCTGAAAAAAAGGGGTAATAATCGTCTGGTACCGTCAGGGTCTTTTGTTAATCATGTTGTCATATTTCATAAAAGTTGACAATGAAAATTTGTTCATGAATCTAAATCGCTGGGTGGAGGTTCTTTTGTCCGCAAATACCATGAAATCCGCCCTATCTACAGTTTTTTTCGGACAGCAAGAATTTCCACTCTCTGACAACGTGCTAGTTCACCAGCAGAATTTGTACATGCAAGTGTTAGATAAATGTTATTTATACTTCTCACTCTCTCTCTGTTTTTTTACTTTAACTGTCTTCCGATGAACATGAAGACATCTACACTGTAAAGAGCAGTATCAACCCATTCACTCCTAGGAGTGACCAGCATTTAAATTCTCCTCATCATTTTAATACACTGTCAAGGAGACAAATAATGAGAATTAAGAAAATAATCAATTAGGGAATACGGTCTTGATTTAACGCCAAATTCTCAGGAACGGCCAACAAATAAATGTATGGTTATCGGTTAGGAGAATGAGAACTGGTAATGGAAGTGAAAGGGTTAAGTCATATTTGTATAAAACATTTACGCAAAATCCGTGAAATCCGCCCTAACCACAGATTTCTCGCTGGCCTTTGTACTTCCAGTTTGAAGTGAAAGTTGACAGGGTGATTTTGTTGTTTTTCTAAAATGCGGCGGATTTTACGGATTTCACGGATATTTAGAACATACATGATTTAATACTTCCTTTTTTAACTGCAAGTATCTTATGTATGTAATATATTCATATATTCTCTTCAAAGATGTTTGCAGTTTAAGGTTTCCGTAAAATCCGTGAATCCCGCCCTAACCACAGATTTCTTGCTGGCCTTTGAACTTCCAGTTTGAAGTGGAAGTTGACAGGGTGATTTTGCTTTTTTTTCTAAAATGCGGCGGATTTTACGGATTTCACGGATATTTAGAACATACATGATTTAATACTTACCTCCTTTTTTAACTGCAAGTATCTTATGTATGTAATAATAATAATAATAATAATAATAATAATAATAATGTAATAATGTATGTAGTATATTCATATATTCTCTTTAAAGATGTTTGCAGTTTAAAGTTTCCGTAAAATCCGTGAATCCCGCCCTAACTACAGATTTCTTGCTGGCCTTTGAACTTCCAGTTTGAAGCGAAAGTTGACAGGGTGATTTTGTTGTTTTTCTAAAATGCGGCGGATTTTACGGATTTCACGGATATTTAGAACATACATGATTTAATACTTCCTTTTTTAACTGCAAGTATCTTATGTATGTAATATATTCATATATTCTCTTCAAAGATGTTTGCAGTTTAAAGTTTCCGTAAAATCCGTGAATCCCGCCCTAACCACAGATTTCTTGCTGGCCTTTGAACTTCCAGTTTGAAGTGGAATATTTAGAACATACATGATTTAATACTTCCTTTTTTAACTGCAAGTATCTTATGTATGTAATATATTCATATATTCTCTTCAAAGATGTTTGCAGTTTGAAGTTTCCATAAAATCCGTGAATCCCGCCCTAACTACACATTTCTTGCTGGCCTTTGAACTTCCAGTTTGAAGTGGAAGTTGACAGGGTGATTTTGTTTTTTTTCTAAAATGTGGTGGATTTTACGGATTTGGCGGTGTTCTGAGAGTTTCCTTTCAAGAAGTGAACTTTTAATCAAGAGAGGACTGTTTTGGACCTCTTTCTTCATTCTCAGAGTTTCGAGGACATCTATGAAATTAATGCTCTTAAATTCAGCGAGCAAACTCAACGGAAACCAAAAGCACTCTTAACGTAATGTGTGTCATCATCTCTGTCCAGAGATGATGGCAAACACTTGTGTATCATGGAGCAAGATCGCTCTGGATTAACGAAAGTTCTGCTGATATAAATGTACGGCCAATATCTTTTAATACTGTTATAGGAACAAGTGTGCCTTTTCATAACAGTTCCTCTTGAGAGGAACGCTTTTAAGCAAAAACATCCTGTCTGAGTTGTATTTTTTAGCCAAAAAAATAGGAAAACGTATTTTCGGACATAGCCCTACATAAAACTACAGGGAAACACAGTTATGGAGAGATTTTCGCGGTAGTTGGTATTATTTTAAGGCTTTAAAAAAAGGGAACAGAAATTTTGGGAAACGATCGTGGTGGTTTTCCGCACGGATTCTCTTTCTTTCTTTCTTTCTTTCTTTCTCTCTTTCTTTCTTTCTTTATTTACTTACTTATTTATTCATTTATTTATTTAATAAGTTTTTAATGCTTAAACCGGGAGGCTGACCTGAGCAGGGGATCTTGACTGATGCATTATTTCAATGCAGCTACGGTCCTAAGCCATATGCCATTTCGTAGTGGTCTTGAGTTTTGTCTGTGAAACGTCCCTGTATAGTTAAAACACTTCTAACCATCCAAATGCAGATAATTGGAGACCTTTAGTCTCAGGTTTTTCCTGAAAACCGTGACCCGCAAGCTGCAGTTTGAGGTCCAGTGGTTTTTGTAACTTTAGCAAGGCGTTTTTTTTTCTTAACCACGAAAACGGAATTTACTGAGACGTCTATCTATCCTTTCTCGACAAGACCTTCCTGTTAGTCCAACTGGCTTATTCTCTATTAAACGAAAACGTTGACCCAAGTTTCTTGCTATGCGCACCAATCTGCCGGAAAGTTAGGTCTTCTCCCTGCAACCTCAGTCGCTAGCTGGAGATCGTGCCATATTGACGGCGATCTAAATGGAGTGATCTTTTCTGCCATAGGAGGAGTAATATGCTCGTCTTATTGCCCAAGGACAATGTCTCTTCCTAAAAAGCTGCAAAAAATCTAATAATTTTACAGTTTTAGCAAATCAGTGGCTGTTGTTGTAGTCACGAACACGTGAAGACGGCCGCCATGTTTATTTTTCATTCATCCTTACACGTTCACTTAAAATGTGCGAAACTCGTAAAAATTTTCCCGTTGAACGCTAAAAGGTTATCACATAAAGGGAAAAGGCATGTAAAGAACCAAAATTTCAGCATTAAACGTGGGCTCGTAAGGTTTAAGTAGTCTAAAAACGTTGCCGTATTCACTTACCGCTAGCAAGTCTTCCCGCCTTCAAAACGTCAACCGCTGACGGCAAACCTGACGGCGAGATCAGAATCACGTGACCTCGTGAGGTTTCCAGCACTTCCATAAAAAAGCTGATGTTAGATGTCTGTAATCCTATGCTTATTACTGCTACCAGCATGTGCCTTCCCCATCCATTTTCATAAACCGCTGTCATTTTAATGTTCTGGTACAGAGATTTACTAGCTTTGGTGAAGGACAGTTCGGTGGTAATTGGAAATGAGAAGTGGAGAGCAAACGACTGAAGGAGCTGCGTAAAAATACTGATATCAATAGATAAAGCGATAAGAGTAACCTGCAATCAGGCTCTATTTTCGTTTCGCTTGGTGAAAGATTCAGTCGGGAAGGGCGAAAAGAAAAATAGAGCCTGATACAACTCTTCTACGAAACGTCTACCGCCCACTCTTTTGATGGATTGACATTCAACAAAACAGCCAATCAAAATTTCCTCTGCTGCAAGATCCTCGGTATGCAAATTTTCCATTCGCAAAACGTTCCACAAATGTCGGTATGTGGCTGGCCTCCCGTCGTACATAACGAGGAAGAGTTGCGACAAAATAACACAACGTCTCAAACTTTGTTTATTCACAGGTCCGGTACAGCACATGCCGTTTACTTGTGAGTTTGAATCCTGATTCCCGAGATAACAATCTGCGTGACAAAACATGTGATTACTCACTAAAGCTTGAAACCTTACGCGAAATACACTGAAAGAATGTTCCGTACAATGTTTCTTTAACAGTTCTTACCGTTCAGGCCGTTTAAAAGGACAGCAAAGATCCGATGAACAGCGATAACTTTACAAATCTTGAGACCACATGAGAACAAAACAAAATCGCGGATAGCTTACAAGAGAAAACGGGCGCGGCAGCTAAGCACATGCGAAGACATACCGCTGACTGCACTGCACTGCAGTCACATGGCTCCCCTAATTGCTACCTAACAATTGCTTTACTTAGTGTCCAAAAGCTAGACAGTTCAACAGACTAAATGTTCATAGAGGCAGTCACTTGTGCCTTCCTTACTTGTCAAAGGCACTTCACTGAGTAGTTGGCTCTTCGTTGGGGAATTCCTCGGACTCCCTGCTGCTTTCACCAACTTCTTCTTCTTCACCTTCAGAGGGTACCAACAAGACTAATTTGTGGATTGGTCTATCCAGGAATGTAGGAGGCTTTCGACGTCTGCCCAGATCGTCAAGCTCTCCATCAGCTTTGACGATTTTAACCTTTCTGATACATCCATCTTCGCTGGGGTAGACTTTCACGACTCTGGCGAGAGGCCATTGGTTACGTGGCCCCTCTTCTTCCTTGGAAATGACTACGTCTCCAACCGATAGGTTTCGCTTTGGATACATCCACTTGTTACGAGTCTGCAAGCTATGAAGGAACTCACGGCGCCATCTAAGGCAAATTCATTGGCGAGATACTGTACTCTTTGCCACCACTTGCAGGAATATAGATCTGCTCGCAGGAACTTTCCTGGCGGCGGAAGTTTAACTCTAGCTTTCAAGGTGAATAGATGATTGGGCGTAAGTGGTTCTGGTGCCTCTGGGTCGTTTAAGTCATTCGTAGACAGAGGTCTGGAATTAACAATACATTCTTCTTCAGTCATGAACGTTCTGAAGGCTTCATCGTCCAACTGGGTAACGGCACTGAGAAGTGGCGTCTCCAGCGCACTACGAACAGTTCGGATTAACCTCTCCCATATGCCACCCATGTGACTCGCATGGGGTACGTTCAACTGAAATGGTATCTACTCACAGCCGTTTTCCACTAAGTACTCTTACACACGGTCCTGGTTCAGTTCTTCTAAGGCAGCTTTCAGTTCATTCTTCGCTCCTATAAAGTTTGTACCCCGATCACAGCGGAGCTGTCTGACTGGTCCGCGTCGGTTGAGGAAGCGACTCAGCGTGTTGATAAAGGAACTGGTGCTTAGCGAGTTAGCTGTTTCCAAGTGAACACCTCTGCTGGCCATACAGGTAAATATGACTCCATAACGCTTAACTTCGCACCTCTTTTCCTTGATCAGGAAAGGTCCAAAGAAATCTACAGCACAATACGAAAAGGGGGCCGAAGTTCAATACGATCCACAGGTAGATCGGTCATCTTCTGAGTTTGCAGGGGTTTGCGCATCTTTCTGCAGGTAACACACTTGGAAATACAATTTGACACGGCTGCCGATCACCAACAACCCAGTAGCCTCTCTGGCGCAACTCATTTTGGGTGATACCTTGTCCCATATGGTTCACCTTGGCATGCCAGAATCGGATCAGCAAATCCGTAATGTGAATTTTGCGAGGAAATACCACAGGATGCTTTGTTGCAAATGGAAGGTTCGCTCGTTTGATGCGGCCACCAATGCGGATAACACCATCTTCATCAAGAAATGGATCCAAACGATATAAGCAACTAGACTTCTTGATGGCTAGATTTCTTTCTCTTGCGACCTTTCTGGCAGTAAGTTCTCCAACCACCTTAAGTCCCTTTAGAATTTGAATCTCTTCATGGAAATGTTCACGTTGAACAACCTTAAGAACCTCTTTCTCTGCTGCGTGAAGTTCTGTAAGTGTAACTCATACCTTGGGCAACGGTCTGATGCTCTCACTGGTCACTTGTCTGGTTAACTTCACTTCTCTATTTGCTAGCTTGCTCTTCAGTCTTAAACACAAGGCTACCACTTTCAGCACACGCTGCCAGCTTGACACGTGGTACAAACGGCTCGACTTTAACGGTTCAGGGGGTTGAGTAGCTAAACTCTCTACATGGGATGTGAAGACGACAGCTTTCTTTACTTCAGGATCAGACTCGGTTACTTGAAACTCTTCTATCTTCTCAGGCTGAAACGATCCATTCTTCCAAAGGAATGGTGGTCCAGTTAGCCAGTTTCTTCCTCGAAGCAATATTGATGCTGAAAGGCTACGTGAAGCATACTCTGCAGGGTTAACGTCAGTACTGACGTACGGCCAAGAACTCGGGTTCGTGACATCACGAATTTGCTGTACACGATTTGCCACGTACACATGGAACCTCTCAGCTTCGTTGTTGACATAACCAAGGACAATTTTACTGTCTGTCCAGAAATGTTCCTTAATGTCCGCGTAAGACAATTTTTGACGAAGAAATTCACTAGTTTTTGTTGAAACAATAGCGGCTGCTAACTCAAGCCTCGGCACAGTGATTTGTTTCAAAGGGGCTACTCGAGACTTTCCAGTGACAAGAGAACAGTGTGCTTTGTCTTCCACGCTATTTAGTCTAAGATACGAACACTGTCCATATCCCTCAACACTAGTGTCTGAGAAATGGTGTAATTCACAGGCTTTAACTTGACCAAAGTTCTCGGGCTTGAAGCAACGTTGAATATGCAGCTGTTCAAGAGTCAGAACATCCCGACGCCATTTCTCCCACTGCGTACGCAGGCTCTCTGAAACTGGGCTGTCCCAATCAAGCTTGTCTCGACACATTTGCTGTAGAACTTGTTACCCTTTAAGGTAACAGGGGCAACGAAGCCACTTGGATCGTAAATAGAACTAACTGTCGCCAGAACGCCACGTCGCATCAGGGGACGGTCCCGCAACTCGATGCGAAATTGAAAGCTGTCACTCTCAATGCACCACACTACTCCCAAGGCACGTTCCAAGGGCAAGGATCATTCTTCAAATCCAACTCTTTCAAACCTTTGGCGCGGTCTTCAGCTGGAATCATCTCGAGAACTTCTCTTTTGTTTCATGAGATTTTGTGAAGTTTTAGACCGGTCTTGGCGCAGATTCCTTGACTTGCCTTTATGAGGGTAACAGCTTGCTCTGCAGTCGGGACTGACGTTAGTCCATCATCTACATAAAAATCTCTTCTTAAGAACTCAGCAGCTTCTTCTCCATAGTCTTTCTCCCCATCATCTGCCGCTCTCTTAAGACCAAAATTTGGGCAGCCAGGTGAGCTAACAGCACCAAAAAGATGAACCTTCATCCTGTACTCAACAACCTCATTTGCAGGATCCCCGTCCTTCCACCACAAAAAACGCAGGGGATCTCTGTGTTCCTTTGACACCACAAACTGATGAAACATACTTTGTATGTCAGTTGTAAAGGCTACACTTTCTTGTCTGAATCTGCACAGGACCCTAGAAGAGTGTTCATGAGGTCGGGTCCTTGCAACAAGTGATCATTCAGGGACACTCCTTCATGCTGTGCCGAACAATAAAAAACAACCCTAATCTGATTTGGTTTTCTCGGGTGATAGACACCGTTGTGGGGCACATAGTTCACCATCCCATCCTGAACTCCAAGGCGGTCTGGAGGCACCTCTTCGGCACATAAGGCAATCACGTCTTTCATGAACAAGTGATAATCTTCCAGGAACCTGGACTGTCTCTTAAACCTTGCTACAAGCTGATGCCATCTTTTGACAGCTAGTTCGCGGTTAAAAGGAAGAGACAGTTTATCCGACTTCAAGGGAAGAGGCATCTCGTAGTGCCCATCTGGTGTCTTAACAATACTATTCTCAAGGATGTTGAGGAATCTCCTGTCTTCAGCTGAATAAGGCTTGGTTTTTGTAGAGCACTCTCCAAAGTCTGATTCAAGAACCTTAAGGATCGTCTGTGGGTTGATAACCTCTTTCACTTTTGTCGTAAAGTCAAAGTGTTCATGGGTTTCCTTGACCACCTCCGTGTTGCACGTTCCTTCTCTACTGTTGTCTTCACCCCCAGTTTTGCACACCTTGCCGATTATGCCCCATCCCATCAAAGATCGCTGGCCATAAGGGTCGTCTTCACCTCCCACTAAGACTTCTCTTAGTCTGACAATACTAATACAATTATTGCTAATCAGCAAAGAGATTTCAATACTTGGATTGTACGGCAGGAGTTCGTCAGCAATAGGGCGAAGATGTTCCCATTTCCGGGCAACACTGGCTTTAGGAATCTGTGAGAGACTGGCTGGAATAATATCGCGCTTGAATATTATGGTTAGCCTCACAGCATGCTCCCTTCTAAAATCCAACACTTCAACTCCACAAATACGATTGTTTGGTACATGTACGTTTCGCTCTTGCACTGTCGTAAGCAGTAGATCAGTTGGTGGACCTTCCAAGTTCAGTTTCTCACACAAACTTTGCGACACAAAACTCACATTAGACTGATCATCCAGCACTGCGTACTGCAAGACTTCCTTACTAGGTTGGCTAACTTTTCTGACCCAAACAGGTACAATCATGGCATGATCCGAGCCGCACTCTTGTTCTGGTGTGGTACAAACATTTGTACAGTTCGTAATGCTTTCCGCGGGTGTTTTCTGACTATGCAAGCAAGTAGGGTGATTTCCAGAACACGTGCGACATTTAAGTCTGTTCTTACAGGAGGCTACTTGACGCTGACTGCTTAAGAGGCACATCCAAGACAGAGAAACTTTCTATAGAAGAAGTCCTTCCTTTCCTCGTGCGGCTTCTCCACAAACTTTTTACACTCGTCTAGGTGAAGATCTTCTTTACAAAACAGACATGCTTCGGTCTTTTTCTTCTCACTCTTCTCTTGGGAACCTGGTGCGGGTTTCACTTTTTCGCCTTGTTCCTGGGCAGTTGCATTCTTGCTTGGATCCGATACATGGGTTTCGAAAGAAACGGCCTCCTCGCCTCTTGGTGAACGTCTAAATAGCCCTCTGGATCTGACAAACTCTTTGGTTTTGGACAGCTCCTCAAGCTCGGGAATATTTGCCTTCTCTGCGCACTCTTTCACAAGTGAAGCAAACTCAGAGAAAGTAGGATACGCACCATCTCCCTTTGTGACTCTACACCGTTAAACTATCCCTCTCTACTTATTCTGAATTTGCAATGGCAACTTGTTTAGAGTTTTAACATTCTCCTTCGCAAAGTCCAAGACAGCAAGACTAGGAGTAGTTTCCCTGGCGGCAATTCTCTTTTGCAGGAAGTCAGAAAGATCTCTTAAACCCTCTGCATCTCTTATGCCAATCTTCGGCCAGTTCTCCAGTTTGTTCATTAAGGCTGTCCCAACCACATTGCAGCTACCGTACCTTTCTTGTAACAACGACCTCGCAGACTGATAGGCATCTTCAGTACCAATTAACATATACTGTTCAACAACTTGTTTGGGCTTTCCTGAGATGTAATGATGTAGGAAGTTTAGTTTTGAGTGCGCGTCCATCGGTTTGGAATCAATAAGGGCACTGAAGGAACTGTTCCATCTAGGATACTCTAGAGGGTCTCCACTAAAGACTGGGATTGAGATTTTAGGTAGTTGCCCTGAGATTGCTAGTTGCCTGTTTACTAGGTTCTGCTCTATAGTAGCTGCCAGCAACTTACTACTTGTTTCCACTAGTTTATCCATACATTTTTCTAAGACAACAGAGTGTGGTTGAAAGGGTGTGGCATTAGGAATTAACGTACTGTGCACTCCATGCTGTGCTTGCGGGGAACTGAAAGTGGGTTGGGCACCATTTAACTGAGTTGAAGAATAGATAGGTTCTTGCTGACTCGGAGAGAGATCACTCATACTTGTAACTGGAACTGAATTAAGGAATTTATCCATGTCCTTATCCTTATCAGCTGGGGGAATCGAGTCTAGGTCCCGGTCATTGAGCAGTCCTTCTTTCTCTGCTGACATGCATACATTAAGCTTTGCTTGATTCTGAGCAAGCTCACTTTGAATTCTTAGTTCTTCCAATTTTCTTTCCTGCTCTAATTTGCCCAACTCAGTCTTTCTGTGATCTAATCTCAGTATACGTTCCCTCTATACATAGGCAAGTTTAGCATTTAGGGCAGCTTCTTCCTTTTGTAACTGAAACCTATCTTCTTCAGCATGACCAATGGAACTTATCTTTGACTTGTCACTTTTCTTGGATGCCCGACTGGACCTTTTGGATGTTTCAGAACTAGAATCATCCACGTGTTGTTCAATAAATTCCAGATATTTAATCTCTGACCTAATGTCACACTCAAAATTCGACCATTCTCTGCCAACTTGATCAACCATTCTTTCAATACTTTCAACATTCTCACCCGGTTTCACAAAGGCCTTAATCTCATCACCGATATCTTGGAATTCAGAGTACATAATCTGAGCTTCGCTGAATTCTTTCCTAAATTCTACTAGATTAGTTGACTGACCTCGCTTCCGTAATGTACCTCTCATAGTCTTGAGCAATTCACTTTTCTTGGTTTTTAAGTTACTCGTCTTCAATTCGAGTTGATAGGTATACCCCTCTTCCGTCAGGGAACGCTGCCTTGATTCTTCAGTTTCTTCTTTCAGCGCCACATTGGCCTGGGCCTCAGATCTTGCTTCTTTGTTGACGGACATGACTGCTACACGCAGATCTTTAAACGATTGTTATTGTGGCTGGCCTCCCGTCGTACATAATGAGAAGAGTTGCGACAAAATAGCACAACGTTCCAAACTTTGTTTATTCACAGGTCCGGTACAGCACATGCCGTTTACTTGTGAGTTTGAATCCTGATTCCCGAGATAACAATCTGCGTGACAAAACATGTGATTACTCGCTAAAGCTTGAAACCTTACGCGAAATACACTGAAAGAATGTTCCGTACAATGTTTCTTTAACAGTTCTTACCGTTCAGGCCGTTTAAAAGGACAGCAAAGATCCGATGAACAACGATAACTTTACAAATCTTGAGACCACATGAGAACAAAACAAAATGACGAGTAGCTTATAAGAGAAAACGGGCGCGGCAGCTAAACACATGCAAAAACATACCGCTGACTGCACTGGGCTGCAGTCACGCGGTAAAAATAAGAAAATCACAGGCTACGGTATGTCTTCTAGGCACTAGCGCTCAAATTTCCAAGATTGCTAACTTGAAGTTACTCGTTTGGTTGCTTTGTCCGTGAGCCGAAAATGAAAAATCAAAACACGACGAGGTGGTCACGTTTCAAAACATGCTGCATTACGTTTCAGGTGGTATCCGGAGATATTCTCTACGCATTTGTCACCGATTTTAAGAGTAGAAAAATTTGGAAATTAAGAGAAATACCTTCAGTTTCATTTTTTATAATAAGATATAAATAAAAAAAGTTCATAAACAAACGAGTATTTTGTAATATAATTTAGTTGAGATTTTATCTCTAAACAGCGGCAAATTTAAAAACGAGGAACAATTCTGCCCCGTCCCCAGGGGCCGGTGTAGCGTGGTAAAACAAGAAGTGCGGGGCGTCATGGTCCACCGGCTGCAGTGCACCTATCCCACAACGCCACGCGCACCATCATACAATAAGGGGAACGCCTGGGGACGAGGCAGAGGAACATTTATTATAAGACTAGTCAGATACTTTGATATCAATGTCAGAGATCAATAAAACGACACACTGAATGAGTAGACTCAAAATCTTTATTACAAAAACAAATACAGCATCTCGCTGATTGCGGCTCTCGCTAAACATCAGTTTAGCATTTAGTTTACTGAATTGTCGGTTGACTTGTTGATCATTCTTGGCGAAAGATACGAGACCCTCTGCTGTTCGTTTTGTTTCGTAAAACGCGGAAACAACCACTACTCTGTTATATTTTCAATACTAGCTGAGAGCTTTCAAATAAAAAACTGGTAAAACGGGATACATACTTCACTGTTGCTGAATTTCTCTGCTCCTAGTGAGAGACAGCTTGCGTCAAACTGAACGCCATTCTCAGTAGAGGAAGAAATGATGACAATTCTCCTAAAACGACAAGAATATTTTAGAGCGACACATTTACCTCGGCAGACTTCTTCCTTGGCGATGGCAGTCGGGATCGAAATCGTGAGCGAGTCTCGTAGACAATTTACTTCCGTTGACAGCTCTATTGTTAAGGGGCCAATCAGATTGCGAGGTTCACACGGCCAAAATTTGGCCGCCGGCAGAAGGTTCTGTGAGAGATTGTATCAGGCCCAATTTAAGCTAGCGAACATTGTAAGAGAATTTGGGAGCGATGCTAAAATTCGGCCTAATCGCAGGTTACGACAAGAGGTGCGAATATCACAAATATAACTTTGCCAGATATGAATCTTTTGTTGTAAGCTGTGTATTTGGAAAAAGCTACCAGAACTGCCGTAACAATACAAAAATGCCCGGAACTATGAAATGTAACTTTGACTTCAATAGCTTAATTCTGAGGCTTCGACAAAAATGTCTCGGGATGATTTAAATTTGTAGACAGACAGCAAGAAAATGTAAATTCAGGCAGGTATTCAATTCGTTGCGTAGTCGTTACCCTGGAGTGCGAGATTCCAAGAAGTTGTAAGCAAATTCGATAAGATGAATCCAAAACATAGAAAGGTAGGCATAGAAGGACAAATCTTAGTTTAACACCTGATACTTGAAAGGGTCGAAAGAAAAATAAGATATTCAGGAAAAACCAATGTATATATAACCCACCGCAGTTTAGTTAGGATAGACTTTTTGGAACCACCCTCACAGTTGAGTTGGGTTTGAAAACCAAGGTAATAGACAAGAGTAGAAATCAGTCCAACAATGGTGGCGTTTAAAACTGATATCAAAGATTCAAAGTATAATGAACTCCAGAGTTCCCGAAAGATCTTTGGTCTAGGCCTCGCTCCAGGTAAGGGAATCCAATGGAGTCGTGGATTCCGGATTCTGCACCGTGGATTCCGGATTCCGACGGTTGGATTCCGGATTCCATGCCTATGGATTCCGGATTCCAAACGTTCTGTGATTCCGGATTCCAAAGCTCTTAACTGTGGTTTTTATTCGCATTTAAAAGGCCAATATTTTTTAAACTGTATGAAGTCCTCTATCTAAACAGGAAAGTTCATTTGCTCTCCAAAAGATCAAAATTTATTTTAATTTCTCGAGCATGTGTTGAGGCTGATGCATTTCTAACCGATAATTTCCTAATCTATTTATACAACTTTTTGACGGGTTTAACGACCACTATTTGTTTAATGCAGGTCACGAGTGGACACCTCCGAGAGTTTTTAATTTAGCCCTTCACTGAAAGTTTAAAAATGTTAAAAATCACAGTATACAAACTGTAAACTTACTCTTTTTACATACAAATATTTGTGATTTCAAATGTTTATACACAGGGATGTCAGAAATTTTCCAACAAGCGACATAAGCGGCAGCTTGCTATGTGGCATAGAGAGAAGTAAGAAAAAGGGCGACGAAAGAGTCCCTTAAATCTAAGGGGTCTGGGGGCATGATACAAGAATTTTTTCTAGGCTGCTCGCTGTAAACGATTTTTTTTCCGCCAAATTTTCCCTTTCATGATTTTTTTGTCATTCTTCTTTATTGTAGTTTTCCTTATGGTCCCTCCCTAATGGGTCTTGTTTTTATTCTCGCAGAGCGTCCACCCACATTTTATCCGATAGTTTGTTAGGGAGGATAGTTTCGTGACCAACCAAAATAACCTTAGAATTGTGTAGGATCGGAGGCTAGTTAAGCAGCCGATGACCTCTCTTTGAGCCAACGGCCTCCATCACAGTCTTGCGGCCACAGTCTTGCGGCCACAGTCTTGGGCCCACCAGCGGTGACACAGACAGTACTTCGTAAAAATTGAAGTTAAAAGTACTAGTTCGAAGCAAAATAATTCCAAACTGAGTAATGCTCCTCGAAAATTTTTGATTTCATGATGTTCAGATCTGACACATGAAAAATGTCTCAATAAAACACTACACCGATATGTATGACTAACAAATACAGGGGGCCCACACAAACTATGTGACCGTTTGTAGTTTAAAAATTATAAGGGAATGTATGAGAAAATCGAAAGGTTTCTAATAACGGGAAACGCTGCGAGAAATATTTACATTTAAGTTCAAAATAAACATAATCGTACCTTAATTGTTGTGATTTGTCGTCATTGTGCCTCTAAACAGCGAGTATTAGCGATTTGTAGCGATGCGATCGACTAGTCGATCGCATTGCTAAACCCTACTGAATTTTTAAACTACAAACGGTCACACACAAATAGTAATCTGTGTATTTAAGCCGCGGCTACACGAACGATTTTTTGCTTGCGATGGTGATGCGGTTTTTTTTGGAAATTGTTGCGTCGCCAGCGCGCGGCGAAAATCGCAAGTGTAGCTACCCTCTGACAAAGACCGTGATTTTGTCGCAAAAAATTCAACTCATTGAATTTCTCGCGATTTTTTTCTGCGATTTTTTCATCTGTAGCATCACCTGTGCGAGGGTGGCTACACATGCGATTTTCACTGCGCGCTGGCGTCGCGACGATTTTCCAAAAAATCGCATCACCATCGCAAGCAAAACATCGCTCGTGTTGACATATTTGATGTACATGTTAGGTGACCAAACACGTTTTGGTGATGGGGCCGATGGGAGGGGTAGGTGAAATTACTACCAGGGAATAACCCTGAATTACTACTAACAGTGCAGTACATTCCAGACCAGGATTTCAGAGTTATGGACGAGGTTGGATTCCGGATTCCACAGGTTGGATTCCGGATTCCAGGGACTGGATTCTGGATTCCAAAACCCTGGATTCCAGATTCCAATGGCAAAAAAATGTTGGATTCCGGATTCCGGATTCCCTTACATGGGGCTATAAGCCGCTTCCAAGCCATTGCTCTATCCTCGTGTTCTTCTTGTGTTTGCTCGTTGTCTTGTGTTGAGCATGCATCTTTAAGCCTCGCATCACTGTTGGTCCTCAGATAATCCCAGGCAGTTACTTCGCTGTTGCTGTATTCTTGGTAAATAACCTCACCACCTGGTTGACTATACCATTCCTTGCCTGTGTCGTGTAGAGCATTGAAACCAAACAATTATGAACGGTGCTCGTCTTCATCAAAGTTGTAGTGTTAGGCAACACTGCGTGTAAAACTGATCAACGTGTGACCAAAGAACTCTGCAGGGGTGTATCCTAACATTTTTGCCAACTTGTAACAGTTAACCCTATTTAGCCTGGGGGGTTGGGGGGGGTGGGGGCACATTGTGCCCACGCTGACTTTAACGAACTATAACTTTTAAACGGCCAGCCGAATAATCACTAAATGTCGTGACTTTTCCTAAAATTTATCAGAAAAAATTTTCTTGTGTCAATGACGTGTCTATGATGATTGACGTTTGCATAGCAACCGTCTTCTCAGGAGTGTATTTTGACTATTTTCTGTCGTTTTTCAGTCCTTTTTTCAGTTTTTTACCCTTCATTTGTAAGAAAAAGATAATCCTTTCCTTTTTTGTGCTTATGTTGATTAAGTATGTTTCCTAGAACAAATTCGTATATTTTTGGATGTCGTCATTGTCAACTGTGTGACTGCAGGCTCGAGATCCAAGATGGCGGCCTCAAATTCAAAAAGGCGGGTTTGTGACTCCATTATGACGTCATGACACGTCATAATTGACACGTCATAATACCAATCTGTTAAGCTAATAACGTACTAAAAACGTGCCAAGTTTCATCACAAGAGCGTTAATACTTTTCGAGATCTGTGGGGGGACTTTGTGCCCCCCCCCCCCCCCCAAGGCTGAGAAACTCAAAAAAAGCCCAGGCGAAATAGGGTTAATATTTCTAAATGAATCCAGTTTTGCAGTACACTATCGGATTCTGTCTCTTTGTTCTTTGACAGAGACTTATAAATTAAGTGCACTGTTAAGAACTTGAAACATTTCAGCGCTATTTCAATTTTTTTAAACGAAAATACTTCGAAAGTCACGAGATATCTACTAGGTTACGTAACTGAAAGAAACAATGCGTGTCGCACAACTGAAAGAGGTCGGGATTTTAAACGGATGTAAACTATCAAACACTGGCAGAAAGGCAATTAAATTAAAGAAAGGAGGTTAAGATCGTTCCGGAAACATCATCACAAATAACAGGTCGAGGAAGCATGCAACCCAACCTAGCTACCAGGAATTCTCTTCTTCCCGTCTCCTGGAGCAACCATTTTCAGGAGAACGATCAAACAGTTGCGTCCAACATCGTTTTGGAAGAACATGTTTCACTGTTTATAATGTTTTACCTGAAAGCGCCACAAAACTTAACCCTCTCCCATTCCTAACAGCCGAGCCTGAGACCAAAGATGATATGCATATGCATCAGATACATGTTCCAATTTAATTACCATATTCTTTTGTTACAACAGAAAGGAAAACAAAATGATTCTGAATGGTAGCTATAAATAAGTGACTTCATCATGAATGCAGCGTTTTTATGTACATCTTATAGACTCTTAACTGAAAAAAAAAAGTCCGTTGCAAAACTACTGCACAGTAATCAGATTTTTTTCATTTCTTTGACTTTTGTTTAATTAATTCTCTTAGTTTACATCCGTTTAACTCTTTTCCGTCAAGAGTTGTATTTTCCCGACGTCGAAGTCGGGAACCATTCAGCCACTTGTGACGTCATCATTTTTGACGTCACCAGATTGTTTTGATAAGCAGCTAGCACAGCAAGGACAGATCCATCCATACGTGTGTCCATTTTGAATATCGACCAAATCCTGGCAGAGCTATACCAGAAAAACGTGTCCAATTTTGGCTGCAAAGTTGGTGGTAAAATAGGCCAAGTCACCTATTTGATCAATGTTCCATTTCCAGGTTTTTAGAAGGACTGAGGCCAAAACTTTTCCAGTGGATAGAAAGGTGATAAAGGGTAGAAGATAAAGAGAAAAGAAAGGGAGAGAAAAAGGAAAGCAAAAGAAGCGAGAAAAAAATTAGAAATGAATCAGCAAAAGTCCAAATTTTGGCTTATGCGCATGCTTGAAACCAAAATAATGTACAATTTTCAACAGAAGCTGGCTCAAAATTGAGCAAAAATGTAAGAAAATGCTTTTGTAGCAAAGTTTAGTGGCATTTGGCACCATAGCACTTCAAAAACCGCTTTAGCGGTAAAAAATGCGTTTTGCTAAGGGAAAAACGCTGACGGTAAAGGGTTAAGAGGGGATGTCCACTAACATCGAGCAAGTGGCGGCACATGATGAAAAATAAAATTCCCTCATAAATTGTTCACAGATACCCTATGGTAATCTAAGAAACGTGGTGGAATTTTTTTCTTGAAAAAAATTTTTTAAGCCCGAAAAAAAAATTTAACACGTTTACGCCACACGTGTCCTGTAAACACGCGCAATAAACGTGTATCATACCTTCTCGTAAACTTCGCTCTGTTTGATTCGCACCCCAGAAAGCCCCCATTTTAAACGTGGAAGTTTGCTTTTGAAGTGTGTATGAACTAATTGAGTCCTGTTTTAGATCTGTGAATTAGTTTTCAAGGTCATGGCGAGCTGCTGAAAATCACTAAAATTCGCTTGCTTTGAATTGTCAATTTGGCACAGTTTTTCAAGAGAAAGTTTTCCTCCCCGGTAAAACACCAAATCACTTGAAATTCAGAATTCTTGAAAGACGAAATACCATTCTAAAATCAGGTTTAAAAATTAGTTTCGGGCTTTTTATCAGCGTCGAGTACAAACGCTCTCAAAATCCCGATAATCACAATATTAACCTGTCAACAAGTACAAACAATCGGGCTCGTGCCTCTGACCGAATAGCCGAAAACTTGGATTTTTTTCCTTGTTTCCTTTGGTATTTGGATGAAAAGTACAGGATAAAGGTCATATCTAGCTCACCTTGAATAAGATTTTGTCTAAATGCCAGGTTTTGTCAAGTTTTAGGTGCACTGTCCAAGGGCCATCTTGACGCGTGGAATCGGCTGTTGTCTCCTGGTATCTCCAGATGGACTCTCAACTAATGAATAACGACTCCGCCATCACATTCACACCCCTTAACGAATGGCAAATGAATTTTTAAAATCTCGTAGTGTTAATTCCCTGAATAAACTAAATAACTTTGCAGTGATCTCCTCATTCATCTCAGAAACCGCACTGTTATTATGGTCTGATTTAACTAAATTTGTCTGTCACGCAACGGGTTCTGGTCAAGTCACAGGATAGGTTTTGGCGATGGGATTGCAAAAATGGGAAAAAAAATCGAAAGATTAGGACGTCTGAAATAACTTAAGCTATGAAAGAAATTGTACAAGATAGAAGGCGATGTAAATAGTGATGGCGTTTGTTTCAGCAACTCGACCGGAATGACCGTTTCCCGTTTTCATCCCAGATGCCGGACTACCTCAACGTAAAAACAAACCGCAGAGATAGCTGAATTTTTTTCCATGATTTAAATTAAAGCATATCGAAGGTTACCAAAAAGGCATCCATTTGTTTTTCACAAGTTCCCTAAAAAATTTTAAGTTCACTTTTCTCTATAATCGTGAGTTTTCAATGCGTTGCACTTGGCTACAACTGCGTTTGTTTACTCACATTTCGTCCTCCTGTTTGGTGTCATGTTACACCGCCCAAGTTATGCCTGAAATATCTTTCGACTACGGTAAAATAGAGTGATACCACATATTCACCACACAATTCTGACCTGTGCAAAACAAGTTGCAGATTGCATAGATGTACATTTTGTGACGCTCTGGCGAGAGGAAAAAATTGTCATGTGTTCACTAGAAGCAGAAAGTATTAGCTTCCGATCATAGTCTAATTAAAATAGCAAACATCGATAACTGTTTTTATATCTTACTGCAGAGTTCGACTTTTCAAGACACGAATATTCCCTAGTGTGAATGATTTTTAGGATATTTTTCCCACAGTCTAATTAATTTCACAGTGTAAGATTTCAATATTATTTGCAAGCCATTAGTGTTGCGTCGAAGAAGGCGCCTCGAGAAGCTGCCATTTGCGGAAATAATTTTCTTATTAGAAATCAGGCGTGTGAGAATTTCAGGTGCGACATTACTGGAAACTAGACAAAATGTCTTGAGTGCGGATCGGCTTTGAGTAAATGTTCAAAAACTGATAATTTTCGTTAAAAAAAAAAAGAAAAACGCCAGATTTAACACGCAGTAGTTGTAGAGCGCTTCCTCTATATGACCTATATCGCGCCATTGTAAAAGGGTAGGTTCTTTGGAGTTCTCGGCTGCGACTAGAGGTCACTTATTCTTTTCAGAAACTAGTTGCAAGCGTTTGCGCCTCTCACAAGCGATATGAACAAGCAGTTGCTGTTCCAGTTGCAAAAAAAGACTTTTCGGGTCACACTTGCAGTGTTGGAATCAGCGATATCTACTCAGAAGCTGAGCTTCGTTGATTTTCTTTTAGCACGCGCAATAGTATTTTTAATTAGTATTCTTAACATGGACCATTTGCCCAACCCATCGCTCTTAACTGGGAATAGCGCAGAGAGAACTAATCGAGGTTGGTCATGTTGAGTTCTACCAGGACTTCCCCATGGAGGGAAGGGAGCCTGCGACCGCAAGGCCGGCGAAGACTAAGTCGGATACATTTATCCTCCTAAACTCCGGACACGATATCAAGATCCCGGTGGAGAACCATCCTTAAGTGTCATCCGGTGCGCGTCCACTGCAAGCCCTTTAATTGCCACTCGGAAGATCGATGGTGTGAGCATGCTCTCGAATATACAGTTTTCAAAGAAGGAAACCGTCCGTGTATGAAGAGCATATGGCGTGGGACCTATAAGACCAATACCTGCGCTGAAATCTAAGGCCCTGTTATCTGATGGTCTACCGTCCATAGCAGTGCTCTAAGCGAAACCAAGCTCGTTCTCCTCAACCGTGAGAAGGCGGAGAAATATCGCACAACCGTCACCTGATAAACAAGGGAGTTAGTTTCTAGAGAAACTGTGGTGCTGCATCGGCAGGGAAGCGAAACACAAAACTTTGCATTTATCAACTGAGTTGATAAGGTAAATTGAGCCACCGTGAAGAGATTGAAAGCTGACGTTTCGAGCGTTAGCCATTCGTCACAAGGATGGCTCTCCACCTTCGTCACCTGCACTGCTCAGAAGATCAGGCGGAAAGCGACAAAGAGTTGAGTTTCAAACTCAACTTAATTTTGAGTTTCATGTATAAAAGTGTAATCCGCTAGGTTTGCCATAAAATGGTTTCACAAGCTTATAAAGAACGAAAAGGACGGTTCCGGCACCCCTGGCCACACCCCTGGTTTGGGCTTGAGTAAACTCAACATACATTTTTACATTCTTACTCCTGTCTTGGCCAATTTTTGAAGACCAATACATAGAGATCTTATACTAATTTCTTTTTTCAAAGGCCTAGTAACAGGCAAGGTTTTGGCAAGGCTTCAGTCCCTCTAATGATACTGATAAATACATAAATACCGTAAACTGCCACTTATAGGCCCAACCGCTTGCAAGCCCCCCCCCCCCCCCCCCCTCCCTGGTTATAGGCCCATCTACCTGTAAACCAAAAAATACATCCGGTTATAAGCTCCACCGGATATAAGTCGCCCTCTAGTTTTCCCTGTTTCCTTAATATTAAGCACTCTCACAGAACACTGCGAAGATGAACTCTGAGCTTCTGTTTTGTTATGTACCGGTTACGTTCGTGTTGGTACAGTTTCGATTTTGTTGTTAAAATTGCAATGCATTCGATTAATTATGACGTTTCAAAGGTTAATTAAAAACTGGTAAATTAAAAACGTATTTCGATCAACACTGCTGTGGCTCATTTCGAAACTTATAAGCCCCCTCCCCCCCCCCGGATATAAGCCCCTCCGTTTATAAGCCCACCCAAAACCCCTTACAAAGTTGTATAAGCCCAGGGCTTATAAGCAGCAGTTGACGGTAATCGGTCCTTGGGTCCACAGGTTTTCAAAGTTCTCATTGCTTTGTTTTTGTTTGTTTGTTTTTTGCTTGCTTGTTTCTTATATTATTTTTTTGTTTTGTTTCCTGTGCATTTCCCCCTCCAAGGTCAAACCCGACGTCAGGTAAAATCAAGTGCGTGACATTTTGTTGCGTGACTCAAACTAAACTGGCTTGTAAGCTTTCGGCAAGAAATTATCGTTTCGAAATTTTGCAACGAATACAGACCAAGAAAAGACGTCTTATAGGAGAAAACTGTTTTGAAGTTCAAGTAAGGCAAAATCATTTTATTCCTGAAGGTTCTTGATTTTAACAAAAGGAAGCGCGATGGAAATAAGTCATTTGGGTTGATTGCCAATACGCGATGCGTCAGTGATGTTGTTGACCCCGAACGCCAAGATGGTTATTATGAAAGAGTACGCACAGAACCTGATATTTAGACAATACCATATTCAGGTGAGCTAGACATTACCTTTCCGCTGTAGATTACAACCGAATACCAACCAAATAGAAGAAATGTCCACATTTTCGGTTATTTGGTCGGAGGTATGTGCCAATTGTTGACGTGTTAATGTTGTAATTATCGGGATTTTGAGAGCGTTTGTACTCAGCGCTGACAAAAAGCCCGAAACTAATTTTTAAACCTGGTTTAAGAACGGCATTTCCTCTTTCAAGAATTCTGAATTTCAAGTGATTCGGTGTTTTACCGGGGAGGGAAACTTTCTCTTAAAAAACTGTGCCAAATTGAGAATTCAAAGCAAGCGAATTTTAGCGGTTTTCAGCAGCCTGCCATGACCTTGAAAATTAATCGACAAAAGAATAATTTGACTCAAATTACTTGTAAACTCTTCAACAGCAAATTTCTAAGCTCAAAACAGGATTTTTCCATGACGCGAATTAAACAGAGCGAAGTTTACGAGAAGGTATGATTCGCGTTTATTCGGGGTGTTTGTAGATACACGTAGTGCGGTAACGGTTTTTAAATTTTTTGGAGATTTAAAAATAGTTTCTCAACAAAAAATGCCACCACGTTTCTAGAGCTACCATAAGGTATCTCTGAGCGAAAAACGGAGAATTTTGATTATTCATCATGTGCCACATATTTTTGATTTTGCTCGGTCTTAGTGGACATTGCCTCTTAAACTCTCGACCTCTTTCACGCCATACACCGAAGTATTTTTGTTTTCAAAAACTGAAACAGCTTCGTCCCTTTTAATAAGGTTGAAACGATCGATCAACTTCAGTGTCTCAACTCTATATCTCTCCGCCAGAGAGAAAGACGCCGATAGTGCACAAAACTGGAATCATTTGGATATATTAGCTGTTGTGAGTAGACAAAAATGTTAGGCCACACCATTGCAGAATTCTTTGGTCATATATTGATAGGCTTTACACGCAGTGTTGCTGAGCACTACAACTTTGATGAAAGCAAGAACCATCTTGAATTGTTTCGCTACTATGCTCTAGACGACACAGGCAAGGAATGGTATTGTCAGCCAGTTGTTGAGGTTATTTACCAAGAATACAGCAACGGTGAAGCAACTGGCCTGGATTCTCTGAGGACGAAAAGTGATGCCAAGGTTATAGACGCGTCCTCAACGGAAGGCAGCGAACAAACGCAAGAAGTAAACGAGGATAGAGCAATGGCTTGGAAGCAGCTTAGACTGAAGACCCATCGAACAGTGTGGAGTTCATTACACTTTGGATTTTTGATATCACTTATGAGCGCTACCATCTTTGGAATGATTTCTATTCCTGTCTATTACCTTGGCTTTCAAACTCAACTCAACTGTGAATATCATCCCAAAGATTCTATTCCAACTATACTGCAGTGGGTTACAACAATTTCAGAAAATTCATTCGTCTATTTCCTTTACTACTGGTTTTTCCTGAATATCTTACTTTTCTTTCGACCATTTCAAATATCAGGCCTTAAAGTAAAATTGGTTCTTCTGTGCTTACCTTTCTACTTCTTAGATTCAGCTTATCGAATTGCTTTACAAGTTTTCGAAATCTCGCACTCCATTTTAACACCCACACAACGAATACCAGCTATGATTTTGTTTCTCCTCTCTATCAGTTTGCAGATTAACATAATTACCAGACATTTTTGTGAAAGGCCCAGAATTAAACAGCTCAAGTTAATGCTACTTTTGATAATTCCGTGCGTTTCTACAGGAGTACCCAACGACTGCTTCAGGGAAAATCGATTGTAGAGTGAACTAAACATCACCTGCAGGTCTCCGCGTCAATCTTGTTTAATATTTAACTTTCCTGGGGAAAAAATACCCGCTCTTCACTGCCAGCGAGCAGGACTTTTAATCAATAAAAATCCCAGCCAGCATCAATTTTAAAGTTTGTCAACAAGCCAGCAAAATTAAAATCGCCAAAAAAAGAAATATCCAGCCAGCGGTAGAGGAAATATTTCCAGTTTGCCAGCAAGTGATCATGTATACTATTTCTTAGCCAGCCAGAGAACTTTTGAAGTAAACTTTGCGAAAATGACTGCATTTGGGGGGGGGGAGTGCGCAAAATCATTTTTTTGGGGGGAGGGGGTGCGAATTTAATATAACGGTATATTTATTTATGAGCTACACTCTTCGTTGACTACAACGTTTTTATTTATTTATTTATTATTTTTTGGAGAGTTTACTATCGTTGAAAAGCTAAAATGTACCATAGCAAAGTGCACTACCCAACGTGAAATACATGTAGTTAATCCAGTAAAAATTCAATTTTTATAGCAACGGTGTAAACGGAAGAATTTTTTACTCACGTGAACATTGAACACAAAAAAATGTGCTTCAAACAATAATTGTGCCTAAATTCATTTAACATTAAACAAACAGAGTTTCTGTACATTTCACAGATTACACTGCATATCCCATAACTGTAAACAAACAAACAAACAAACAAACACACAAACAAAGGTGAAACAAAAAGATTGGTACTCACAGTTTTCACGTAGTCCGCCAGAAGCCCAAGCTGCACACTACAAATTCTTATAACCGCTCCAAAAAGTGTCGGGTAAAAAGTCGTAATTCAGTTTCAAGTGAAACGATGGTGTAAGAATCACAATTATACAAATGCAAGGCGGTTAGAACCTGAAGTTTTATACACTGCACATTTACAAGGAGAAAGAAGGACTAAGGCAGATTCATTTCACGAACCTCGGATTTAGTTGGCCAGCGTATGTCGTGATTATCAGTTCCTGATTACCAGGAATCTCAGCAAATAAATCAATATCAAAAGAAAAAAAATTAGTTAAGTGCAACCTTAACAAGTTCAATCAACTAGACAGAGTAAATCGATAAAAACGAACTCGACAGCGGACGTCAGTACTGAGTGAACAGGAGAAATGACTGTTGCTACGGAATTTTTAAAGGTTCCTTTCCAAGCGAAAAAGGTTTGGAGGACTCTATTAGAGAAGTCCAGAAATCAAGACATTTTTTGCGGGGGCATTTTGTAATCCTTTCGACTTTCAACCAAAATTTTGCGGATTTTCTTTTTTTGAAAAATGATAAACAATGCGGGTCTTGCTGTGGTTTGACGAGGCTAAACTTGGCCGCGGCAAAAGGGCATTGACTAATGATAGCATAATTTTTAATTGCTACATCTTTGTGGTTTCACAGTGATGAAAGTGAAAATCTCCTAACCTCACCGATATGACGGTGAAAACGTGTTATTGACAAGCAATTAGCCAGACCTAGGGGTAGGTTTCAGCCCTTTTATTTCAGGTGGGAGGTCTGGCCATGGCAACGGGATTAGCAAGGCAATATAACGGTACCTGAACAATGACTACACCGCGTGTATAAACAAGAGTAAAATAGTAAACAGAACAATATGACAAATAAATAACCGGCCGATTTAAACTAATGGTTCATTTTATTGAAACAAATATCGAATGTTCCGAAATCAGCATTCTTCGAAATCCAGCCTACAACCAGCGAGCTACCATCCTTTGTTTGTGTCGTTAGCTGTGCTTTTAAAAGTCTCTGTCGGCCATCAAACAGGTTTGAAAAAGCCATTTTATAAATTACGGGCTTTTTGAAGCGACTAAAATGAAATTAAAATAGACACAAATATTAGCACAATGTTGTCCTTTCTTTAGTTCTGTGTTAGTTTTATTGTTTTAAACCTTGCGGGAGTGAATTTACAGTGTTGAGGTTGGACTCATTGAGAAGTGATCAGAGAGAAAATTTGATGACCGGTACAGGCATTACTCCCGCCCTCAGGTACACCTGTCGGGTACAGCCGCCTGAAATCTTTTATATTTCTCTCTAGCTTGCTCCTTCATTCTTAGCATTTCGCAAAAATGTATCTTGATGATGTAGATCAGATCATCATCGTTAGTTCTGTAGACCAAAGGAAAATACTTCGAAAGTCACGAAATTCAATTAGGGTTTGTACCTGAATGTAACAAAGTACAGTGCGTAACTGATATAAACCATCAACCAGAAAGGCAAGTTTTTTTTTTAACTCAAAGAAGTGTTAATGATCGTTTGAACTTCAAGTCACGGTCTATCTGATACCCAACGTATTAGTTATTAAAAGCATTAACCATCCGTGCATTACTCCAGTTTTGATCAAGCACGTTTTAAACAAAAGGTCGTGGGCGTTTCCATTTATTGATGTACCGCCGAGAATCATCGGGAGAAGTAAGAGTGTTCGTTAATAAATTCAACATAACACCATAGTTAACATTTTAACCGTCAGGTTTTGATCATTTAGAGTTCAAAGACGGTAGGCTTTTATATTAAAAAAGGTATTTCATCTCTCTTGCGAAGGGCATTTGAAAACCAGGTGTTGAAAAAACCAGTGAGTTGAAATGTCATCCATAGAATTTGACGAAATGGAGCTACTAAACTATTGAGCTATTCATTGAGCTACAGAGCTATTGAACTCCAAGTCATGGTCCATCACATACACCACAAATTCAATAAATATCAATGCGCCCTTTACGCGGCAGGAAGCAATTAAATTGCACAATCCAGAAACATTATGACCAATTAAGGAAGATGTCTCCATTAGTGATGGTGAGTGGTCGTGATAGGAATACCGTATATTAAAGCATATTTGTTTTCAAAAACTGGAACAAATTTGTCGTCCTTGGAAGCATTTCATAACCAGCTGAAATGATCGATCAGCTTCACTGAGTTGATCAACTCTATTTCACTCTGCCAGAGAGATAGTCACCAACAGCGCAAAGCAGGTTTAGCGATGTTCATTGTTTATCAACATTCTTTTCGTTATTCGAAACAAAAGAACTCTTTTTTTAACAGTCAATAAGCCCCCGTTGTCACATTAACATCAATAGGTGACGTAATTGCTGAAACATCGCTATTAGCTCTTGTAAGCCGCTATCTTTAAAATAGGAACCGAAGAATAGGAACGGGGGAATGGGGGAACGAAGAACGGGGAACGGGAAACCGAGAACGGGGCAACAGTGGACGGAGGAACGAGGACTCTTTAAAACTGACGAGGAATTGGTTCCCGTTCCCGGATCCTCCGTTCCTCGTTCCTCGTTCCTCGTTCCTCGTTCCTCGTTACCACGTTCCCCGTTCCCCGTTCCTCGTTCCCCTTTACCGCGTACTGCGTTTGCCTTTCTCTGTTTTAAAGATAGCCCTTGCAAGCCATTGTGACCTGTGCCGTTATTGTCTAATAGTACGATTAAATTGAACAGGGCACTAACCACAATTCTGCCATCTACCAACACTTGTTCAATTGTACAATGAGGCGTTAATTTTTTTGTTATTTTTGAATAATGTACCTGAGTACATTTACAACAAAGCTGACATTGTTAAAAATAATTTACACGTTCATCAAACTTGTAGTGTTATTATTGTTGCAGTAATAATCACATCCAGTTATGTTTCTTGGAATCTCTACTAATTGAGAGGTTGTAAATTTTGTTGTATAATTTGCAGTTTTAGCTCTAAGAATCCGCTCTATCGTATTACAAACGTTCCCTTTAAGCACTCAAAAATGACTTTTACGGTCGGCCAACTTCACCCGATTCACCTTTTTTTTTCTCTTATTGAGGCGCGCTTGTTAAACCTCACGCTTGAATAGCCCGCCGTAGGAGTTCATTAATACGCGTAAACTCCGGCCATCCTGTGCAGTGATAAGGATGAAACAATCAATGAACTTCACTGACTCTGTTACACTCTGCCAGAGAAACAGACGCCAATAGTGCAAAAATTAGATTCATTTGGAAATATTAGCTGTTGTGAGTAGACAAAAATGTTTGGCCACACCATTGCAGAGTTCTTTGGTCAGATGTTGATAGGCTTTACACGCAGTGTTGCAGAACAGTACAACTTTTTCTTAAACAGGTTTAAAAAGGCCATTCTATAAATTACGGGCTTTTTGAACCGACTACAATGAAATAAAAACAGACAGAAGTATTGACACGATGTTGTTCTTTCTTTTTCTGTATTAGATTTATTGATTTGAACCTCGCGGGAGTGAGTTACAGTGTTGACATTGGACTCATTCAAAAGTGATCAGAGAGATGATTTGATAACCGGTGCAACCATTACTGCCGCCCTCAGATACACCTGTCAGGTACAGCCGCCTGAAATCTTTCATATTTTCCTCCAGCCTGTAGTACAGGCGTATTTTGAAAGGTAAAAAACTGGAACTACTTAATCCTTAGCATTTCACAAAAATGTGACTTGATGATGTAGATCTGTAGACCATCAGTAGTTCTATAGATGAGTTAAACGAAAATACTTCGAAGTCACGAAATTTTAATTTAATTTCGCACCTGAATGTAACGAAGTACAGTGCGTAACTGCATGATATAAACTGTCAACCAGAATGGCAATTATTTTTTTAACTCAAAGAAGTGTTAATAATCACTTTGAACTACAAATCACGGTCCATCTGTTTCCCAACGTATCAATTATTAAAAGCATTAACCATCCATGCAGTTCTCCAGTTTTGTCCAAGCACGCTTTAAACAAAAGGTAGTGGGCGTTCCCATTTATTGATGTACCGCCGAGAATCATCGGGAAAGAAGATAAGAGTGTTTGTTAAGCAATTCAACACGACACCATTGTTAACATTTTAACCGTACAGGTTTTGATCGTTTAGAATTCGAAGACAGAATAAGAGTCAATAGGTTAAGAACGGCAGATCGACGATACAGTGTTCAGTAGACTTTAAGCTGCTTTTTATATTAAAAAGGTATTCGTTTTCTCTTGCGAAGGACATTTGAAAACCAGATGCTGAAAAAACCCGTGAGATGAAATGTCATCCATGGAATTTAACAAAATGGAGCTACTAAGCTATTGACAGGGTGGTAACGAGGTATGCTTTTTCATTGCTGATCCCATTTTTGTACGCAAATTTCTGATCCTTGATTCCAAAAGCGTGTCCAATTTTGATCCCTTATCCTACAAATATGGTAGAGCCTGATCCCTGATCCCTGAAAAAACTGCTGATCCCGATCCCGTGGTCTGTAATCCCTGATCCCAGGGCTGTGATCCCAGATCCCATCCTTCTGTTCCCTGATCCCACCCTTTTGATCCTTGATCCCACATACCTCATTACGACCCTGTATTGAACTATTCATTGCGGCTACGGAGCTATAGAACTCCAAGTCTTGGTCCATCACGTACACAACAAATTCAATAAATATCAATACGCCCTTTACGCGGCAAGAGGCAATTAAATTGCACAAATTATTTTCCGAAACATTAAGACCAATTAAGGAAAATGTCTCGATTAGTGATGGTGAGTGGTCGTGGTAGGAATACCGCACACTGAAGTATGTTTGTTTTCAAAAACTGGAACAACTTCGTCGTGCAAGCATTTCATAACTGACTGAAACGATCGATCAGCTTCACGGAGTTGATCAATTCTTTTCACTCTGCTACAGCGCACAAAACTGGATTCATTGGATTCTTGGAAGTATAGCGATGTTCACTGTTTACAAACATTCTTTTCGTTGTTGAAATGTGCCAACCATTGAAACAAAAACAACTCTTTTTTAGCAGTCAATAAGCCTCCGGTTAGCACATTAACATCAATAGTTGACGTATCTAGAAACATCGCTATTAGCTTTTGTAAGCCTTTGTGGTCTGTGCCGTTATTGTCTAAGAGTAAGATTAGATGAATACGGTACTGACCACGATTCTGCCACGTTCCAACACTTGCACTGTTGTGAGGCGTTTACAACAAAGCTGATATTGTTAACTTTAATTTACACGTTCATCAAACTATTTTAAAAACGGCGTATCTACTATCACTATTGGTGTTGCTTGTAGTAATATATGCTAGTAATAATCACAACCAGTAAATGTTTCTTGATATCTCCACTAATTAAGAGGTACAAACCTCAGCTTAAATATGGCATCAAAGAGCGTGTCCTGTGTTAGTTTTAATTTTGAGCAGTTTACATTTTTGTCGTACTTTGCTCTACATATTATTTTGTAAAATTGTTTGCATTTCTGTTTTCATTGTTTGCATTTCTGTTTTCATTAACACCTTTCTATAGTTAACCCTGTTTAAAAGTTCAGCTCATTAAGATCCTTCACGTTTGATAATGGTCTTGAAATAAGAACCTAAATATTACGTTTACATCTCTGTTTTTATTTATTGATTTATTAAAAACTGAAAAACAACTATTACAGTCGGTCAACTTCACCAGATTCACCTTTTTTTCTCTTATTGAGGCGCTTCTATTGAACCTCACGCTTCAATAGCTCGCCGTAGGAGCTCACTAATACGTGTAAACATCCGGCCATTCTGTGCAATGATAAGGATGAAATAGTCGATCAACTTCACTGTCTCATCTGTATTTCACTCAGCGAGAGACACAGGCGCCAACAGTACAAAAACTAGATTCATTTGGAAATATTAGCCGTTGTGAGTAGACAAAAATGTTTGGCCACACCATTGCAGAGTTCTTTGGTCAGATATTGATAGGCTTTACACGCAGTGCTGCCGAACAGTACAACTTTGATGAAAGGGAGAACCATCTGGAATTGTTTGGCTACAACGCTCTAGACAACACAGGCAAGGAATGGTATTGTCAACCGGTTGATGAGGTAATTTACCAAGAATATAGCAATAGCGAAGCAACTGCCTTGGATTATCTGAGGAAAAGCAGTGATGCCAGGCTTATAAACGCGTGTTCGAAGGAAGACGACGAACAAACAGAAGAATTAGAAGAACACGCGGATGGAGCAATGGCATGGAAACAGCTAAGACCGAAGATCCATCGAACAGTGTGGAGCTCATTATACTTTGGATTTTTGATATCAGGTTTGAGCGCCACCATCGTTGGAATGATTTCTATTCCTGTCTATTACCTTGGCTTTAAAACTAAACTCAACTGTGAACATCATGCCAAAGAATCGATTCCAACTAAACTGCAGTGGGTTATAACCATTTCAGAGGTTTTGTTCGCCAGTTTTCTTTACTGCTGGTTTTTCCTGAATACCCTTTTTTATTTTGAACCATTTCAAATAAGAGGCATCAAAATGAAATTGGCGCTACTTTGTTTGCCTTTCGTCTTCTTGGATTCAGCTTATCGAATTGCCTTACAAGGTTTCGGAAACTCGCACTCCAAGTTAACACCCACACAACAAATACCTGCTATGATTCTATTTTCTCTGTCCGTCTGTCTACAGATTTACATAATTGTGGGACATTTTTGTCAAAGGCCCAGAATTAAGCAGCTCAAGTTAATGTTACTTTTAACAACTTCGTGCGTGTTTACTTTCGTTACGGCAAACCTGGTAGCCCTTTTAGTATACCCTGCGTACAACAAACAAGACAAATCTGGCAAAGTTTTAATTGCGATATTTGCACCTCTTATCGTAGTTTTTTTCAAAGTAACCGCCCGCATTTGCGTTCAGAGGTTATGGTTCCGAATCAGCCATCCGGGAACTTCACACGTGCTGCTGGTGCCATTGTACTGTGGGTCAGCGGTAATGGTGAGACTATTACAAGTGGATCTTCAGAGTTTAGAAGCAGTTGCTCTGATTGGAGTGATTCATGGGATCGCAGAAGTTGTTGAACGTAGCACCATGGTTTTGGTAGATCATATTTGTCACAAGGTTCTTGAAAATAGGAAAGTTCCCTGGGGAGGATTTCGTACTCCTCGTCGAGAAAGGCTTGTAGCTGACATCACTATCATAGGCATGTTGTACGAATCAAGTGCTATCACATCCGTTAACTGCTTTCTGTATTTATATCAGTATTTTTACACGCGCGACAATTCTCCTATCCAACTTTTTCAGTCGTTCGCTCTCCATTCCTCCGTTCCACTGGTCGCAGAGTGGTTTTTCACAAGTGTGTCTCTAGCTATTGAAACTCACTACCAGAATATGCCAGTGATGGCGGTATGGTGGAGACGATGGAGAAGGCACATTCTGGTGGCAGTAGTAAACATGGTAATGGTCTCCATGTGGGCCGGTACACATCTGTTGACAGCTGTGCAGGCACGTTTTATAGACAAAACTATAGACTACTGGGAGATGCCATTCAGCTGAGGACCGCTGATGTATTGAAATAATGCATCCATCAATACCTCTTGCCTGGGCCAACCTCCCGGTATAGATAATTTAAAATACAGGAAATTAGAAATTAGCAAATGCCTCATGATGGGGCTAAAGAACTGTTCAAATGCCGCAATCGAGCGGAAAAAGGTTGGAGACTACTTCTAAAGGAAGTCCAGAAATTTCTATATTTTTTACTTCGATTTTTCGTTTTGTTTTGTTTAGGGGCGGGGGAGGGGACCTTTTTCCATTTGCCTCTGTTTGCAGTTCTGTTTGGCTGAAGGCGTTCCTAATATTTGTTGCGACTGGCGGGTTGGTTTTTCGTCAGAAGTTGGAAAACTGCTCTCCGTGTGTAAGAATACTATTGGGGTTTGTTTTACCCTATTCAGACTGGGAGTGGGTCGATTGAGCCTGCACTGACTTTGGACTTTTTATAACTTTTTCCATAAGCTAGCTAAACCCACCAAACTTGGTGAATTTTCCTTAAATTTGTCTGGCAACAATTTTGCATAGCAAGTGCTTGTCCATCAAGTTTGACATTACCATGGCAACCACTTTTTGACACGCTGTTTTTTTCATATTTTAAATTTTCATCTTTTCGTTGAAAAGTATAACTTTTCTGAAGTAAGTTTTCCAGTTTAATATCATTTTCGTGTTCTTTTATTGAATTCGGTTACCTTTTGGTCAATTTTGGTAATTTTCAAAGGTTCTGGAAAAATCAAGAAATCCAAGATGGCGGATCCAAAATGGCCCCCGTTTTAGAACCTGACGTAATTGTTACGTCATATGACGTCACCAGCTTATGTTGCGGACCTCAAAGGAAACATTTTTGGATGTAAAATCTGCCCTCCAAGTTTTGTCATCATCGGCCTCAATATTCTTGGAGTTAAGAGTTGGGGAGTTGGGGGCCAAATCAGCCCCCCCCCCCCCCCACCGGGTCCCCAAAAAAGCCCTGCTTGGATAGGGTTAACCCACAGTAAAAGCTGTATGAGAGTCATCTCTTGGTTAAAAATGCAAATACTCACATACTCACACCGCTTGAAAGCAAAGTTTGCATTGAAAACTTTTTCAATCACGTGAGTGTATGTCAAGCGTAAGCCAATCATAGGCTGCTTTAATTTGAAACTTGAAAAGCGTTTTGTTTTTTCTTTGAAGTTGTATTAAAAATACAACACTATGAAAAATTTTAATTTTATGTAGCTAATTACATTCGAGCTTCCCGTAAGTGGATATCACCTTGGGACAATTAGTAGGTGCAATCAGTTCATTAGCTAAGTACAACAAACTGTATGGGGAATACATAAAAATATGTATTTGAGACGTAGTAGTAGTTGTAGTAGTGTAACGTAAAATGTGTTGTAGTGTAATGTAAAATGTAAGTAGTTGTAGTAGAAGTAGTAGTTGTACGTAATTGTAAGTAGTTGCTTAAGTGTTGTAAGTGAAGTTGTAACTTAATAAAAAAAAACATTCAAGTGTCTGCTTTCGATAGATGTCCACTGATGTGAAGTTAGAAATATAGTATTTGTGTGGGGCGGGGACACAACTAAGTTTCTGCTAGCGGATGATGGCAATCGGAGTTTAACGCTGAAAGCAGAAATTAGTATCCGAGTATTCATATAGTTGTAAATATTTGTTAGCCCTTGAATCTTTACCTACCTTAAAGTTCCAAAAGTATCGACCCTAGTTTCTTTCGGAGTTAGCAGCCTTTTGTATTGTTTCGGGTGTCGCTATTTTTTAGGGGTTTCGCCACTTTCGGCCCTACTCAATAAAGTTTTATACGGGGAGGCTCCACCCGGAGGTTCAAACCCTTACCCTTTAATATACTAATTTTTTCCAAAATGGTACCCCTTTCATATACCTAGAGCAAAATTGCACACCTTTATTATACCTCAAGGGCGAGCCAAAACAATAAAATTTCCTATAATCGCCACCTTTTTCCTCGGTTTTCAGTCGTTCTGATTCAGTTTCGTAATCATTTCTGCCAAAATGTGGCACCCTTAAATACACGTTGCTTTAGCCACCATTTCTTCCACTTTCCAGTTGATTTTGTGACCCATTCGTATACTAAAATGGCAATTTCCCCTTCCCTTTAATGTACTGCGAGAGGTTACGGTAAGAGGTGCGCATATCACAAATATAACTTTGCCAGATTTGAATCGTTTGTTGTAAGCTGTGTATGTGGAAAAAGCTACCAGAACTGCCGCAACGATATAAAAATGCCCGGAACTATGAAAAGTAACTTTAACTTTAATAGCATAATTCTGAGGCTTTGACAAAAATGTCTCGGGATGATTTAATTTTGTAGACAGACAGAAAAAAATGTAAATTCATGGCACGAATTCAATTCGTTGCGAAGTCGTTACCCTGGAGTGCGAGATTCCAAGAAGTTGTAAGCAAATTCGATAAGCTGAATCCAAAACGTAGACAGGCAGGCATAGAAGGACCAAACTTAGTTTGACACCCGATACTTGAAAGGGTCGAAAAAAATAAGATATTCAGGAAAACCCGATAATAACCCACTGCAGTTTAGTTGGGATATGTGATAACAAGTTTTGTTTTTAACGGGACAATTACTGAAAACTATGAAACACCTTCTTGAACTTGGGGGAGTCACTCGCTGGCTGCGGGAAGTACGGGAATCTATATAGTAGAAAGCACTGAGACTCAGAGATTAGACAGTACTTGGCTCCAACAGTAGACTTTAGTACTGCAATATCTCCAAGATATCACCAGAATTTTCACCAAGAATGCAACCGATACAGCTACGTACAGGACTGGATCGTCGTTACCGGCGTCCCCACCGGGGGTGTAACCCACCGGGGTACCGCACGGGTGTAACCTCGGCAAGTGTAGCGGCAAGTGTTATGCCAACCTCTACATAGATGACGTAATCTTTCGGCGACTAGTCCTAAACTGCTATTGGTTATCAATGATCTAATTATTGTTCTGGGCCATTCCATCATTGGCAAGTCAGTTATCCTGTTAAAGATTAACTACTTACAACTTCAGGTAGTTCACACACTAAGGCGTTACACTACAATACAGATGAACTGGTGGTTAACATGTTAAGTTGGCTCCTACAAACTTACTGCTGTCGGCTTTTCTATGTTTTTAAACGACTGAAGAAACATCAGCAAATTCTCTTATGACAGATAGACTTTTTGGAACGACCCTCACAGTTGAGTTGAGTTTGAAAGCCAAGGTATATAGACAGGAGTAGAAATCATACCAAAAATGGTGGCGCTCAAAATTGATATCAATGATTCAAAGTATAATGAACTCCACAGTGTCCGGACGATCTCTGGTCTAAGCTGCTTCCAAGCCATTGCTCTATCCTCGTGTTCTTCTTGTGTTTGCTCGTTGTCTTGTGTTGAGCATGCGTCTATAAGCCTCGTATCACTGTTGGTCCTCAGATAATCCCAGGCAGTTGCTTCGCTGTTGTTGAATTCTTGGTAAATAACCTCATCAACTGGTTGACTGTACCATTCCTTGCCTGTGTCTTGTAGAGCATTGAAACCAAATTAACAATTCTGAACGGTTCTCGTCTTTATCAAAGTTGTAGAGTTCGGTAACACTGCGTGTAAAACCAATCAACGTGTGACCAAAGAACTCTGCAATACTGTATCGTAACATTTTGCCTACTTGTAATAGTTAATATTTCTAAATGAATCCAGTTTTGCAGTACACTATCGGATTCTGTCTCTTTGCTCTTTGACAGAGACATACATGAATTGCACTGTTAAGAACTTGAAGCGTTTCAGCGCTATGTCAAATGCTTAAACGAATAAGTTATTTCACTTTTTTTGAAGGAAAGTACTTCGAAAGTCACGAGATATCTACTAGACTACGTAACTGAAACAATGCGTGGTGCATAATTGAAAGAAGTCGAGATCTTAAACGGATGTAAACTATCAAACCACTGGCAGGAAGGGAAATAAATTATAGAAAGGAGGTTAAGAATGATTCGGAAACATCACCACAAATAACAGGTCGAGGAAGCATGCAACCCAACACCGTTACCAGGGTCTCTCTTCTTATCGTCCCCTGAAGCGACCATTTTCAGGAGAAAGATCAAACAGTTGCGTCCAATATCGCGTTGGAAGAACATGTTTCACTGTTTAGCCACCTCTCTCAACTTTGCATTTAAATTGTTTACCGTGTTTGATCTAGATCAAACATTTTCACCCAACATTTTGCGTTACATACAAATTTTTGATCGTTTAGCCACCTTTGCCAACAAGGCTTGCGCGAGCGGGATAGCAATCAATAAGAAACGAAATTTGGGTGACGTCGCAACTAGTCACGTCATAATTTTCAGCAGTGATACATAAAAAGGGTTACCATGGTTACGTGGGCTCAATTTGTCGATGTTTGGTTTTGGCTGTTCAGCCACCGAACGTTCTGCAGGTTTTGTGTGAGAAACACCAAAATTTTTATAATAGTAGGTTATAATAGGAATTGACACTGATCGCTCAGTAAACTAAAAACGAAAATTGAAAAGTGACGGTGAGCCTTGGTTAGCTTAATCCAGCATTGACAACCAAGTTTTAGAATAGAAGAAAACTTAAATTACATCCGTTTTAATTTCCTTTTTTTTTTTTTTTTTTGCACACCTTGCAGACATGTGAGTCAATAGGGTACTGTGTAATGTTTTACCTGAAAGCGCCACAAGACTTAACCCTCTCCCATTCCTTTACAGCCGAGCCTGGGATCAAAGACGACATGCACTTGCATCAGATGCATATTCCAATTTAATTACCATATTTTTTTGTTACAACAGAAAGGAAAACAAAATGAATTCTGCAAGGTAGTTGTAAACAAATGGCTTCATCGGGAATGTAGCGTTTTTATGTACATTTTATAGACTCTGAACTGAAAAAAGAAAGTCTGTTGCAAAATTATTGTACAGTAATCAGATTCTTCATTTCTCTGACATTTATTTTTAAAATTCTTCTCCTTGATAGTTAACATCCTTTTAACCTCTCGACCTCTTTCACGCCATACACTAAAGTATTTTTGTTTTCAAAAACTGAAACAGCTTCGTCGCTTTTAATAAGGCTGAAACGATTAAACAACTACACTGTCTCAACTCTATATCTCTCCGCCAGAGAGAAAAACGCCGATAGTGCACAAAACTGGAATCATTTGGATATATTAGCTGTTTTAAGTAGACAAAAATGTTACGCCACACCATTGTAGAATTCTTTGGTCACATATTGATAGGCTTTACACGCAGTGTTGCCGAACACTGCAACTTTGATGAAAGCAAGAACCATCTTGAATTGTTTGGCTACTATGCTCTAGACAACACAGGCAAGGAATGGTATAAGAACAAAAATATATAAAAAAATATAAAAAATTTCTCACTTAATGAGTTAAGAGTGCCAAAAAATCGTATAAAATTCCATACGTTTCGGGCTCAGCCCTTCTTCAGTGGAAAGTCAAGATTTCAGTTAAAAAACGCTGTCTTGCGCCATATAAAACAAATTTGAGTTCAAAAGGCGCGCGCGCGAAAAGAGCGCGCGACAACCTAAAGGTCCTCACGTGGGAACCTCTCCTTGCACCCACAACCGCTGTCGCACATGCGATTACATTTCTCGTGACAGGACCCTACAAGGTCCCCAATGCTCTTTCAACATCAAGGATGCATTCACCTGTAAATCATCTGGCTTGGTATATGCCATCTCTTGCCGCCGTTGCTCCGCCGTCTACATCGGTGAAACAGGCCGGACACTGAGAGAACGCTTCGGCGAGCATCTTCGCAGTATCGAGAAAAACCTGCTAGGATTTCCTGTCGCAGAGCATTTTAATGCCAACGGACATACCCTGCAAGACGCACAAGTCCGTGGGGTCATGCTCTGCGGCGGAAATAAACTACGCAAACGCCAGGAAATGCGCCTAATCTTCAAGCTGGGCACCAGTCAGCCACATGGTTTAAACTCAGATTTTCGATATCTTTTAGGTTGTCGCGCGCTCTTTTCGCGCGCGCGCCTTTTGAACTCAAATTTGTTTTATATGGCGCAAGACAGCGTTTTTGAACTGAAATCTTGACTTTCCACTGAAGAAGGGCTGAGCCCGAAACGTATGGAATTTTATACGATTTTTTGGCACTCTTAACTCATTAAGTGAGAAATTTTTTATATTTTTTTATATATTTTTGTTCTTTTTACAAGTGCCACGCAGCACAAGGAAATTTATTTTTCCACTTATCCAAGGAATGGTATAGTCAACCAGTTGTTAAAGTTATTTACCAAGAATACAGCAACGGTGAAGCAACTGCCCAGGATTATCTGAGGACGAAAAGTGATGCCAAGGTTATGGACGCATGCTCAATGGAAGACAGTGAACAAACGCAAAAAATAAACGAGGACAGAGCAATGGCTTGGAAGTAGCGTAGACCGAAGATCCATCGAACCGTCTGGAGTTCATTATACTTTGGATTTTTGATATCAGTTTTGAGCGCTGACATCGTTGGAATAATTTCTATTCCTGTCTATTACCTTGGCTTTCAAACTCAACTCAACTGTGAACATCATGCCAAAGGATCGATCCCAACTAAACTGCAGTGGGTTATAACAATTTCAGAAATTTCATTCGTCTGTTTCCTTTACTACTGGTTTTTCCTGAATATCTTACTTTTCTTTCGACCATTTCAAATATCAGGCCTTAAACTAAAATTGGTTCTTCTGTGCTTACCTTTCTACTTCTTAGATTCAGCTTATCGAATTGCTTTACAAGTTTTCGGAATCTCGCACTCCAAGTTAACACCCACACAACGAATACCAGCTATGATTCTGTTTTTCCTCTCGATCATTTTGTAGATTAACATAATTAACATTTTTTAACATTTTTGTGAAAGGCCCAGAGTTAAACAGCTCAAGTTCATGTTACTTTCAATAATTCTGTGCGTTTTACGTTTGTTGCGGCAGTTCTCGTCCCTTTTTCTATATACCCAGCTTACAACAGGCAAGACAAATCTGGCAAAGTTATTATGGCGATATTTGCACCACTTATCGTAGTTTTATTCAAAGTAACCTTCTGTATTTGCGTTCAGAGGTTGTGGTTTCGAATCAGCCATCCGGGAACTTCATACGTGCTGCTGGTTCCACTGTACTGTGGGTCAGCGGTAATGATGCGACTATTGCAAGTGGATCTTCAGTGTTTAGAAGCAGTTGCTCTGATTGGAGTGATTCATGGGATCGCAGAAGTCATTGAACGTAGCACCATGGTTTTGGTAGATCATATTTGTCACAAGATTCTGGAAAATAGAACAATTAACTGGGGAGGTTTTCGTACCCCTCGTCGTGAGAGGCTTGCAGCTGATATCGCCATTATGAGCATGTTGTATGAATCAAGTGCTATCATATCCGTTAACTGCTTTCTGTATTTAGATCAGTATTTTTACACTCGTGACAGTTCTCCTATTCAACTTTTCCAGTCGTTTGCTCTCCATTCCCTCGTTCCACTGGTCGCAGAGTAGTTTTTCACCAGTGTGTCTACATCTGTTGAAACTCGCTACCAGAATATGCCAGTGATGGCGGTATGGCGGAAGCTATGGAGAAGGCACATTCTGGTGGCAGTAATAAACATGGTAATGATCTCCCTCTGTACTTGTAGAATCTGTTGACAGCCGTACAGGGATATTTTGCAGACAGAACTAAAGACGACTGCGAAATGCCGTTCAGCTCAGGACTGTAACTGTGATTGAAATGATTGATCAGTCATATCCCTTGCCCAGTCAATTTTCCCGGCATAAAGATTGAAAAAACAGAAAGTAGCGAGTGCTTCATGTTAGGGAATATCGAAATGTTTAAATTCCGCATGATGTGGTAAAAGAAAAAGTGAAATTCGTGCCATTCTCGCTCATTCACATACTACCGATAGATAATCACAAGAAACTAAGGAATAGAGAAGGCCACTTCTCAGTATTCGTCGAGTCATGTTATTTCTGTGGAAGTGCGATCTCATTATGACATTCACACAACCAGTCAGTGGCCGCAAAGGAAGAGAACACTGAGACAAAACCACGATTATGACAGAATGTCGATACCGTCTATCGCCATATTTCTTGCGTGGAACGGATGTTTTCTTACCTTGTGAAACTTGACCTGGTCCATACTAAACTATTTATCTGCGAAATGGGAATCGGGGTCTTTAAATGGGCTGCGTACACTTATCGTTAGTATTACTTAACTATAAGCTCAAGGACTTTGCAATGAAAAGAAACTAAAAATTAACGGTTCAGTTTTGTTTAAAATTGCTCTACTGGTTTTCTGAAACTGTATAATTATGGTTTGTTTCACTCTTTAACAAAACCCCTTGAGATTCTTGAAGCACTCCGTTTACGAAAAAAGATCTTTAGTTTTATTTCCCTGCAGGTTTTACCCAAAAGGTAAAACCTCCACAGCCTTTAAAGTTGTCATTGAAATGTGATTCTGTAGAGGCCAAAGAACATTTCCTGAACGATTGTGAATTGAACTTTAGTGAAATTCTCTCTTTGGGGAACGGGCTGACCATTAGCTGGGAAACGCCGGTTCATGACCTTTGAATCAACTTTCGAAAATCATCACCCAACCTAACGATATATGACATTTACATTTACTCTCCGTGTGACTCTCCTTGATAAGGGACTGGAAACAGGAGAAATGACTATTGCTACGGAATTTTTAAAGGTTCCTTTCCGAGCGAAAAAAGTTTGGAGGACTCTATTAGAGAAGTCCAGAAATTAAGACATTTTTTGCGGGGGCATTTTGTATATCCTTTCGACTTTCAACCAAAATTTTGCGGATTTTCTTTTTTTGAAAAATGATAAACAATGCGGGTCTTGCTGTGGTTTGACGAGACTAAACTTGGCCGCGGCAAAAGGGCATTGACTAATGATAGTATAATTTTTAATTGCTATATCTTTGTGGTTTCACAGTGATGAAAGTGAAAATCTCCTAACCTCACCGATATGACAGCTAAAACGTGTTATTGACAAGCAATTAGCCAGACCTAGGGGTAGGTTTCAGCCCTTTTATTTCAGGTGGGAGGTCTGGCCATGGCAACGGGATTAGCAAGGCAATATAACGGCTCCTGAACAGTGACTACACCGCGTGTATAAACAATAGTAAAATAGTAAACAGAACAATATGACAAATAAATAACCGGTCGATTTAAACTAATGGTTCATTTTATTGAAACAAATATCGAATGTTCCGAAATCAGCATTCTTCGAAATCCAGCCTACAACCAGCGGGCTACCATCCTTTGTTTGTGTGGTTGGCTGTGCTTTTAAAAGTCTCTGTCGGCCATCAAACAGGTTTGAAAAGGCCTTTTTATAAATTACGGGCTTTGAAGCGACTAAAATGAGATTAAAATAGACACAAATATTAGCACAATGTTGTTCTTTCTTTAGTTCTGTGTTAGTTTTATTGTTTTAAACCTTGCGGGAGTGAATTAGTGTTGAGGTTGGACTCATTCAGAAGTGATCAGAGAGAAAATTTGATAACCGGTACAGGCATTACTCCCGCCCTCAGGTACACCTATCGGGTACGGCCGCCTGAAATCTTTTATATTTCTCTCTAGCTTGCTCCTTCATTCTTAGCATTTCGCAAAAATGTATCTTGATGATGTAGATCAGATCATCATCGTTAGTTCTGTAGACCAAAGGAAAATACTTCGAAAGTCACGAAATTCAATTAGGTTTTGTACCTGAATGTAACAAAGTACGGTGCGTAACTGATATAAACCATCAACCAGAAAGGCAAGTTTTTTTTTTTAACTCAAAGAAGTGTTAATGATCGTTTTGTACTTCAAGTCACGGTCTATCTGATACCCAACGTATTAGTTATTAAAAGCATTAACCATCCGTGCATTACTCCAGTTTTGATCAAGCACCTTTTAAACAAAAGGTAGTGGGCGTTTCCATTTATTGATGTACCGCCGAGAATCATCGGGAGAAGTAAGAGTGTTCGTTAATAAATTCAACATAACACCACAGTTAACATTTTAACCGTCAGGTTTTGATCATTTAGAGTTCAAAGACAGTAGGCCTTTTATATTAAAAAAGGTATTTCATCTCTCTTGCGAAGGACATTTGAAAACCAGGTGTTGAAAAAACCAGTGAGTTGAAATGTCATCCGTAGAATTTGACGAAATGGAGCTACTAAACTATTGAGCTATTCATTGAGCTACAGAGCTATTGAACTCCAAGTCATGGTCCATCACATACACCACAAATTCAATAAATATCAATGCGCCCTTTACGCGGCAAGAGGCAATTAAATTGCACAATCCAGAAACATTATGACCAATTAAGGAAGATGTCTCCATTAGTGATGGTGAGTGGTCGTGATAGGAATACCGTATATTAAAGCATATCTGTTTTCAAAAACTGGAACAAATTTGTCGTCCTTGGAAGCATTTCATAACCAGCTGAAATGATCGATCAGCTTTACTGAGTTGATCAACTCTATTTCACTCTGCCAGAGAGATAGTCACCAACAGCGCACAAAAGTGGATTTATTTCGAAGTATAGCGATGTTCATTGTTTATCAACATTCTTTTCGTTATTCGAAACAAAAGAACTCTTTTTTTAACAGTCAATAAGCCCCCCGTTGTCACATTAACATCAATAGGTGACGTAACTGCTGAAACATCGCTATTAGCTCTTGTGAGCCGGCTATCTTTAAAATAGGAACCGAAGAATAGGAACGGGGGAATGGGGGAACGAAAAACGGGGAACGGGGAACGGGAAACGCAGAACGGGGCAACAGGGAACGGAGGAACGGGGAATCTTTAAAACTGACGAGGAATTGGTTCCCGTTCCCGGATCCTCCGTTCCTCGTTCCTCGTTCCTCGTTACCACGTTCCCCGTTCCTCGTACCCCTTTACCGCGTATTGCGTTTGCCTTTCTCTGTTTTAAAGATTGCCCTTGCAAGCCGTTGTGACCTGTGCCGTTATTGTTTTTTTTTTTGTTATTGTGTAATAGTACGATTAGATTGAACAGGGCACTAACCACAATTCTGCCATCTACCAACACGTGTTCAATTGCACAATGAGGCGTTAAATTTTTTGTTATTTTTGAATTATGTACCTGAGTACATTTACAACAACGTTGAAATTGTTAAAAATAATTTACACGTTCATCAAACTTGTAGTGTTATTATTGTTGCAGTAATAATCACATCCAGTTATGTTTCTTGGAATCTCTACTAATTGAGAGGTTGTAAATTTTGTTGTATTGCAGTTTTAGCTCTAAGAATCCGCTCTCTCGTATTACAAACGTTCCCTTTAAGTACTCAAAAATGACTTTTACGGTCGGCCAACTTCACCCGATTCACCTTTTTTTTTCTCTTATTGAGGCGCGCTTGTTAAACCTCACGCTTGAATAGCCCGTCGTAGGAGTTCATTAATACGCGTAAACTCCGGCCATCCTTTGCAGTGATAAGGATGAAACAATCAATGAACTTCACTAACTGACTCTGTTTCACTCTGCCAGAAAAACAGACGCCAATAGTGCAAAAAACTAGATTCATTTGGAAATATTAGCTGTTGTGAGTAGACAAAAATGTTTGGCCACACCATTGCAGAGTTCTTTGGTCAGATGTTGATAGGCTTTACACGCAGTGTTGCCGAACAGTACAACTTTGATGAAAGGGAGAGCCATGGGAATTGTTTGGCTACAACGGCTACGACGCTCTAGACGACACGGGCAAGGAATAGTATTGTCAGCCGGTTGGTGAGGTAATTTACCAAGAATACAACAACAGCGAAGCAACAGCCTTGGATTACCTGAGAAAAAGCATTGATACCAGACTTATTAACGCGTGCTCGACGGAAGACAACGAACAAACACAAGAATTAGAAGAACACGAGGATGGAGCAATGGCTTGGAAGCAGCTTAGACCAAAGATCCATCGAACCGTGTGGATCTCATGATACTTTGGATTTTTGATATCAGTTTTGAGGGCTGCCATCGTTGGAATGATTTCTATTCATGTCTATTACCTTAGCTTTCAAACTCAACTCAACTGTGAACATCATGCCAAGGAATCGATTCCCTCTAAAGTGCAGTGGGTTATAACCGTTTCAGATATTTTTTTGGCCAATTTTCTCTACTGCTGCATTTTCCTGGATACCTTATTTTATTTTCGACCATTTCAAATAACAGGCCTCAAAATGAAATTTGTTCTGCTTTGCTTGCCTTTCGTCCTCTTGGATTCAACTTATCGAATTGCCCTACAAGTTTTCGGAATCTCGCTCTCCAAGTTAACAAGCACACAACAAATACCTCGTAGTATTCTATTTTTTCTGTCTATCTGTTTACAGATTTACATTATTACGCGACATTTTTGTCCATGGTCCAGAATTAAACAGCTCAAGTTAATGTTACTTTCAACCATTCCGTGCATGTTTTCTTATGTCGCAGCAAACCTGATAGCCCATTTGGTATGCCCAGCTTACAACAAACAAGACAAATCTGGTAAAGTTATAATTGCGATATTTGCACCTCTTATCGTAGTTTGTTTCAAAGTAACTCTCGTATTTGCGCTCAGAGGTTATGGTTCCGAATCAGCCATCCGGGAACTTCATACGTGCTGCTGGCTCCATTATACTGTGGGTCAGCGGTAATGATGCGACTATTGCAAGTGGATCTTCAGAGCTTGCGATCAGTTGCGCTTATCGGGGTGATTCATGGGATGGCAGAAGTCATTGAACGTAGCACCATGGTTTTAATAGATCATATTTGTCACAAGGTTCTTGAAAATAGGACAGTTCCCTGGGGAGGTTTTCGTACCCCTCGTTGTGAGAGGCTTGCCGCTGACATCACCATTATGAGCATGTTGTATGAATCAAGTGCTATCACCTCCGTTAATTGCTTTCTGTATCTATATCAGTATGTTTACACGCGTGACAATTCTCTTATCCAACTCCTCCAGTTTTTTGCTCTTCACTGCTCAGTTCCACTGGTCTCAGAGTGGTTTTTCACCAGTGTATCTATAGCTATTGAAACACGCTACCAGAATATGCCAGTGATGGCAGTCTGGCGGAAACGATGGAGAAGGCACATTCTAGTGGCAGTAATAAACATGGTAATGTTCTCCATTTGGGCGAGCACAAACCTTTTGGCAGGTGTACAAGGACGTTTTAAGGACAAAGCTAAAGACCATTGCGAAATGCCATTCATCTGAGGACCGTTGAATGCAGATGCATTGCCATGCCAACTTCCTGGTATAGACAATTAACCCTTTCACTCCCAGAGTCAGTTATGGAGACATTAAGGTGATTCAAACTTCTTAGTCGATTGATGAAATCCCATGGTGTGACCATTCAAATGAAACCTCTTCAGCAGTACTTTCACATGGTACCGATTTATATTTAAGTTCCTTGCAAACTGAAATTTGGGATTCGTCTTGAATTTTGATTTTAGACACTCTTGGGAGTGAAAGGAAAAAACCCACTAAATTAGAAATTAGCAAATGCCTCCTGTTGGGGACTAAAGAGCAGATCAGAGCATCCGAGCAGAAAAAGATTGGAGGACTACCTCTAAAGAAAGTCCAGAATTTCCATATGTTTTTATTTCAATGTTTTTGTTTCGTTTTGTTTAGGAGGAGGGCATTGCCATTTGACCTTCAACCAAAATTTTACGGATTTTTCTTGCAAAATTGGCGATAAACTGCAGGTGCCAGTGTGATTTAATACGACTACACGTATACGCCATCAAAAAGGCATTGACTGATGACAGTCTAAATTTATTCTCTAAATCTTTATGGTTTCATAAAGCGGAAGAGGAAATCCTCTAACCCGAAGATGACAGCAAAACCTTTTCAGCAAGAAGCTTTTCCTGTTGTCAGATCTTACCTAGCCTTGCTCTTCTAAACGCCATCAGGGGTAGGGTTGGGGTTCTTTAGGGTGGGGTAGGTGGGATTTGGCCATGGCACTAACAAGCAATAATATACATTCAAACATTTTCAATGTAAAAAGAGAAGTTAATTACTAAATAAAACAATATCAACAAATAACCGGTCGATGAAAAATAAGGTAGCATTTCATCGAACGAATTCAAAGTATTCTGAGGTCAGAATTTCTTGAAAGCTTGCTATCTCCCAACTCAAAGAGCTATAAGACGTCATTGCGCTTAGAAATACTCGAAATATAATGTTCGGTACTTTGTACTTTGTTTGGTAGCTCAAAGTCTAATCGTGACCTGCAGCAGGGAGTGTCCATTTTCCCGCGCTTGGTACCGGATGCAACTTTCTGAGTTCTGATTCTTTGAAGGCGTTCCTAATATTTGCTGCGATTGGCCGATTGGTTTTTCGTCCGAAGTTAGAAAAGTGCTCTCCGTGTGTAAGAAAATTATTGGGGTTTGTTTAATCCACAGTAGAAGATGTATAAGAATAACCTCTTGGTTAAACATGCAAATACTCACACGTCTTGAAAGCAAATTTGCATTGAAAAGTTTCTCAATCACGTGAATGTATGACAAGGGTGAAACAATCATGGGCTTATTAAAAACAGAACAACATTAAAAATTAATTTGAACTAGCTAACTACATTCGAGCTTCCCGTAAATGGATATCACCTTGGGGCAATTAGTAGGTGCAATATTGTTGAATTGGTCTGCTTAGGGGGATTAGCGTACAGACCAATAACAAAACTGTAGACAATTTTCTTCTCTCAAGTTTCCTCTTTTTTAATGCACACTGCTGAACTTTACAGTAAAAGAGCTAGCTTCGAATCACACAAAAACTATCGCTCTCATCTTTTTAATTTGACCAGGAGAGAACTGTCAATTTCATGTCAGTTACCCTTCAAACGCAAATTAAAGCTGACGCAATGTCCTGCGCAGAAGATCCATTACGATAATACGCAAGCGCACGAAGATGATTAGTATAAAAACCTTCGAGCAACTAGGTGGATACAAAATCTACTTTAAGCTAAATTTTCGGTATCGTTCTCGAGGTATCTGGTCAAAATAAGGTAACAAGAGCAATATAAAAATTACAAAGAACAATTCTATCGATTTAAATTTAACACATTCTACTTAAATACAAGTGAAATCGCAAGTTGAATATTATTACATAACAGTAAGCTACACGTAAACTAATTTTAGAACAAAGGCTTCTTCTCCGGATTTAAGGTCCGCCTTTTTCAATAAATTAAAAATGTACGTGATCGGCTATCTTGGAGAGTAAAATTAACATGCACAACAGAACTTGACATAACACCACTAACAATAGACTATTTGTCTTGTTTGACACTTGTGAATTAAAGTTTCCCTTTCAAAACAAACCGACTAAAAGGCAGTATTAAACTACACGGAATATTGAATGGTACGAATTCAGCAGGAAACACGAAGAGATTGCGCTTAAAATGTTAAAAGTAAGATAGAAACGTTATTTCCAGGAAAACAATCACGAATGTCCAACCCTAAGGTCAAAACCAAAACAAGCAAATTGATGCACTGTACAAAAACAATTGAACATTCCATCAAACAAGGATTAATTTCCTAGCAGCGCGTAAATAAACATTGGAAAACATCTGTTTCGCGCCAAAATCGTACCAAGGAATAAATATCGAAAACACAACCAAAAACGAACTGTTGAAAACGTTGCGATCACTAAAACCTACAATATCTTACTCAAAACTTATACAATCATTATTCTAAAGAATCAAGCATCACACAACATAAGTATTGATAAAAACTACAATAGATACGATAATTGCAGTTGTTGTAACACCTTTGGATTGTCAAAACTGATGAATAAAATATGAATGTTCAAAATTTACCACGCGAAGGTTACTCTGAAAAATTCCGTATTTTTATTGTTTAACATTCCTCCGTGCTTAGTTTAAAGCAACTCCTGTTGCTTACGTTTCAAAAACAACAACTAGAAAGCCAACAAAAAAAAACACAAAAAACAAAAGGTGCTACAAGAAAGCAAGTTTTCGATCGTTGTAGTAGTAGCATGCGTTGCTATCGACGTGTTTCCACCTGGAAACATAAATAACCGCTTTTGTCATACCTTAGCAGAGAAGTGAAATCCTGCCTTGCAAAAAGAAGGAAAAACTTCACTTGTGCTGTTAAAATACCGCTTGGTGGTGATAAATAAATATATACAAAAAAAACTATGCTAACGGGGTCGTTGAGCCTCCCACTCCCTTCTTATCGCTGCCCAACTAAAACCTGGAGGGCGTACTGGAGGCGGAGGTCTTTCATACCGCTCTACAGCTGCAGCGATAATATCGGCCTGCGAGATTCCGTAATGGATTTGCTCGAAAGCAAATGCAAAGGAACCCGCAGGAACGTATGGTCGATTTTCGTTTTTGTTGTAGAGAACCAAAAGTTGGCGACAGTGCGGACAACTCGGGCGGTAATGAGGCATCCGGCGCCAAGCACGAGTAAAACGCTCGAGTAAACAAGTTTCGTGGGCATACTTTAAACAGCAAGGAAGCATTGTGGACGGTATGCCAGTCTCCGGATCATTGACACAAATAAAACATTTAGTTTGCAAGAAAGATTGCAACCGTGCAGCTCTTCTTTCTGCACGAGGTCTGTAGGTAGACATTAGTCTAGATTCCTGTAACGGGAAACTTTAATTAAATAATCAACATAGGAACGTAGGTACACTAGGCATGAAAAGACAACTTAAGAAGTAAGTACCCACTGACTAAAGCGAAAAAAACAAAGTTCAAAATCCGTTGATAGCCATGAGAGTCATTTGAATCCTTGTATAGCAAAGGTCAAAAAGAGTCATAAGATCTTACTTTGGATCCTTTTGCTTGTTCTCTGAAAGGTGAAGTGTAGGCTGTACTTGAGTACTTGATCCGGTGAACTGGGCTGATGGAACTGTGGACTCGACTGGTGGTCGGTGCTCTGGACTAGGCGAGCGGCGCTCTGAACTGGACTTGACTGTTAGCGCTCTAGCCTGGACGAAAGACGCTGTTTACTTGACTAGCGGCTGTAAATTGGCGGCAGAGGTGGCGGCCGATATCCCGGTGGTATAAGTTGGTACAGGAGTTTCCTGACTTCAGTTATCTGTATGACCCTCAGGACAGTTCTTGGGCGACGCAGAGGTTGAGTTCGGGAACTTGATATCCCCGCGCCCTGGCATCCAAATCCGCCGAAGACCACGAAAATTGCCCGCCGCGGTTAACCGCGCTGGCTAAAAAGGGCAGCCGAGACCGGTGTTCTTCTCCACCAGTGTTGAATTGGTCTGCTTAGGGGGATTAGCGTACAGACCAATAACAAAACTGTAGACAAATTTTCTTCTCTCAAGTTTCCTCTTTTTCAATGCACACTGCTGAACTTTACAGTACAAGAGCTAGCTTCGAATCACACAAAAACTATCGCTCTCATCTTTTTATTTTGACCAAGAGAGAACTGTCAATTTCATGTCAGTTACCCTTCAAACGCAAATTAAAGCTGACGCAATGTCCTGCGCAGAAGATCCATTACGATAATACGCAAGCGCACGAAGATGATTAGCATAAAAACCTTCGAGCAACTAGGTGGATACAAAATCTACTTTAAGCTAAATTTTCGGTATCGTTCTCGAGGTATCTGGTCAAATTAAGGTAACAAGAGCAATATAAAAATTACAAAGAACAATTCTATCGATTTAAATTTAACACAATCTACTTAAATACAAGTGAAATTGCAAGTTGAATATTATTACATAATAGTAAGCTACACGTAAACTAATTTTAGAACAAAGGCTTCTTCTCCGGATTTAAGGTCCGCCTTTTTCAATAAATTAAAAATGTACGTGATCGGCTATCTTGGAGAGTAAAATTAACATGCACAACAGAACTTGACATAACACCACTAACAATAGACTATTTGTCTTGTTTGACACTTGTGAATTAAAGTTTCCCTTTCAAAACAAACGACTAAAAGGCAGTAACTACACGGAATATTAAGGACGTTCGCGCGAAAAACTTCTACAATACAGATTTTTTTCATACTTTGGCTACAGTCAGATAATGAGTTACCTATGTCAGAAATGGAAAAAAATTGGGGGGTCACCGAGTTCGTTTTCGAAATAAAGCGCGTCAAAAACTACCCCAATTTTGACAAATCGGCCCTCGTAACTCGACATGGCCTCAGTGCTTGTTAGTTGAAAAATATTAAAAATGATTCGCCGTAGACCCACTTTCTTAGTAAAATTTTACTTAAGTGGGTCTGTTAAGTAAATAATTTGAACCGGTGTCATCCTTTTAGTTAAATTCAACCTCTAAGATCGACTTTAACGAACACCGTGCAGCTTCAATAATAGTAGAATTCGATGATGCGAGGGCAGAAAAGTTGAAAAAAATTAAACTTCTACAATAGAGATTTTCTTTAATTTTTCACAAAACGTAGATAATCGACAAAGAAAGTGATCTATCAAAAGAAAATATGGGGTCACCGAACATTTAAGAGAGTTAAACCCGTGCATAGATATTAAAGTGCCCACTAGCGCTATATATCTCCACATTTCTTCAACAGCGCGCGCGCTCAATGCATGACGTGGCATGACATCACGAAGTGAATTGCGTGCGCAGTAAGGATGCGCAGAAACAATTGGCGCGAACGTCCTTAAATGGTACGAATTCAGCAGGAAACACGAAGAGATTGCGCTTAAAATGTTAAAAGTAAGATAGAAACGTTATTTCCAGGAAAACAATCACGAATGTCCAACCCTAAGGTCAAAACCAAAACAAGCAAATTGATGCACTGCACAAAAACAATTGAACATTCCATCAAACAAGGATTAATTTCCTAGCAGCGTGTAAATAAACATTGGAAAACATCTGTTTCGCGCCAAAATCGTACCAAGGAATAAATATCGAAAACACAACCAAAAACGAACTGTTGAAAACGTTGCGATCACTAAAACCTACAATATCTTACTCAAAACTTATACAATCATTATTCTAAAGAATCAAGCATCACACAACATAAGTATTGATAAAAACTACAATAGATACGATAATTGCAGTTGTTGTAACACCTTTGGATTGTCAAAACTGATGAATAAAATATGAATGTTCAAAATTTACCACGCGAAGGTTACTCTGAAAAATTCCGTATTTGTATTGTTTAACAACATGTTCATTAGCTAAGTACAACAAACTGTATGGGGAATACATAAAAATATGTATTTGAGACGTAGTAGTAGTTGTAGAAGTGTAATGTAAAATGTGTTGCAGTGTAATGTAAAATGTAAGTAGTTGTAGTACAAGTAGTAGTTGTAAGTAGTTATTTAAGTGTTGTAAGTGTAGTTGTAACTAAATAAAAAACACTCAAGTGTCTGCTTTCGATAGATGGCCACTGATGTGAGGTTAGAAATGTAGTATTTGTGTGGGGCGGGGACACAAGTAAGTGTCTGCTAGCGGAGGATGGAAATCGGAGTTCAACATTGAAAGGAGAAATTGTTATTCGAGTATTCATGTAGTTGTAAGTATTTATATTAGCCCTAGAATCTTTACCTAGTTTCTTTGGGAGTTAGCAGCCTTTTCTATTGCTTCGGGGTCGTCATTTTTTTTTAGGGGTCCACCAAGAGCAAAAACGTGCATTGTATACTGGCTGAATAGTGAAAAACGTGAAAATACAAGTATATATGTTCATCATCAGAGAGGTAAACTCTGATATGCCTATCTATATATTAACAGAAGAAATGTCGGAAAAAATAAAATGCCCCGGGCGGGATTCGAACCCACGACACCCCGATCCCATGGAAGGTCCTCTATGGAAGGTTGATTCAAATGTATATATCTCTCATGTGTTCTTACCACGTACCATCAGGTACTTCGGTATAGCGTACGTCTGTTAACGTACTCCGTATTGTTAACGTACTCTGTTCACGTCTGTTAACGTACTCCGTATTGTTAACGTACGTTAACGTATTGTTAACGTACTCTGTTAGCGTACTTCGTATTGTTCATCCTACAGAAGGTCGTTCCTTAAAAGGGAAGGGGAGGGGGACCAAATTTTATTTTTTACGAGGGTCACTTCTTTCGGGGTCGTTGCTTTTGTAACTTTACAAGGTAATTTCTCCTTAGAGTATTATAGGACGAAAATCGACAGCGGAATCATAATAGGATCTGTTAGCTGAACTGCCGCCACATCCGAATCCAAACATCTGAACATCACTGCAAAGAAACATAGAACATAAAAGGAAAAGTTATATATTAATTATCGAGCTTCCGACTAAAACAAGGGAGGGAGGCGATGGTGTAGTGGTTAGCGCGCTGCCCCCCCGGGGGGGGGGGCACTTAAGGGAAGTTTGGGTGGGGGTGTGCCGCCGAGGCCTTCAACCCTGACCCTGTTTAAGACAAAATCCGTTCATTTCGCTACACACATGTAGGGTTCAAGGCTTCCAGTTTAGTTCAAGGCTTCCAGTTCGCTAAGTAGTGAAATTGTATACCCTGTTTAAGACGGAAGACCCTGAAAACTATACCCTGTTGAACGGCACATACTCGTTTAGGCCAAATAAGAGAGAGCCCCCCCCAGGGGGGGGGGGGGGGGGGCGCTGGACTTCGGATCTGAAGGTCGGTGATTTGAGGCCCAGTCCCTACCATCGTGTTGCTTCCTTAGACAAGAAACTTGTCTCTCTCCACCCCGCTGTATAAAATGGGTACCGGCGACATACTGCTGGGAGTAACCCTGCGATGGACTTGCATCCCATCCGGGGGGGAGGGAGTAGCAATACTCTCAACTGCTTAAGCTCCGGCTGTGTGGGCCTCCTTGGCTCATGTGCGACTTTACCTTTACCATTTCCGACCAAAAAGATATCGGCAAGTAAGTTGCTAAATTTACAATAGAATCTATAAAAGCTATGCAACCCAAGCTCACGTCTTGTTTACATTATTCTTTCTTCTTTATTAACAATAAAAGCAAGCAATCTTCCTAAATAAACGAGCGACCTTTAATTCATAGCCATATTTATACGTATATTTCAGACATGGAGGCATAATGCAAGTAGACTATAATAGAAAGCACACTAAAGTTGTAATGTACTTTGTGGCCACTCCTAAAGTCGTAAAGCTTTCACCAGACGGAATCGCACGTCCTCACGTGGGTGGGGGGAGGGGGAAGGGAAGGGGGTAAGGGAATCCAGGAGGAAAGGGGCGGCCAGCGTACGAGAAGCTGGGAAAGAGAAGTCGGGAAGAAGAATCCCAAAGGGGGTGGGGCGTAAGGGAAACAGGGAAAATTGCACAACATTGAATGATTTTTTGCAAATACAAAAGAAGCAAAGAGGGGAGAGCCAACAACAGTGGGGTAGGATCTAAGATTAAAGGGGACGGAAAACAGGCAGTTTGCACCTCCATGTCCCCCTCCCCCACCCCCTTTACACCATGGCATGTTTGGAAATTCCAGCTTGCTTACATAGACTTGTGGTAACCAAACGGACTCGCAAGTAGACAGGCAAGTTAGACGCAGTTTGCCAAAAAAGAAAAAATAATTTCAATGCAGCTTTGAACAGTGCATGTACCGATAAGAACTTGTGTGGACTTGTTGGCCAAACGGAGACAGGTCACTGAAAGCCTCTAACGTACGTCTGCTTCGACGCCTCTTGGCCACAGCCTTACTTCCGGTGATCACGTTATTGGGCTGGGCCGAAAGAGAGCCCCGGTAGCAGTCCCACTAACTTAAGGAACCAAAACGTCCGAAGACTATCGACAAACGGACTCCTGCATGAACGACATCTTGGACTTGGCGGTTATCAAGCCTGTCTGGCCACAGCGTCTGATTAAAATGCAATTTACTGGGAACTCAATGGAATTCAGAAATGGCCAGAAAGCGCTCCTTTAGAATCTATGTCGTCTGCACATATTTATACCAAGTCATTCATCGTGGCTATTACGATGGCTTCAGGGTTTGCTCTGTATAAAGGGGAAAAAAACAAAAAGTATAGGTCGTCACCACGGTGCAAAAACGATGTAAAACATCCCCCGTGAACACAAGCTTTCCAATATAATGGGCCTTCTATGTATGGAGCTCCCTGATATTATCATTTTCACTGATCCTTCCGAGATATAATCATTCCCCGGGGTATACTGCAAATAACGGCTACACTAGTAGAGCAACGATCAATTTTAAATTTTTTGGATAGTGCAGACAATATTCTCTATTGATCGAGCTTCACGCTGAGAGTCAAGTTACGTTTAGTCTTTGAATAAATGGGCTATTTTCTATTGAAACTGTGGTGCTGCGTAAGATGGGAATTAAAATTTGGATTTATCAACTGAGTTGATAAAGACCATTGGACACCGTACACAAATTCAGAAGCTGACATTTCAAGCGTCATGCGATCCGATGACGAAGGTCTAAAGCTCAAAACGTCAGCTTCTGGATTTCTTTTCGGTGGCCAATTTACCTTACCGCACTCAGTCGAAAAATCCAAATTTTTGCTTTAGCCTAAGAGCTCGATGCATCATGGGTGCCCCACAGTTAACGTATCAAAACGGCGTGATTCGGCAATCAGATTACTATAGCGCGAGCAACGACAGCCGATGTTGTCTTTTCCTCACATACCCCAGAAAAGGTTTTTGATCATTTAGAATTCGAAGACCGAATAAGAGTTTATAGGATAAGAAAGGCAAACCATACAGTGCTCAGTAGGCTTTAAAATATGTTAAAAAGGTGTTCGTTTTCTCTTGCGAAGGACATTTGAAAACCTGACGTTGAAAAAAACCGGTGAGTTGAAATGTCATTCATTGAGCTATTGAGCTGTTAATTGAGCTACGGAGCTATCGAACTCCAAGTCATGGTCCATCATACACCCTTTCCGTGGCAAGAGGCAATTAATTTACATACAGTGTGTTGCCCAGTTTTCGTACACTTTAGTTTGTAACCGCTATATCTTTTCGTCTGTGAGACGAAAATTTCTCAATTTTCTATTAAAGATAGCCCATTTACTTACCTGCAATATACGAAACGATTGGCCGCTTGACCGACGTACGTTCAAAATTATGCCATTTTTCCCAAAACTCCTAAGTTGCCCAGTCTTCGTACACCTGGCCCAGTTTTCGTACATCGACAAAACAACATTTCTCCACGAAAACGCTCGACGCAAACTTATGTGTCAGCCACCCTGCTGAGTGCTTATCGTGTTTTCTCTTCGGTTTGTGAATAAATATCGGCTTAGCGACCAAAACTTGGTGTACAAAGCAAATGGTTATTCGGGGGGTGGATGTTTAATCGATCCTGCAGTGTTGATTTTTTGGTCCCTCACTTTTGGGCGGCTTTTCTTACGCTCAATCCACTGTCTCGTACATCACTTACTGCCTTGGTAAAGGTAGTTGTCAGGTTACTATTCTGCGTATTACAACTCTTAAGACAAGGCCTGTATAAAATTCGACGTTTTCCTTCCGTTTCCGCTTACGCCTTTCGAATAGCAAACTCTTTACTTCCGTTTCCGCTTACGCTTCCTTTTCTTACCTACTTTTGTAAATGTTTATTAGAATCGCAACGGAGTGAAAAAATCAGTAAAACCGGTAAGCTAACGATATTTCACGGTGTATGTCAACATTCTAAGCATAGACATCTACCTTAGTTAATTATTTGACGATTTAGATTGTTTGCGTGGGATTACGTTTATTAAATATTCGTGACCTTTGCGTGACCTGGATGTAAAGCGTCGCTGTTATACCACAACAAATACATGTAGTGTATCGTACTTTGCAAGGATTGTTGTGTTATCTTTGCTGCACCTGCGACCTATTAGTTTTCGAACAGTAAAGTTTAAAATTCAGTTCTTTAACTTATTTAAAAATAGGTTTTGAGAAAGGCGCAGCTAAGTGTACGAAAACTGGCACAGTAGGTCAAAATGTACAGTATGTTGCCCAGTTTTCGTACGGGCCCAGTTTTCGTACAAAAAGAACTTTATTTGATTATTTTCGTCGCTCATTTAAATCTTCGTCAACCGAAGAATTCCAAAAATAAAAGGAACATTTCAGCTATAAATTGCCGGTTTTGCCGGGCTTTTTGACGAAGAAGAAGGTCAGTGCGGACAATTTCTTTCGAGGTGAGTAAAAGTTTAGCGGCTAATATTTACACTTTTCACTGCACAGTAAAGGTATTGTAGATGAACAAATAGCCCGTTTTGTAGGTAATTGTGCACGGAACTTCATGATTTTTGGACAGATGATAGATAAAAGATGAAAGTGAATGGGAAAACTTTCAACACCAGCTCAAATTTAACTGCTCCTGAATTTTAGCGGTGAGAATCTTCGCATACATTTCGACCTACTGTGCCAGTTTCCGTACACTTAGCTGCGCCTTTCTCAAAACCTATTTTTAAATAAGTTAAAGAACTGAATTTTAAACTTTACTGTTCGAAAACTAATAAGTCTCAAGTGCAGCAAATATTACACAACAATCCTTGCAAAGTACAATACACTACGTGTATTTGTTGTGGTATAACAGCGACGCTTTACATCCAGGTCATGCAAAGGTCACGAATATTTCATAAACTTAATCCCGCGCAAACAGTCTAAATCGTCATATAATTAACTAAGGTAGATGTCTATGCATAGAATGTTGACATACACCTTGAAATATCGTTAGCTTACCAGTTTTACCGATTTTTTTCACTCTGTTGCGATTCTAATAAACATTTACCAAAGTAGCTAAGAAAAGCAAGCGTAAGCGGAAACGGAAGTAAAGCGTTCGCTATTTTAAAGACGTAAGCGGAAACGGAAGGAAAACGTCGAATCTTATACAGGCCTTTTCTTAACAGTTGTAATACGCAGAATAGTAACCTGTCAACTACCTTTACCAAGGCAGTAAATGACGTACGAGACAGTGGATTGAGCGTACGAAAAGCCGCCCAATTAAGTGACGGACCAAAAAATCAACACTGCAGGATCGATTAAACATGCACCCCCCGAATAACCATTTGCCATTTACACCAATTATTGGTCGCTAAGCCGATATTTATTCACAAATCGAACAGAAAACACGATAAGCACTCAGCAGGGTGGCTGACACATCGGTTTGCGTCGAGAGTTTTCGTGGAGAAATGTTGTTTTGTCGATGTACGAAAACTGGGCCAGGTGTACGAAGACTGGGCAACTTAGGAGTTTTGGGAAAAATGGCATAATTTTGAACATACGTCGATCAAGCGGCCAGTCGTTTTATATATTGAAGGTAAGTAAATGGGCTATCTTTAAAAGAAATTTCAGAAATTTTCATCTCAAAGACGAAAAGATATAGCGATTACAAACTAAAGTGTACGAAAACTGGGCAACACACTGTATGCGAAGATTCTCACCACTAAAATTCAGGAGCAGTTAAATTTAAGCTGGCGTTGAAAGTTTTTCCATTCACTTTCATCTTTTGTCTATCATCTGTCCAAAAATCATGAAATTCCTTGCAAAATTACCAGCAAAACGGGCTATTTGTTCGTCTACAATGCCTTTATTGTGCAGTGAAAAGTGCAAATATTAGCCGCTAAACTTTTACTCACCTCGAAAGAAATTGTCCGCACTGACCTGCTTCTTCGTCAAAAAGCCCGGCAAAACCGGCTATTTATAGCTGAGATGTTCCTTTTACTTTTGGAATTCTTCGGTTGACGAAGATTTAAATGAGCGACGAAAATAATCAAATAAAGTTCTTTTTGTACGAAAACTGGGCCCGTACGAAAACTGGGCAACATACTGTAAGTTAGTTAAGAGTGTATTTCAAAAACATTACGACCAATCAAGGAAAACGCCTCGATCAGTGATGGCGAGTGGTCGTGATAGGAATACCGTACATTGAAGCATATTTGTTTTCAAAAAGTGGACCAACTTTGTGGTCATTGGAAGCATTTCATAACTGGCTGAAACGATCGATCAGCTTCATTGAGTTGATCAACTCTATTTCACTCTGCCAACAGGGTACAAAAGTAGCTAAAAGTGGATTTATTTCGAAGTATAGCGATGTTAACTGTTCATAAACATTATTTCGTCATTCAAATGTGCCAACCATCGAAACAAAAGAACTATTTTTTTTTAGCAGTCAATATCCCTCCAGTTATCACATTGACTTAACGGCTGAAACTGATCGCTATTAGCCTCTTGTAAGCGGGCTATCTTTATCACTGTTTATAATAGAAACGGAGAACGAGGAACGGGGAACGGAGAAACGAGGAACGGAGGAACGGGGAATCTTTAATCTTTAGAATTGGTCCCTGTTCCCCGATCCTCCGTTCCTCGTTACCACGTTCCCCGTTCCTCGTTCCCCTTTAAAGCGCACAGCGTTCCCAGTTCCCTGTTTACTCGCTGTTTTAAAGATAGCCCTTGTAAGCCGTTGTGGCCGTTGTGCCGTTATTGTCTAAGAGTAGGATTAGATTGAACACGGCACTGACAGCAATTCTGCCATCTTCCAGCACTTGCACAGTAAGGCGTTCAATTTTTTGCTATCTTTGAATAATTTCACCTGAGTATAATTACAACAAAGCTGATATTATTAAAAATAATTTACACGTTCATCAAACTTGTAGTAGTAGTATTGTTGTCAGTTGTAATGTTTCTTGGAATCTCCACTAATTAAGAGGTGTTAAATTTTGTTGTATTACAGTTTTAGCTTTCTACTCTAAGAATCCGCTCTGTCATGTTAGAAACGTTCCCTTTAAGTACTCAAAAATGACTTTAACGGTCGGCCAACTTCACCCGATTCACCATGTTTTTTTCTTTTATTGAGACGCTCTTGTTAAACCTCACGCTTGACTAGCCCGCCTTAGGAGTTCATTAACACCCGTAAATATCCGGCCATTCTGTACAGTGATAAGGATGAAACAATCGATGAACTTCACTAACTGACTCTGTTACACTCTGCCAGAAAAACAAACAGCAATAGTGCAAAAATCTAGATTCATTTGGAAATATAGCTGTTGTGAGTAGACAAAAATGTTTGGTCACAACATTGCAGAGTTCATTAGTCAGATGTTGATAGGCTTTACACGCAGTGTAGCCGATCAGTACAACTTTGATGAAATGGAGAACCATCTGGAATTGTTTGGCTACAACGGTCTAGACGACACAGGCGAGGAATGGTATTGTCAACCGGTTGGTGAGGTTATTTACCAAGAATACAGCAACAGTGAAGCAACTGCCTTGGATTATCTGAGGAAAAGCAGTGATGCCAGACTTATAAAGGGTTGTTCGACGGAAGACGATGAACAAACACAAGAATTAGAAGAACACGCGGATGGAGCAATGGCTTGGAAGCAGCTTAGACCGAAGATCCATCGAACAGTGTGGAGTTCATTATACTTTGGATTTTTGATATCAGTTTTGACCGCCGTCATCGTTGGAATGATTTCTATTCCTGTCTACTACCTTGGCTTTCAAACTCAACTCATCTGTGAAGATCATTCTAAAGACTCGATCCCAACTAAACTGCAGTGGCTTATAACCATATCAGATATTTTTTCCGCCATTTTTCTTTACTTCTGGTATTTCCTGAATACTTTTTATTTTGGACCAGTTCAAATAACAGGCCTCAAAATGAAATTGGTTCTACTTTGCATGCCTTTCGAGTTGTTGGATTCAGCTTATCGAATTGCCTTCCAAGTTTTCGGAATCTCGCACTCCAAACTAACACTGACACAACGAATACCCGCTATAATATTCTTTTTTCTGTCTATCTGTTGACAGATTTACATCAGTGCGAGACATTTTTACCAATGGTCCAGAATTAAGCAGCTCAAGTTAATTTTACTTTTAATAGTTCCGTGCGTGTTTACTTGAGTTGCGGCAAACCTGGTAGCCTTTTTTGTGTACCCTGCTTACAACAACAAGACAAACCTGGTAAAGTTATAATTGCTATATTTACACCTCTTATCGTTGTTTTTTTTTCAAAGTAACCTCTCGTAATTGCGTACAGAGGTTATGGTTCCGAATCAGTCATCCGGGAACTTGATAAGTGCTCCTGACTCCATTGCACTGTGGGTCAGCGGTGATGGTGAGACTATTACAAGTGGATCTTCACTGTTTGGAAGCAGTTGCTCTGATTGGAGTGATTCATGGGATCGCAGAAGTCATTGAACGTAGTATCATGGTTTTAATAGATCATATTTGTCACACGGTTCTTTAAAATAGAACAGTTCCTTGGGGAAGTTTTTGTACCCCTCGTCGTGAGAGGCTTGCAGCTGACATCACCCAACCTCGTCCACCGGGCCTTCTCCTCGTTCAATATGGCGGTCGGAGAAACCCCTGGCCAAGGCTGCCTAGTGGCTCCAAAAGTTCGTTAGAATTTCGTCACGCAAACACGATGAAATGTCTTCGGTTTGTTTGAATAACGGTTTCAGGTTGTAGAAAACAAACAGGGCTGCCAGACGCTGGAAATAACCTCCGAAAAAACAATTTCATCATGCGTCGCGTGATAAAATACTCCACGATTCTTGGAGTATTTCAGCAGCCTTGGCCAGGGGTTTCGCCGACTGCCATTTTGAACGAGGGAACGCCCTGGGGACGAGGTTGGACATCACCATTATGAGCATGTTGTATGAATCAAGTGCTATCATCTCCGTTAACTGCTTTCTGTATTTATATCAGTATTTTTGCAAGCGCGACAATTCTGCTATCGAACTGCTCCAGTCATTTGCTCTCCATTCTTCAGTTCCACTGATAGCAGAGTGGTTTTTTACAAGTGTGTCTATAGCAATTGAAACTCGCTACCAGAATATGCCAGTGATGGCGGTATGGCGGAAACGATGGAGAAGGCACATTCTGGTGGCAGTAATAAACATGATGGTCTCCATATGGGCTGGTACATACCTGTTGACAGCTGTGTAGGGACATTTTATGGACAAAAACGAGGACCACTGCAAAACGCCATTCACCTCAGGACTGTAACTCCATTGAAATGCTGTATTGTTAAACAATAAAAATACGCAATTTTTGAGACTGATCTTTGCGTAGTAAATCAGTCTGAAGATTCATATTTATTCATGTTTTTGACTTCTAAAAACGTGTTAAACCAACTGATGTTAATGTGTGCATTGTGGTTTCTCGAATATTTATGTTGTGTAACACGTGATTCTTTAGATTAATGATTGTGTTAAGTTTTAAGTATGATTTTGTAGGGTTTTAGTGATCGGAACGTTTTTAATAGTTCGTTTTTGGTAGTGATTTGATTGAGTTTTTGATAGATATTCGTTGGTACGATTCTGGAGCGAAATGGATGTCTTGCGATGTTTGTGTTTTTTGTACAGTACATCAACCTGCTTGTTTAGGTTTTGACCTTAAGATTTGGCATTCGTGATTGTTTTCCTGGAAATAACTTTTCTATCTTACTTTTAGCATTTTGAGCGCATTTTCTTAGTGTTTCCTGCTGAATTCTTACCATCTGATATTCCTTGTAGTAATTGCTTTTTAGTCGGTTTGTTTTTAAAGTTCACAAGTGTTGTACAAGACAAATCGTCTATTGTTAATGGTGCTCTGCTGTCAAGTTCCGTTTTGAATGTTAATTTTTGCTTTCCGAGATTGCTGATCACGTCCACTTTTAATTCATTGAAAAAGGTGGACCTTAGATTTGAGAATTTGCTTTTGTTCTATATTTAACTTACCGAGCTTACTGCTGTTATGTAATATTATAATCCAACTATATTAGTTATTGTACAGAAAGCGCGCGAAACGAGTGCAAATATCCCACGATATTGTTCAGTTGGTTATTGTACAGTACCGTGCGCGCGCTCATTCTGTTACACTTGTAGTGTTCTTTCAAGTTACTGAAAAAGGTTGAAAAAGGTTACGTTGGATAATAAATCTCTTATTGGATGTTTCGGTGTGCAGTATCGCCGTATATTTTTACTCGTTGTTTGCATTTTGACTCGCCCTGTGGGCTCGTCAAACACAGCACAACTGGTAAAAATATACGGCGATACTTCACACCGAAACATCTAATAAGATATATATATATTCAACTTGCGATTTCACTTGTATTTAAGTAGAGTGTGTTGAATTTTAATCGATAGAATTGTTCTTTGTAATTTTTATATTGCTCTTTTTACTTTGTTTTGACCATATACCCTGAGAACGATGCTGAAAATTTAGGAAGAACTAGATTTTGTTACTGCGTATTTTTATGCTAACCAGCTCCGTGCGCAAGCGTACTTTCGCAATAGATCTACTGCGCAAGGCATTACGTTAGCCTAAATTTGATTTTGACCAATCTCGTTCCCAGAGTCCGCGTTACCCCAGACCAGCGGTCGGGAACGAGGGACTCTGGGATAAAGCGTTTACCGGAAAACAAGAATCCTGTGATCGGTCAAACTGCGCAGGCGTCAGGTATTCGCACATCCGGTTTTACCAAATGGAGTCACTATTCCACGAGGCAATTGAGTTTTCCATGGAAATATTAGGGATAAAAGTGTTAATGAAAGAGCAGTACGATGCCTTATTAAAGAGCTATATGTGTAGAAAAAAGGTGTGCTGGTGGCATTGCCGACAGGTTTCGGAAAATCGCTTATCCGATTTTACCCTCGATGTTCGATTACATTCGAAGCGGCTGTGGGGCAAGATTCTGTTGTTATCGTAGTTTCGCCTTTGAGCGCGTTTATGAGAGACCAGGTGCAAAAACTGGAAGGAGTGTTGAATGTGTGTGTCTTATGTATCAGTCAATTCCAAGCGAGATCATTTCCCCCCCTCGGGCAACCCCCGGGCATTTGACCTCCTTTCTTGCTCAAATGGTGGGGAATTTGACACGAACAGAAGCCCGGACCGTCGGGCATTTGACCGTCGACAAAATGTTGGTCAGCGGTTAAGATTAAAAGTTATCTCGTGCTTCATATAACGCGTCATAACTCCACATGGTGGGATCAGCTATTCAGTATGCCGTTGTACAAAGTCTGGTCTGCTATTCCCTGCTAGCAGAGGCCCCTTTTCCTTTGTATTCGCTGAGCTGACGGACGGGACGAAAAGCGACCTCTGCCATGGGTCGAAACTCCCTTCGATTCAACCGCCGTCCACGGTCGTGGACGGCGGTTTCGAAACGCATGCTCCCTGTATTGTTTGCTGACAGTGACTTGAGCCCACTGTATCTCGCGCATTCCTTTACAGTTATTCCGCTGTCATTTAGTGAGCCCGCATAGTAACATGCCGTCCTGGAAAGAGAGCAAAACTCGTGAAGAGTTACAAAGTCTACTTTCTCTCGTTTTTGTTAACATGGACGACGGAAAGATAAACAATCGAAAGAAGAAGCTCTAAGAAACACTCGACAAGTTAAGGAATGGAATTTAGAGCGAAGAAAACATCTGTCAAGGCGAAGGACAGCCTTCCACCTCCAAAGATTTTTCGAGCTACGGACTTTCTGTGAAATGCTCCAGCACTTCTACGAGTCTACGGTAGAGTAAATTACACATTTGATTGTAAGCTTGTATCGAAATCGCTTTTTAATTGAGGGATTCTTCATATTCCTTACAGTTTTCGTAAAAGTTTTGAAAAACGTGCACAGTTCGCATCACCAAATGCTCTTCAAAATAACTTGCACATCGAGCGATCCCTTGCGCGTAGCTTCCCTCGAAGAAAGAATTGAACGCGTTTGGTCTTCAGAAACAAGTGAAGGCGTGTTTTAATAAATGTATTATTTAGAAAAGCTTACTGTCTCTTCTTCTGTGTACCTTCATTCAAAAAATTTCGAAGAGTGGTAATATGACGTAAACAGACAAATGCTCGTTTGTGGTTTGATTTCACACGCGAGACAACATGAGAAATCTCTTGCGGAAATTTTCAAAATTTTGACTTTGAGATTGTATTTTTGGATAATTCTTAATTGACAACTGGTGTATTTTATTTAAAAGTGAGAAAATTTAACTATTCTAGATCAAGTGATTGTTGTTTTTTCGAACCTATAAATTGTCCTTTCGTACAGCACATGGGTTGTTTATTACCAACTGCTAATTTAGTGAAGCGGTCATAAAACACGCAGCCTTCAATAAGTTAAATTGTCTTTGATTCCTGGAGTTGTAGTCATGTTAAAAAAGCTTCCTTGTCCAGATAACTTGAAATTAATACCGTAGATCAATAGACAACAACTATCTCTAGACGAACTGTGCAGGTGTTTTTTGGCGCGCTTGTTGAGAAAGGTGCGAGTCGTCAGTTGACCACGTGCTAAAAGCATCACGTGACGTTTCGGTCGCTAAGTAACCGTGGCGCATGCTCAACACAGTTCATTTCGACCCATGGCAGAGGTCGCTTTTCGTCCCGTCCGTCAGCTCAGCGAATACAAAGGAAAAGGGGCCTCTGCTAGCAGGGAAGGTCTGCTAAAAAGGACGTCAGGAAATCTGTCGTTGCAGTTGAGTTCTTGGATTTTGTATCAAAAGGTAAGCTTTGTCTTTCTGTTTTAAATACCTTAAACTTTTTAATAGCGGGATTCGTTGGCATCCGCCGAGTGAGCCGCCAGGAGTGATGGAAGAAATTCGCTTGTGTAAATAAAAGTCGGGTGTCGCTGGTTTTCGAAGGGCCTGACCAAAAGATCGAACATTTTCATTAATATCAAGTTGGGTGAAAATTTCTGATTGACACAAGAAAACCCCTACTCACAATGACATTTCAGCCCCGACTAGTGGGGCATTTGACCGTGCAACTGGCTCGCATAGTGGGGATTTTGATCGGACATTTTGAAAAAAGTCAAATGCCCGGGGGTTTGCCCGAGGGGGGGATGATCTCGCTTGGAATTGACTGATACATTACAAAGTGTGGGAGAAGAAGAAGGGGAAGGAAAAGTCACCATCCCGGAAGATATCAAGAAATGTTGTTTGATGTTTGGGCACCCTGAAGTATTCGATTCGTGGACAACAAGAATGTTGCCAAAATGCTTAAGGTGCAAGCCATTGTTGTGGAGGAGGCTCATTTGGTTCTTGAATGGTATTTATATAATATATCTTTTCTTCTAGTCGTGTTGCTTTGTTTTCAAACTTGAAGTAGCTGAGTGTGCATGTGTACAATGTACATTTTTAAAAGATTATGTTCACTGCAAATACATGAGGAACTTAGGCCATGAAAAAAATTCGCAGCATGTATTCATTAAAAGCGATATTTGACGCGAATCGTTTCTGTCAGCAATGTAAAGAATTATATCAACACGTGCGGTCGGCATGTGTCCGTGCGGTTATTTAACAGCGTGACATACATTAAGATTATGAGAAAAGCGATCACGTCGTAAAGTAAAAATTATTACAGGAAAGAACGAGCGCAGTCAGCGCAAGTGCGGGAATTTTAAGGTTAGTAAGTCTGATTTTCGGTTAACCTTCTTCTGGCTCTGTCGAATGCCAACAACAGAAAGGGTTTAAGTTGCACGATTTGTCACCATACACCAGGAAACGAGACCCAAAACAGAACCAGAGAATTATTCAGTCTTGTCACGCCGTTTGTAATGATGTTCGTCGTTTCAGTTTTATGATGTATTTTCTTTGCTAGACCGCCACCACAGTCCTTTGTGGCAATCAAAACCGGGTGATTTTAGTAGATTTTCCTGGGTAGGCTGTCAAAACAGAATCATAATTTTGTGTGAGAATTATCTGGCGGGAATTTATTATTTATTTACGTAAGCCTGCAAATTCTCCTCGATGCCTCTTAGAAAGCTGCGCATATTAATTTGCTTTACTAAGGTGCGTTGATTTGTATGTAGGTCGAGCAAAGAACCCGACATCGATCAGTTTTTAGACTAAGGCTACTGATTTTTATGTGAAGAAATGTATGTTAGAGGACGCATGGGACGTGGCGCTTTCATGACTCCGATTATAATTTATTCGAGCTACACTGGTATCATGTATTAACATTCCCCAGCTTTATTGAGTTTTCCTTTTGATATTTTACTCCCTGTATTTCAAGTATAGAAGGTTTCAACCTTATTATTGTAGCGACATCTGGTAATACCAGGTTTTCTTCAAAACATGATATTGCATTTGTGTTTTGCGTGTAACACAATGCTGGCGGGAAATATGTGTTTTTGAAAATCGTTGCGTCTTAACGACGTGACCGATCTACGATGCTATGGAATCGAGACAAAAAGAGACAAGAGGCCTTTGGTAAGTATCAATCATAATTACGATTTTGTATATACCTTGAGACGAAATATCAGCATCGCGTTCTTTATTCTGATTTCCTTAGATAATATGCTGTACCTGGAAACTTGATCGCTATCATATCTTGCGCTTTAGCTTATTCAGTTTTCCTTGGGTAGAATATACCTGGAAGCGTTAAGTTTAACATCGTGCTTAATCTTATTCTGTCTTCCTTGGGTAGCATATACCTGGAAGAGGAATGTCTAACATCGCGCTTTACTTATTCTGTCTTCCTTGGGTAGCAGATACCTGGAAGCGGAATATCTAACATTGCGCTTTAGCTTACTCTGTCTTCCTTGGGTAGCAGATACCTGGAAGCGGAATGTTGTCTAACGTTTTAGCTTATTCTGTCTTCCTTGGGTAGCAGATGCCTGGAAGCGGAATGTCTAACATCGCGCTTTAGCTTTATTCTGTCTTCCTTGGGTAGCAGATACCTGGAAGCGGAATGTCTAACATTGCGCTTTAGCTTATTCTGTCTTCCTTGGGTAGCAGATACCTGGAAGCGGAATGTCTAACATCGCGCTTTAGCTTTATTCTGTCTTCCTTGGGTAGCAGATACCTGGAAGCGGAATGTCTAACATTGCGCTTTAGCTTATTCTGTCTTCCTTGGGTAGCAGATACCTGGAAGCGGAATGTCTAACATCGCGCTTTAGCTTTATTCTGTCTTCCTTGGGTAGCAGATACCTGGAAGCGGAATGTCTAACATTGCGCTTTAGCTTATTCTGTCTTCCTTGGGTAGCAGATACCTGGAAGCGGAATGTCTGACATCGCGCTTTAGCTTATTCTGTCTTCCTTGGGTAGCAGATACCTGGAAGCGGAATGTTTTCTAACGTTTTAGCTTATTCTGTCTTCCTTGGGTAGCAGATACCTGGCAGCGGAATGTCTAACATTGCGCTTTAACTTATTCTGTCTTCCCTGGGTAGCAGATACCTGGAAGCGGAATGTATAACATCGCACTTTGGCTTATTCTGTCGTTGCAGCAATCAAAAGCGATCGAGCGATAATAACTGGATTAAATAGGCGATGTATTGTGTCATCTCGCCTAAGCCTTAGCTTGTAGTGTTTGGTGCTGGAGCAAGGCAAATAATACCCCGAAAAATTAAAATAAATGTTTTTCGACATCATGGCTCTGTCGTAATCATTATTACCAGCTTAGCCTATTAAATTAGTAAGCGTAGGATGCGATATTGTTGACATTGTTCGCGCTCGTTTTTGCCTTCGCGAGGAAAAATACCGCCAGCTACGCGGGCTACTAAACAAAGTGACTGAGAAGCCAAATTATTTTTATCCGCAATGAATTGTAATAAACATCACTCAGCATTGTCATCTTTTACAGCACACAACTAATTGAAATAACACCTCATCCCATCTTCGTGAAGCTACAAGGTGTCAAACCATGGCATTAAGTTACTTATGCAAATTAGCTGAGGGCACATTCAATGTGCCCTCAGCTAATTTGCATAATAGGTTTTGGGCGGCTGGAAGCTCGTCATGAATAGTTTTTATTACTTATATTAAAACCATCTGATCAGAATAGACCAATTTCCTACTGAATGCGTTATTATTTTCAATCAAAACCGTTAAAAAGTCATGTTGTTTGATAAATAGACATCCTTGAATATCTCTAATTGGTTCCCTGCTGGCTAGAAAATATCAAACCATTGTAATTTATATCCAAGGACTGTTACCACAAACGTGCTGCAGTGTACCTCACTGGCTAATAACTTGCAATAGTTTTTTTAGTCAGGCATTTATTGTATTTTTAAAATCTTTCATATAACCCCACAGACTCTACAGCTTTTACTTTTATCGTGCATAAATAAAGTCTGTCTGTCTGTCTGTCTGTCTGTCTGTCTGTCTGTCTGTCTGTCTGTCTACATACTGTTAATAACTGGCTTGTGAAATGAAAGCAATCAGAAAGCGTAAATACCCAGAGAGAGGTTCTCATCCATGCAACTCATGTTTTCAGAGATTAAATAAAGAGCAACCCATGAAAAGAGAAAGATGGATGGGAAATGAACCATTTTATGGGATGGTGTACTTCAGTCATTACATAATTACAAATTAAACATCACGTGGGACACAAATGTATATTTATACCTTCTTTTCTGTTTTTTGTTAAGGGCCACATTTCGTCCAGCATATGGAAGAGTAAGCCTGTTAACAAATTTGTTCCCATCTGAGTGTCACTACTGGCACTTACAGGCACAGCAACAGCAGCTACAAAAAGTGGCAAAGTAACTGCCTTAGGACTGTCCACCCCAGTAACAGTTGAGTGTAGTCCAAACAGGACTTACGCCTCCTATGTGCGTCGTGATAGGGGCGATGACAAATTAGATAGAATTTTGCAGCCAATTGTTTCAGAACACAAATCAAAGAGGCTGGAAACGCCCCTCACTCTTATTTATGGAAATCTAGAAACAATTTCAGGCTGTTTCCTGTATTTTCCAGTGAAATGGGCAAAGACCAATACCACCCTTCAGCAGAGCCTTCAGCAAAGAACAGACGTTTTACCATGTATCATGCCCAATATTCCAAGCATGAGAGAAGGAGAATAGTAGATGAACTAGTAAATGGGAAATCAAGCCACCGTGTGTTGTTTGTGACTTTGGCATTTGCAATTAGGATTGACTGCAATGACATTCACAGAATTGTTCACACTGGGGTAAGATACACGAGGTTGGGAGGGCTGGCAGAAATGGCCTTGCAGCTAGGGCTGACACTTATTATTATTCTTATGACATTCCAAAAGCCTAAAAACATACCAGAAGCCATGCGGTCCTATGTCCAGTCCAAGGAATGTAAAAGAAAAATTATTTTAAATCATTTTGACCACAAGGTTCCAGACAATCAACCTCAAGATCACACGTGCTGTGACTTTCACAGGCTACACTGTCAGTGTGAAAACTGTATGCTTGTGCATGCAGCTGAACAGGTTGAGGCACTCAGTGTTCAAGATGAGTCTGAGATGACCCTCACTCAACAGAATGAGGGTAACTCCCAATTATTTACTTCTGAGGGCAAACTTAAAATCAAACAAGACATGGAGTAATATAGATTTCAACTCCAAAAATATATTGGGAGAAGCACTGTGCGCAATGTGGCCCTGTCCAGTGGGTTTCCAATTGAAATGATTTCTTTGGTCCTTGAACACTTGCCAGACCTTATCCCTGTACAAAAGAAGGAATCCATCTTACAAGTGTACAGTAAAGATATGGCTGCAGATTTTTTCAGTATTATTCAGAAACACCTTCCCAAGAAGACATGTGCAGTAGAATCTCCATAATGTGAACCATCAGGGGAAACAAAAATAACAGTATATTTCAGTGAGAATTTTATGGAGCAGGGGTAACTAATAAGCAAATAACTGTAGTTTGAGTCATTTGGGATTCCATGTGTTATTGGGACCTTTCGAATGTTTAGTAGGGCTTAATTGCACCCCCACCCCCTCCACCACAAAAATTGCCTCATTGGTGTGAAGTGCCTATTACACTGTAAGTTAGAGTGGAAATTACTCATGTACACTCTATCAGCAATATGGGATCCACTATGCAAGTGAAATTCCTCATTTTGTGGGACTGAAAATATAAATTTTATTCAGTTGACAAATTTAAAGTAATACCAATATTGATGTAACATAGCAAAGAAAGCTGATGCCCTAGGGAATGTATATTAATGTTTATGTTTTCTGAGATTAAACAAATCCTTCATCTAGAGAAATGATCTCTTCGTCTTCCTCCCCATCACTTTCATGAGCATCATCACATCCAGAGTCATCGCAGCTGTGTGGATTAGTTCTCTAGTCATTTCTTGTTTTTAGTTAACTAGGAGTGCAAAGCAAATATGTCCAGCTGATCTAAAGGGCTCTTAGAAATGGAAGGGAAGCTTTGAAGACTCTTTCCTGGCTGATGTTCGAAGGGCTTTTGACTGCTGATAAGTTCAATCATTTCTTTGATATCATCAGATGTACATGCATAAGTATGGCTTGCTGACTTGGGGAAATGTTGCTTTCCCTGTCATACTGCTTTCATGTTTCGTTTAGCAGTTAACTAGAAGTGGATCTTTGAACTGCTTTGAGAGTTTTGTTCCCACATATTGCTTTCAGAACACCCTTATCATTCTTGACCATGTTCCATTTAAAGGTCATTGGCACCACACAAATCGTTGCCCTCCCCACCTTTGGGGTTCACAAACTGACCATGAAGAATATGATGTGCCATGTGTTCACTGTAAAGGACCTATGACAAATGTTATAAAATGCATAGCCTCAAAGGCATATTTCATGCCCCTAGGCTGTGCCCTAAAATAAAACATGAGAAGTTTCCAGCTCCTTAGACTTTTTTCCCCATCACCTTCTGTCTCTGTGTCATTCAACTGCATCAGAAGCAGTGTCAGCTACATGACCTGAAGTACATAGTTCATTCGCCGGTTTTCTTTTGAACTAGTAGGAATAGCAGAGACAGGGCTTCAGTGATTCTCTTCCCATAGACTGCTACTAGTGTTCTTGGCCACAAGAGTAACTTGACCAACAGAGAATAATTCAGCTGCTTTATTAGGTTCAACATTAAAGCAACAAAAACAGGAATAAGATCTGGTGAATGGGATGTGATAGAATCTGACACCTTTCCAACACCAAGTACATCATAACCTCTTTGTCCTTCAGGTTGTCTTTGGACCAGGAATTACAACCTGTCCTATGGAAAAAGATGATGAAAATTAACGTTCAGTTGTTACCAAAATAATGATGTTCTGTTTTACTTCGAAAGTGCAATCAGCAATAAACAGTGTTATAAACTTTATATTAATGCTACTTTGAAGTTGTAAGTGTATTTTATATGTTTGAAGTATAAGAAAAGGGACAGTTTGGAATGTATAAAAAAATGAATTTGAAAGTTATGCAAACAGAACAAGCTATTTTTTTAAATTGTGAAAGCATTATTTATATCACTGAGGACTTCCAGCCTCAGGGGATAAATTTGTGATGGCTGGGTAGGTGTTAATAATATTAGTTCGATAGCATGATCTTTACCTCTCTTCGATTGTCATTGTTCTTCTGTCTTCGGACTCTCACTGGCTTTTTCCCTCTCTACAGCCTCAAGGGACTTTCTTGTTTTTCGTGTGAAGCCACAAACAAGTCCTTAAACAACCTCGTTCCCAGATTCAGAAAAGTGTTTTGCACGACTACAACAGCTGCTGCAACTTTCATTTCTCGGAAGTCCGTCACCATACACAACAAGAAAGCCCGTTGGGCATTTTAACCGGCCATTCTGACCCTCCCCACCCCTAGGTTTCACAAATGTTAGCGCGATCTTGTTTTTTTTACGAACCAGCGTGACGAAAAGTGTGATTGTGTAACACAATATTTTGACTATAGTGGTACTGGATGACGTAATGTTTAAACTGTGATGACTCAGCTTATCTTTCTTATCGCTTTATTTGTGCTGAAAAACGGAACTTCACTCAAACGTTGAATGTCGATATGGATTCGTCCACAACTGGGAATGCTCACACAGGGACGACGAAGTATTTACTGTTGTGCCTAGACCTTAAATACAAACAGTGAACATAGCAGTAGAGTCAAAATATAACGCTTGATCAACACGAGCTCGAGCAGATCGTCAGAGTATGGGGCACGTCAAGGCATATCTCATGACGTGATGTTTAAATCCGGTTTGCTAACCCGGTAATCCCCTTGCAAAAGTAAACAAGCGAGCGGGGACGAAAGTCGCCAAGTCTTTGAAAGCTAACGCGCCTGTCGAGCCGCAATCGATTTCGCGCTCACTCGCCTGTTTTTCTTTTCCTTCACAATCTCTGAACGGAAAGTGAGACTGCTCGTAGCCTTTAGCGAACACCACACGCAAACCACACAAATCCGTCGATAATATTCAGATATTTTCGTTCTTTCAATGCAAAAAGACTCGTAACACCTGCCTTATTAATTAATCTCCTTATTAATGACGATTCCATCATATCAACTTCTCGCCTCAAATAAACAGTCATCTCTCTCCGTTCACAAGAACTATCATGTACCGATGGTGCAATCAACTAATATTGCATCATCATACTAGTACCAATTCCTTCTCTTCCTAGCCCACGCCGGCAAAACGCAAAACGCAACTGTCCTTTTTGTCCGCTGCGAAATACAAGTTAGACCATCCACTTTGCAAACCACCCCCCCCCCCCCAATAAAACGCCAAGGGAAACCGCCTCTCACGCAGCACAATATTACGCCGCTCCTATACAAAACGCAACTTTCAAAGCAAATCACATTCACAGAAGCGTGATATGCTCCTGACATTCACAAATCCTTCTGACTCCCACATTTTTACACCCCTCAAAATGTCAATCCAATAAAAAAAACTCCTGCGCTAAAGAAATTTTCACCATAACCACTAACTAGATCAGACAACACAGCCAATTTTGCATTCAATCCTATTAGCTCCTTGACTCAATTGCGCATGCGTTATACAAGACAAATACAAAAAACCCCAAACTTAAACAACCCTTCGCCGTTCATATCTTAAATACTGTAAATTAAAAGACAAAAGCATAGGAAGGTAACATTCAGAAGACTAATATGCGCATGCGTCTTATATAAGACAGTACCGCTCTTGAGTACCCGTACCACAAGCTTTACAGCACTTTCTTCGTATGTTAAGCCAACTTGCTTTCAGGAAATACCGTGTCCATTTTATAAACCGGCGGTCGCCATCATGGCGACGGCCGGTTAAAAACTAATCCGGTCAACTTTTCCAGAACATTTAAAAGGTTCTCGTTCTTAGATTTTTCCCCAAACAAATCTATCACATGTCTTATAGGGCCGGAATTACAACATCTTCAAACGTACTGTAGTTCTACACCTCCAGGCAGAGCTTTCACTCTTTCATTGGTATTTTGTCCGCCATTTTAATTGGTCTCAAGACTCCGCTGGAAAAGGTAACACGGGCTCTAGGAACGGAGGCCAAATCTGGGAATCTGGGGACGAATTACAGCTACTTTCACTTCCGGTCTAACTGCTCATGCTCAGATTTCAGCCAATAAAAATGCGATCCGAAACGCTTTATCCCAGAGTCCCTCGTTCCCGACCGCTGGTCTAGGGTAACGCGGACTCTGGGAACGAGATTGGATTTTGACGGGTAACTAACATGAGATTAACAGTTCTCGCCTGGTCAAGATAAAAGAGTGAGAGCGATAATTCTTGTGTGATTCGAAGCTAGCCTTTGTACTGTAAAGCTAATTCCCCCTTAACAGACCATTTCAACAGTATCATTCAAGATCTTCTGCCCGGCAATTCTCCGGGCTTTAAGACTAAAAAACGGGAAGTATCAATTGCCTCATGTAAGAGAATATCGAGGTGTTAAGAGCAATTCTCTGTAAGAATCAAACAAAGTGGGAAATGAAAAATTTTGACCCCCCAACTTAAATTTGGATGCAAGTAGATATCCACGGGGGATGTTCGAAAATGGCCATTATTGAGGTCATAACTAAATTGTTGCCATGGTAACTGCGAATGTTTGTTGACGCCCGAGAACCCAATTTTGAACTCAAAAACTGTTGTGAAAACTGCAAAATTTAAAACGTTAGTTCTTAAATTTATTGAAACACTACAACTCGAGACTTGGGACAAATATAAAACCACTATTCTAGTTTCTTTCCATATATACGGCTTTTCATTACGTTTACCGTAAACAAAATAAACGGCGAATTAACTACACCATGTTTCGGCCATTTTAATTCGTGAGTAAAACAAGCAGTACATTTCTTTTAATATCTCCAAAAGTACATCAGTTCTAGAATTGAAACTACATGGATAGCTTAAAATAGTTGCAGTTACTAAATCTGTAAAATTCTCAGCGGGGCGGGCTTATTTTGTTTTCATGACAATCAACAAAGAAACCATAAAAATGAGATTTCTTAAATTTTTTTACAAAATTAATATTCTGTAAGTTTGCTGGAAAAATCGGAAGAAAGTTGAAACGACCTTGAGATTTAAAGAAAATTGTCTGTTAAGTAATTCTCTGATAAAAAGAAACGTTCATAAACCGTATTTTTGGAAACGATTTGAATCGAAGTACAGCTTACTTGACAGCTTTGTTCATTTCTCCACTTTTCGACTTGCGTTGAGCGACCTGGTTCTCTCTGTACAGCACTCGCGTTGTTTGAAAATCCAGTGTTCTGAACCTTTTCTTTCAGCTGGTAGTGTTATTTACCCCTGGCAGTCTTCCATCCCCTTACTTAAGCCCACTGAAATCAGGTTTGGTGGCACCGTCGGCAGAAATAAGCCAACATGGAGTTCAGTCAGTACAGGTACATTTCCACCGTAGCCTTTCGTTCTACTTCTCGATCAGACGTCACCATTCGCTCCAAAAGATGAAAAGATGCATCCTTTCAACTAGGATTCCATTTAGCCAAGCATTTCACTCCAACTTACGGTGTAAAAAATGCGGACAACAACTTTCTCCGAAGTGGAAGAGACAATAGCAAAAGCCGTGGGACGTTACTGGTCAGCGGTGTTTACTTGAACAACTTTCCCTTCACAATTTGCCTAACACCGGGTCCCTTATATGCTGTTGATATGACATTCAAAGCAATTCAGAAAGCCAGCAATTTCCTTTTGTTAGATTCTGTTTTTCGACTTGCTCTCTAGTCCTGGTCCATTCACAGCAGGATTAACAGTTTCTCATAGAACAAATGTACAGTGCGTTTTCCAACGCTCACACCATTTTCGCCGCAAAAATGAGAGCCCTAACTCGACAATTAACAATAGATCGGTGAGCTGATGAAAGAACGGCTTTTCTTACTTTCCATTCTATTAACTAGCGTGCCTTCAATGGAGACTTCAATCCTGACTTACAGATCTAGTAACTGCAATGTCTGTCGTAAGCTATCCGTGTAGTTTCAATTCTAGAACTGATGTACTTTTGGAGATATTAAAAGAAATGTACTGCTTGTTTTACTCACGAATTAAAATGGCCGAGACATGATGTAGTTAATTCGCCGTTTATTTTGTTTACGGTAAATGTAATGAAAAGCCATATATATGGAAAGAAACTAGAATAGTGGTTTTATATTTGTCCCAAGTCTCGAGTTGTAGTGTTTTAATAAATTTAAGAACTAACGTTTTAAATTTTGCAGTTTTCACAACAGTTTTTGAGTTCAAAATTGGGTTCTCGGGCGTCAACAAACATTCGCAGTTACCATGGCAACAATTTAGTTATGACCTTAATAATTGCCATTTTCGAACATCCCCCATGGATATCTACTTGCATGCAAATTTGAGTGAGGGGTCAAAATTTTTCATTTCCCACTTTGTTTGATTCTTACAGAGAATTGCTCTTAAATGCCGCATAATGCAGTAAAAAAAAAGTGAAATTCGTGCCATTCTGGCTCATCCACATACTACTAAAAGATAACTGACAATAAACTAAGGAACAGAGAAGGCTACTTCTCAGCATTCGTCGAGTCACGTTATTTCTGTGGAAGTGCAATCTTATTATGAAATCAGTCACAACCAGCCAATGGCCATAAAGGAACTGAGCACTGAGGCAAAGCCGCCACGATTATGAAGAGAATGTCAACACTGTCTATCGCCATATTTCTTGCGTGGAACGGATGTTTTCTTACCTTGTGAAACGTGACTGACCTGATCCACACTAAAGCAGTTTTCTATGAAAAGGGGAATCGAGTTTTTAAATGGCTGCCTTACCTAGGTTAAGTGTTACTTTACAAAATTCAAGGACATATTTGAATTAAGGGAAACTAAAAAAAAAACGGCTCAGATTTGTTTAAAATTACTCTACTAGTTTTGAGACTATATTATACTGAATTATGGTTTGTTCTCCATTTAAGAAAATCACTTGATGTTATTGTTGAAGCATTCCGTTTACGAAAAAGATCTTAAGTTTTAATTTCAGCACAAGTTTGACTCAAAATCGTAAGACTCCCATAAGATTTGTCGTGAAATGTGATTCTGTAGCCGCAAAAGAACATTTTCTGAACGATAATAAACTGGACTTCAGTAAAATACCCTGACCATAAGCAGGAAAAAACGGCCGGTTGATAACCGTTGAATAATTGCAACTGAGGCTTTACAAAATCCGCATACCAACCTAACGATACATGACGCTTTGCTATTAAATTCCGCGTCACTGCCTTGATAAGGGATTGGAGATAGGAGAAATGACAAATGCTACGGAACTTCCAAGGTTCCTTACAAGCGGAGAAACATTGGGATGGAGGAATTACAGAAATTTAGACGTTTTCTTTTTTGTATGATCCATTTGATTTTCAGCCGACATTTTGCAGATTTTTCTTGCAAAATGGTTAAAACTGCGCGTCCCCCTGTGGTTTGACAAAAAAACAAAAAAACAAATACGTCTTCAAAAAGGCACTGACTGTTAATAGCGGAAATTTAATTTCTACATCTTTATGGTTTCATAACGTGAACATGACGGCGAAAAATTCTAATTAGCAAGAAAGATATTCCTGCCGTTTTCAGCCCTTACCTAAATCTACTCTACTAAATCCTAACTAAGGGGGTAGGGTTTAGCCCCTTAGTAGGGTGGGGTTAGGTGAGGTCTTGGCACGACAACAGGACTAATAAGAAATATGATAACGGCAGCTGAACAGTCAGTATCTGATAATGAGTATAAAGCGAATAGTTTAAATTACTAAACAATGACAAGTTTAAAAAATAAATGAACGACCGATGTAAACCAAGGGTGCGTTTATTGAACAATTTCGAACACTCCGGGATCAGAATTTCCTCGAAATCTTGCCCTTTTACCTCCTGTAAAGTGCTACAAGATGTTCTTGCTTTTGGTTTGGCTATGTTTTCAGTGCATTCCTTTCCTGGAGATACTCAGGATATGTTCGGTGCGTCGTAGTTGTGAAAGTACACACTATTCACTAACATAAGCAAGAAAAAACACAGATAATCGTTGATCCCGAATTGAAGAACTCGCCTTGCTTACTAGCTCAAAGTCCAATCATGACTTACGGCAGGGAATGCTCATTTTCCCGCGCGCTTGGCATCAGCTCCCACTTTTCAAGTTGAGTTCTGAGTTTTTTGAAGGCGCCTAGACTTTGTTGCGATTGGCCAATTGGTCTTTCGTCAGAAGTTAGAAAATTGCCCCCTCTGATCTAACTCACGGTAGTTTAAACGCCAAATACTCGCAGTCCTTGAAAACATGCTTGACATTGAAAAACTTCTCAATCACCCAAATGTATGACATGCGTGAACCAATTACATGTAAAGGCTCTTTAGAACCTTACATATTTAGCCCTCGAGTATTAAAGTTCTCTTGTTACTTTCGAGCCGTTTAATCGCCTCTTTCGGACTTAAGTTTTTTCAGTGGCTCAGTACTTTCGATTGGCCAAAAAGTGCATTGTGTACTGGCTGAATTATAAGAAACACGTATACTTTTCTTATCTTAGAGATAACAACGCTTGAACGATCGCGCGGAAAAGCTGTTTCAAGTTTTTAAAATGAAAATACTTCAAAAGTCACGAGATTACAAATGTGTATATAATCGACGGAAGTTAACACTCTCGCTATCGTTTGGCCTCTAACTCTCGTGGATGCTCATTGACTCTCTTCCGCTCTTAAAAAGTACGAACTTTTGTCGACTCTTGTTTCTGTCTGGCCCGGTTATTACGAACTGTAGTCTGCCTCCATTTAGAATTATCGGCAACAGCGTGCTTTGATATCTGCTTAAAATCAACGTTGCTTCTTCAAGTCTCTCTAAATAGGTGCAACTAAGAAAGTAACTTCCCTCTTTACTTTCGAGCCTTTTTCTATCGCCTCTTTCGGACTTCATTATTTTCAGGGGTAGCTAATTTCGGGTAGCAAAAACGTACATTCTATGCTGGATGAATCGTAAGAAGCATAAAAACACACGTATTTTTCTTTATCTTAAGCAATACTTGAACGATCGGGCTAAAAAGTTGTTTCAAGTTTTAAAAATGAAAATACTTCTAATTAAACGGGCGCGCGAGAGGCCTGGGAAGGCTTAATAGGACGAAGAACGCCTACTGACAGTGAAGCCTCGTTCCAGTTGTCGTTGCTTACCCCTGGGGACGAAACATTAAAACAAATGAAGGAAGATGTCTCGATCACTATAATGGTGAATGGTCGTGGTGGTTTTCCGCACGGATTCTCTTTATTTATTTATTTACTTATTTATTTATTTATTTATTTAGTTTTTAATGCTTAATATCACCTGGGCAGGTGATATTGACTGATGCATTATTTCAATGCAGCTCAGTACGGTCCTAAGCCCAAATACCATTTCGCAGTGGTCTTTAGTTTTGTCTGTGAAACCATAGGAAGCCCAAGCATAATATTTGAATATCATTAAAAATGGCGTTTCAAAATATAAGTCTTTGTATGGGATTTCGAAGCGAACATTTTGAGCAATACATAACAACGAACTAACTGAACTAAGTTCATGAAACATTACATGGTGTTGTTTGCTATCGTTACAACGCATTTTGAGCAATTTTAGGTCTATTTACCTTACTGTGTATTAGTACATGTATAATACATTGACAAGGAAGGAGTCATTTGGCCCGATTTAGCCACTATCACCGCTCGACACGTTTCGGAATTCGCTCGAATTTACCCCCAAATCTAGTTCAGGTTCCCATTCTGACTTAGCGACTTGACAAAAGGAAGACATACAAGTGATTTTCTCAAAACCAATTGCACATACCTCGTGTCCCAAAAGAATTATCCACTGCACAAAATCATAATAGCATCTCAAAATAGGCCGCCATGGATCCGTGAGGATCCCGATAGCCCCGTTTGACTGCGGTCGGCACTGGACACCAGTCAAATCATGCCCTTATGGGGAGGGCCACGCTCGTTTTGGTCGTGTTACAATTGTAGTAACTATGACCCGGTACGGACACAAAATTGTCGCTCCAACGTAGTCTGGTTCGCGTGAGAAAATCGCTGCGTGTTACAAGGGGATAGCAAAAATAAATCATTCCCATTTCTGAATTTATATCCATTTTCAGGGTGTATATTTTCTTGTTTTTTTAACAAGTAGGTTACCTGACCGGCTTCATGCAAATATAGAAATAGATATTGTATATACAATTATAACAATTTTAAAATAAAACATTTTCACGCGCGTGAGGATATGAATTTAAATGAATTTGCCGACTTCGGTTCGAAAAAATATACCTCACTGGTATATAAAACCTATCGACGATTCCAAAAAATTGAACACATTCAATTCACGCAGAGTACGTATTTAAAATTAACGCAGTAGGGACTGACCTGTATTACAAACGTTTTGTACATCAACACAAATATGTTCAATTTACCACGCATGAATAGAAATATAGGAGGAAGGAGAAACACGGTTCACTTTCTCTTTTTCTTGACTCGGCCAAGACCGTTTTAATTTCTTTCGATAACTTAATTCTCTCCATAAGGTCACGGAGTCCCGCGCAGCGATTCCACCATTCTCGCGCGAACCAGACTACGTTGGAGCGACAATTCTGTGTCCGTACCGGGTCATAGTTACTACAATTGTAACACGACCAAAACGAGCGTGGCCCTCCCCATAAGGGCATGATTTGACTGGTGTCCAGTGCCGACCGCGGTCAAACGGGGCTATCGGGATCCTCACGGATCCATGGCGGCCTATTTTGAGATGCTATTATGATTTTGTGCAGTGGATAATTCTTTTGGGACACGAGGTATGTGCAATTGGTTTTGAGAAAATCACTTGTATGTCTTCCTTTTGTCAAGTCGCTAAGTCAGAATGGGAGCCTGAACTAGATTTGTGGGTAAATTCGAGCGAATTCCGAAACGTGTCGAGCGGTGATAGTGGCTAAATCGGGCCAAATGACTCCTTCCTTGTCAATGTATTATACATGTACTAATACACAGTAAGGTAAATAGACCTAAAATTGCTCAAAATGCGTTGTAACGATAGCAAACAACACCATGTAATGTTTCATGAACTTAATTCAGTTAGTTCGTTGTTATGTATTGCTCAAAATGTTCGCTTCGAAATCCCATACAAAGACTTATATTTTGAAACGCCATTTTTAATGATATTCAAATGTTATGCTTGGGTGTCCTGTGGTTTACCTCGGTGTAAGAACCTGACAAGATTTTCTTCGTTTGTTAGCTTTTGTTTTGCTGTGCGGTATTGTTTAAAATGTTTTTGTTTCCTTTGTTTTACGTCATCCGTGAGTTTCACAGGTTCTTACACCGAAGTAAAGCCCTAAATCGGGCCAAATGACTCCTTCCTTGTCAATGTATTATACACGTACTAACACAGTTAAGTAAATGGACCTAAAATTGCTCAAAATGCTTTGTAAGGATAGCAAACAACACCATGTAATGTTTCATGAACTTTATTCAGTTAGTTCGTTGTTATGTATTGCTCAAAATGTTCGGTTTGAAATCCCATACAAAGTCTTATATTTTGAAACGCCATTTTTAATGATATTCAAATATTATGCTTGGGCCTCCTATGGTTTGCATCAGAAAATTGCATGTGGTACATGTGGTCGTATTCAAATTATGCTATCTTGAAAACGACTCATTGAATCATTGCATATGCATATCGCCTTTTGATCCCAGGCTCTGTCAGGAGTGGGAGAGGGTTTTGTGGGGCTTTCAGATAAAATGTTACACAGTATCTTTTTGACTCTCGAGCTCATTTCTGCGGTAGACCTGCACGGTTCCAAACCTCTAATTTCATTCGTCCCTATAATCTGCACCGTCTATTGTTATCAGGGTTAGGGCTATTGTTTCGTTCTTTACCTATTGTTCTCCTCGACCAATCCTAGACCTCGTCTGGAAGCGGTGCTGGTCCTCCCCATTTCTGCAAGGTGTGCAAAACTGATCTAATGTAAGTTTTTAGTCTATTCTGAAACTTCAGGGCGCGGTTGTCCATTCCCGGATAAGCTGACCGAGGATCAGCGCCACTTTTCAATTCTCGTTTATGGCAGTTAGCGATGTCGATTCCTAAAAAAATATTTTCGCCCTGCAAATTGACCTTGACTGCTCTCAAAATGTCCTAAATTAGCAGTGCAAACGTTTCCAAGTTAGACAAATGCTCATTCATCTGCCTCCCCAGGGATGATGATCCACTCTGGGCATGGTTACCCCTGGGGTCATGAATATTATCTGCAATCAACTATCTCAGGAAAAGCGTTTTAGTGATTTCATTCCCACAGCCCATTTCTCTAAAACCCCGGCTAAATGATCAAACATTTTCGTCCATGGTGTTTGTCACCATATTTGTCCCCATATTCTCGGAGCTGCTACTGCCACCACTAGTCTCTACTTGAGTTACTCCGTTCCCAACAGCGTTTGAAGGCAAATTAACCACCCAAGAAATAAACTCGATTGAAAAACCGTTGTCACATGAAAAGTATTAACCGTTGACGATGAGACCTAATGGATTTATGGGTAGATGTATAATAGCATTTGCATAGCTAAAATAAGACTGTTTTCTTCCGACTGATGTTGATTGCAGCGAGTTGCACGTAGTAATGGAAGCGGTGCAAGCCTTTCTGAAAGTGGCTAAATTGACTAAATAAGCGCCAATATAATTTGAGCGCTATTCAGAAACATATAGTGCAAAAATTTCCAAAAGTTTGCGTCCGTGCACGAACCAAAATAATCTTGCTGGAAAGCGCTTTGGACTAAGAAAATACTGTCAGTGTTGCTCCAGTACTGTATGAAAACAATCACTCGCTGATTATGCAAATGCAGTCATTGTATGAACACTTTCCAGAAAGCCCTTGGTCTCAGACACATTTTATGGTTAATACTTATCATCCGAAAACGCTTTTTCGTACTTTGCGCCGTGTTGTTGTACATTTCAATCACGCTAAATTATTGTACGTTTCGCACGGGCAGCTTTTCTGGGGTATGTTTATTAGCAACAGGGTACGCGTTAAAAATGCGACAAGTCTACGCGTATGCTGCAAATGAATCCATTCTAGGGCTTAAATTGTTATTTCAACCTCACGGGGATCACCAAATTGAAATCGGAAAGGGAAAAACTTGTGGTAAAGTGGCACTTTCGGGAAATTGGCGTGTTGCCTTAATATGGGATTACAGAAAAGAAGAACTATATGACTGATTCTCCATATTAGTTGAAATGACGTGACGCCGTCATTAAAAGCGATCTTTTCACGTACGTTTTTTTTCGACTCTGAGCAGAACAAAGACTGCCTGTTGCAAAACTACTACACAGTAATCGGACTCTTTATTTCTTTGGCATTTATTTTAATTCGCCTTATATACGTGATATTTTACATCTGTTTAAGCTCTCGACCTCTTTCACATTGAATTATTTTTGTTTTAAAAAACTGAAACAGCTTCTTCGTCCAACCTTTCCATTAGGCTGAAACGATCGGCAAACTTCACTGACTCAACTCTATATCTCTCCGAAAGAAAGAAAAACGCGGATAGTGCGACAAACGCCAATCAGTGGAAACATTCGCTGTTATACGTCTAGACAAAAATGTTTGGCCATACCGTTGCAGAGTTCTTTGGTCACATGTTGATCGGTTTTACACGCAGCGTTGCCGAACAGTACAACTGTGTTGAAAGCGACAACCATTCAGAATTGTTTGGCTACTATGCTCTAGACGATACAGGCAAGGAATGGTATGATCAACCGGTTGGCGAGGTTATTTACCAAGAATACAGCAACAGCGAAGCAACTGCCTGGGATTATCTGAGGACCAGAAGTCGTGCCAGGCTTATAGACGCGTGCTCAACGGAAAACACCGAACAAACACAAGAGGTGAATGAGAGTAGAGCAATGGCTTGGAAGCAGCTAAGACCGAAGATCCTCTGGACACTGTGGAGCTCATTATACTTTGGATTTTTGATATCCGTTTTGAGTGCCACCATGGTTGGGATAATTTCTATTCCTATCTATTACCTTGGCTTTCAAACTCAGCTTAACTGTGAAGATCATCCCAAAGAATCGATTCCTACTAATCTCCAGTGGGTTATAACCATTTCAGAAATTTTTTCCGTCAGTTTTCTTTACTACTGGTTTTTCCTGAATATCTTATTTTACTTTCGACCATTTCAAATTTCAGGCCTTAAACTGAAATTGTTTTTTCTATGCCTGCCTTTCCTGTTCGTAGATTCAGCTTATCGAATTGTCTTACAGGTTTTCGGAATCTCGCACTCCAAGTTAACACCCACACAACGAATACCTGTTGCGATTCTACATGTTCTGTCTATCTGTCTACAGATTTACATTATTGCGAGACATTTTTGCCAAAGGTCCAGAACTAAGCAGCTCAAGTTAGTGCTACTTTTAATAATTCCGTGCGTTCTTACATTAGTTGGGGCATCTCTGGTATCTTTTTTTATATACCCAACTTACAACAGGCAAGACAAATCTGGCAAAGTTATAATTGCGATATTTGCACCTCTCATCGTAGTTTTTTTCAAAGTAACCTCCCGTATTTGCGTTCAGAGGTTATGGTTTCGAATCAGCCATCCGGGAACTTCATACGTGCTACTAATTCCATTGTACTGTGGGTCAGCGGTAATGATGCGACTATTGCAAGTGGATCTTCAGAGCTTACAATCAGTTGTGTTGATCGGCGTGATTCGTGGTATCGCAGAAGTTATTGAACGAAGCACCATGGTTTTCATAGATCATATTTGTCACAAGGTTCTTGAAAACAGAACAATTCCCTGGGGAGGTTTTCGTACCCCTCGTCGTGAGAGGCTTGCCGCTGACATCACCATTATGAGCATGTTGTATGAATCAAGTGCCATCATCTCTGTTAACTGCTTTCTGTATTTATATCAGTATTTTTACACGGACGTCAGTTCTCCTATCCAACTCCTTCAGTCGTTTGCTCTTCACTGCTCTGTTCCACTGGTCGCAGAGTGGTTTTTCACAAGTGTGTCTATAGCTATTGAAAGTCGCTACCAGAACATGCCAGTGATGGCGGTCTGGCGAAAGCGATGGCGAAGGCACATTCTGGTGGCAGTAATAAACCTGGTAATGATTTCCATATGGGCTGGTACGCATCTGTTGACAACTGTACAGGGACGTTTGACAGACAAAACTAAAGACCACTGCGAAATGCCATTCAGCTGAGGACCGTTGATGCATTGAAATAATGCACCAGTCAATATCCTTTGCCCGGGCCAATCTCCCGGTATAGACAATTAAAAAAAGAAGGTAGAAATTAACAAACGCTTCATACTGGGGTCTAAAGAGCTGTTCAAATGTCGCATCTGAGGGGGGAAAGATTGGAGGACTACCTCTAAAAGAAGTCCAGAAATTGCCATATTTTTTAATTTCGATTTATGTGTGTGTTGTTTTCTGTTTTGTTTATGAGGGGGGAGGGGACCTTTTTCCATTTGACTTTCAACCGAAATTTTACGGATTTTTCTTGCAAATTCGAAAACTCTGCGGGTCTCTCTGTGGTTTAGTAAAACTACAAGTGTACGTCGTCAAAAGGCATTGACTGATAATAGCCCAAATTTATTCTCTAAATCTTTATGGTTTCACAAGGCGGAACTGGAAGTCCTCTAACCTGGAGATAACGGCAAAAAATTATTTTTAACAAGAAATTGTTCCTGTTTTCAGACCTTACCTAACCTTACTCTTCTAGACCCCATCAGGAGTAGGGTTTAGTCCCTAGATGAAGGGTGGGCTTCTGTAGGGTGGGGTCAGGTGATATCTGGTCATGGCAACAGGACTTACAAGCAAAATCAAATCAGTAGCTGAAGAGTCAATATTTTGAATGTACAAATATTAGTTAATTACTAAACAAAGCAATATCAATAAAAAACCGGCCAATGAAAAATAAGGTAGCGTTTCATTGAACGAATTCCAAGTATTCTGAGATCAGAATTTCTTGAAAGTTTGCATATTTCTCACTCCAAAGAGCTGTAAGACGTCGTTACTTTTAGTTTGGCTGTGATTTTCTGTGTATTCCTTTGTCGAAATACTCGGAATATAATGTTCAGTAAGCAAACACTCTTTAATTTCACAAGTAAGACAAACTCAAATTAGGGTTGAATCTGAACTGAAAAACTGACTTTGCTTAGTAGCTCAAAGTCTAATCGTGACCTTCAGCAGCGAGTGTCCATTTTTCCTCGCTTGGTACCGGTTGCAACTTTTTGAGTTCTGATTGGTTGAAGGCGTTCCTAATATCTGTTGCGATTGACCGATTGGTTTTTCGTCAGAAGTTAGAAAACTGCTCCCCGTGTGTCAGAAAATTATTGGGGTTTGTTTAAAGTAGAAGCTGTATAAGAGTCACCTCTTGGTTAAAAGACAAATACTCACACTGGTTGAAAGCAAAGTTTGCATTGAAAAGTTTCTCAAACAAGTGAATGCATGACAAGCGTGAACCAATCATAGCCTGCCTTAATTTGAACATCGAAAAGCGTTTTGTTCTTTCTTTGAAGTTGTATTAAAAATAAAACAATATAAAAAATTTAATTTGATCTAGCTAACTACATTCAAGCTTCCCGTAAGTGGATATCACCTTGGGACAATTAGTCGTGCAATAAGTTTATTAGTTAAGTACAACAAACTGTATGGGGAATACAGAAAAATATGTTTTTGAGACGTAGTAGTAGTCGTGGTAGTGTAATGTAAAATGTGTTGCAGTGTAATGTAAAATGTAAGTAGTTGTATTAGAAGTAGTAGTTGTAAGTAGTTATTTAAGTGTTGTAAGTGAAGTTGTAACTCAATAAAAAAAAACACTCAAGTGTCTGCTTTCGATAGATGTCCACTAATGTGAGGTTAGAAATGTAGTATTTGTGTGAGGCGAGGACACAACTAAGTGTCTGCTAGCGGGGGATGGAAATCGGGGTATAACATTGAAAGGAGAAATTGGTATTCGAGTATTCATATAGTTGTAAATATTTATATTAGCCCTTGAATCTTTACCTACTTTAAAGTTCCAAAACTATCGACCCTAGGTTCTTTCGGAGTTAGCAGCCTTTTCTATTGCCTCGGGGTCGTTATTTTTTTTAGGGGTTCGCCACCTACAGGTAGCAAAAACGTCCACTGTATTACTGGCTGAATCGTGAGAAACTTGAAAACACAGGTATATATATTTGTTATCTTCTAAGGTAATAATTTTTCAAAGAAATAAAACTTCAATCTTTCTTTAAGGCCGATACACACGAAGGGTTTCACTCCCGGAGCATGCTCCAGGGGCACGCTCCTGGAGGAAAGTTCCTTCATGTGTATTAACGATTTCATGGGCTTAATCGATCCTCGGGAGCAAAATTTCGACCCCGCAAAATGCTCCATGATAATGAATCTATAAAAGCTATGCAATCCAAGCTCACATCTTGTTTACATTATTCTTTATTAACAATAAAAACAAGCAATCGTCCTAAATAAACAAGAGACCTTTAATTCATAGCCATATTTATGCGTATATTTCAGACATGGAGGCATAATGCAAGTAGACTATAATAGACAGCACATTTAAGTTGTAATCTACTTTGTGGCCACTCCTAAAGTCGTAAAGTTTTGACCAGACGGAATTGCACGTCCTCACGTGGTGTGTGTGTGTGTGTTGGGGTAAGGGAGGGGGGGGGGGAAGGGAAAAGGGAATCCAGGAGGAAAGGGGTGGCCAGCGTACGGGAGGCTGGGAAAGAGAAGGTAGAAAAAGGAGTCCCAAAGGTGGCGGAAAGTAAGGGAAAGAGGACAAATTGCACAACATTGAATGATATTTTGCAAATACGAAAGAAGCAAAGAGGGGAGAGCCAACAACAGTGGGGTAGGATCCGAGATTAAAGGGTACGGAAAACAGGCAGTTTGAACCTCCATGTCTCCCTCTCCCACCCCCTTTACACCATCGCACGTTTGGAAATGCCAGCTTGCTTACATAGACTTGTGACAACCAAACGGACTCGCAAGTAAACAGGCACGTTAGACGCAGTTTGCCAAAAAAGAAAAATCATTTCAATGCAGCTTTGCATGCACAGTACATGTACCGATAAGAGCTTATGTGGACTTGCATTAGCTTGACCAAAGTGGACGCAAGTCACCACAAGTGCTCATAGTTGCTGGCCAAACGGAGACAGGTCACTGCAAGCCTCTTACGCACGTTTGCGTCCAGTCCTCTTGGCCACGGCCTTACTTCAGGTCATCACGTTATTGGGCTGGGCTGGGCCGGACGAGAACCCCAGTGGCAGTCCCACTAACTTAAGGAACCAAAACGTCCGAAGGCTATCGAGAAACGACATCTTGGACTTGGCGGTTATCAAGCCTTTCTGACCACAGCGTCTGATTAAAATACAATTTACTGGCAACTTAGTGGAATTCAGGAGTGGCCAGAAAGCGCCTCCTTAGAATCTCTGGCGTCTGCACATATTTATACCAACTTATTCATCGTGGCTATTGCGATGGCTTCACGGTTTGCTCTGTATAAAGGAAAAAAACGTATGGGTCGTTACCACGGTACAAAAACGATGTAACCAATCCCCCGAGAACAGGAGCTTTCCAGTATAATGGGTCTTCGATATATGGAGGTCCCTGCTGATATTATCATTTTCAGCCTTCCGAGATATAATCATTCCCCGGGATATACTGCAAATAACAGCTGCGCTAGTAAAGCAACGATCAATTAATTTTTTGGATAGTGCAGACAATATTCCCAATACTATTGATCGAGCTTCACGCTGAGAGTCAAGTTGCGTTAGTCTTTGAATAAATGGGCTATTTTCTGATGAAACTGTGGTGCTGTGTCGGATGAGAACTAAAATTTGGATTTATCAGCTGAGTTGATAAAGACCATTGAACACCATACACAAATTTAGAAGCTGACAATTCAAGTGTTAGGCGATTCGAACGTCAGCTTCTGGATTTCTTTTCGGTGGCCAATTTACCTTATCACAGTCGAAAAATCCAAATTTTTGCTTTAGCCTAAGAGCTCGATACATCATGGGTGCCCCACAGCCGGCGTATAAAAACGGCGTGATTCGGTAATCAGACTGCTATAGCGCGAGTAAGGACAGCCGATGTTGTCTTTTCCTCACAATAAAACTACCGATCGGGGGCCCCGCAATAACATACTCCGCTTAATTCTTAATTAATAAGGATTAAAGGAAACACGATAACAAACCTACCCCTAAATCGAACACTTGTTCCTATACCTCCAACTCATGATATAGGAACACATACTCCAGAAAAGAAAAATCCTTTCATTTCAAATTGTGGTACCTTACCTGGTCGTCTGTAGATTCTTCGTTACACTTTTCCACTTGAAGACACCTGATCTGTCCTCCCTGAAAAGAAAAATTGGAGTTTTTAGGATTCCATAATAAAACAAAGTAGTCTAACAATTGTAAGATCCAAATATCCAGAAGAATTGCAATTGTAAAAAATGTTTGAAAATCAACTTTGAAGCTTCATTTTGCAGACGCTAAAAAATGCACCACAAGAAAGAACTGCTCATTAGTTTTCACATGGACAAATCCAAATGGTCACATCCACAGGTTGAAAAGTTAGGTCTATCAATTAAGGCTGGCTGGTTTCTTTATACGATCGTTGCTATTGCACTTTAGGGTTTCATCCACAGAATCAAAAGTTTGATCCAGCCTGTACAGTATAATAACCAGTGCCATAGGAAAATACTGCTCAATAGCTTTCGTTTGAATAGTCGTGCTTATCTACAGACTCAAAGCTCAAACGCTCAGCAGAACCACCCTGTACAACTCAATAAACATAATCGCTCTTTAGGATTTTACCGACAGAATAGTGACGGATCTAGACCCTGAAATAGGGGTATAAGGTGGGTCCCCACCCAGTCCTAACTTCCTTGACAAAAAGGGGGGTACCCCAGACTCCTCGCTTAGATCTGTCGACGGAATCAAAAGCTGAAACCTCATTACTAGAGGCAAGGTTAGTCCTGGGGAGTTAAACTGTTGGATATTTAGCAAAGTTAAAATAGAAATGACGAAACTTACCCCAATACAGTAGCAATGAGTACAAGCATCCTTTTGCCATGAGTCGCCTTCGAAACGAGTGGCACCGTGAATAACTCCACAATTTTTCCTTCTTCTTGATCCGTTTTTCGCTGACTTGTGTTTAATTTTGTCTACCTGTTTAAGAAAAAAGAAACAGAGAAAACATCGACCTTAAGTTTCTAGTCTACAATAATAAATGCTTTCCAACGTAACAGCGTGTAGTTGGAAAGCGTTTTCATTACGGTTCGTAGCATTTTCATCACGTTTGTGATAGCCTTTTGTTCTTAATTATTTTGACACTTAAGATTACGTAACTACGTTTGACGGTATGCTAATAAATATTTGTATAAATATCGAGGTATTAGCATTTTTTGGCTATCTCGCCTTTTGGGCAGTCGCCGGGTGGAACCAAACTTAAAATTATGAATTATAAGTTTGGTTCCACCCGGAAGCTTTAACCCTCGGAGCTCTATACGCTGCATTCGATCGAGGAGTACGTTCCCGGGCTTTTTTGTCCCAATGGGGTTTTTATTCCGGGTTTTCGTGCCGGGCGGCGTATCAAAGCATTGTATTTCCTTTTATAGGTTTTTTCCTAGCTTTCAATTTTTTCGTTATGCTTTTTATTCATGTAACTGCACTTGCACTGTCTTTTAATTTCATTTTCTATAGTACTGTACGTGTATCCGTGTTGATCTTAAGTATTAAATATATTTCGTTATATTTATTATTTGTTTAAGATCATTGTGATTATTCGGTTTTTCTTCGTTTTACCTTGTGCATCAGTTGCGGTGTTATTCCGCTTACGTTATCACAATTTATTGTAAATACTTGCACTCTTTATAATCTTGTTTAATAGAGCGCTGGTTCATGCTGTCCATCAGGCACTCAGCACGAGTCACACTCCATGATTGTCGTTGTGTTATTACTTGCGCTTTTTGCACGGTGTGGGAAGGGTAGTAAGGAACGAAAATTCCATTGGACGCAATGACAATACAGACGCGATGCGGGGTTGGTATTCCTCAAAATTTTGGTCGGGCACAGCGCTCGACACACTAAAACTTTTGCAAACCAAAATACGATTCTTAGGCCTATTTTGCACCTAAACTAACTCCGGAATTTTTGCCGTTCCTCAGGCCAAACAGTAAAAGTTTATGCAATATTTCAAACCAACCCTAATTCGCACCAAAATGGTCAAAATTTATACACTTTCCCCCGTCATGATCATGCTTGGCTATTAGCTGTTAATAATTTCAGTACTTTTGAAAGAACTGATGCTTGTGTTGGGCAATAACATTAAGAAGAGAAGGTGACCAGTGATGTGACGCTTAAGCCACGGCTTTCCCGTTTAGCGTGCCGCTGATTTAAATTAATAATTGTTTATTCAGAATTGGGTACGAAACCTGCGAGCAGATGTTTTTTATTAGTCACCCTATGAGCACATAGGGCAACAAAGCGACCTTTGATCACAAGGTATTATCGATTCTGTCCACTTGTCGTTACTTGAATAGAGCATGGTACTAAACCTTCTCTTTTAGCACTTAGCATGCCGCTTGGTCTAATTCAGTAAACTGTTTACTATCTATTCAGAATAGAGTGGGAATCACTCTACCCTACTAACGACTGGAGTTTTCTTAGGGCCTCCACAGACTAGGCATTTAGTTGTCGACAACTAAATGCTATTGACAACTAAAAAACGCTGTGTGTGTGATTAGTTGTCGACAACTAAACGCTAAATTTTTAGTTGTCGACAACTAGGCAGTTTCTCTTTTCGAAAAGGGAAACTGCTTAGTTGTCGACAACTACGTTTTTGACCGTTTTACCAGTGTCTGGGAATGATTGGTTTAGTTGTCGACAACTATCGTAACTGCGTGGCCACGTACTGCGTTATGAGCATGCGTAGTGAACGTTAGTTCCCAAGGTCTCGTTGTCCTGACTTAGTTGTCGACAACTAGCACTCCAGTGTGGGGAATGCTTGCATCGGACTGAATTAGTTGTCGACAACATTTAGTTGTTGATAACATTTAGTTGTCGACAACTAAATGTCTAGTCTGTGGAGGCCCTAAGTCACGCACATAGGGCGGCAAAGAACCTTTGTTCGCAGGATATTAGCAATTCTGTCGTTATTTGCATGAATAACGTGTGGATTTTACGACAGTCGTTAAAAGTTGTTGCAGTTTATACCTCGAATATATACTTACCTGGTTTTGAAGATTGTTTACTGCTTCCCCTAAACTCGCTAATGCCGTGGTCATACTTTCTATTTTCTTTTCAAGAGCGTCAACTCTTTCCTCTAAACTTGCAGGATCTCCTTCTGAAGGAGGGTCAACTGAATCTTTACTTTCCATCTGAACTAGTGATATAACAGGCTGCCTCACATCGTGCAAGTTCTTCTTTTCTGTTTGTTCTTGTTTTGGATCTGCAGAGTCAGGCGTGTAGAGTTCGACTACACGTCTAAAACGACGGCCTTGGACGTGGCTGCTAAATGTGGGAGTCCTGTCTTCTGAGGAACAGTGAGCTGACAAGGACATAAAAATGATTAACAGTTAGAAGTGACGGTATGGTAAGTTAATTTGCGAAGGTTTGATTTATAACCACATCAGATTTGGAAATCCTGAATTCTGTCCTGATTTGTTACGATATCAGAGGCGCGACCACACTGTTACGTTGTCAAAAGTCTTCGTTTTTTGAATTTTGCTTGCTTAATTATCTCTGCAAAATACGTGGTTATCCACAATTTTCTCTTTGGATTCCAGTAGCCCTTGCTGCGATCTGCTTTTCCCTCCTAGTTGTAAACTGTGCAAAAACACCTCTGTATTAGGACGCACCGTCCTTGGAAAGGCATACGTTTTAAATAGGGTTGCTCGTATCGACCACACTAAAACGATCAAACGCGGGCGTCAAATGTCAGTGTCTTCAATCATTCATGCTAAAACGATGCGTGTTCATAAGTCTACACTTTGAACGCGTTTGAAAGTGTCTGATCGTTTTAGTGTGGACACATCAAAAAGTAATAGTTTTAATTTTTGAGGGCTAATGCCGCCAGAATATCGAGACTGTATACAAACCTTCCTCGCAATACTTCCACATGCGCAGATCCATACGAGGAATGGAAGAACACGTGACATATCCCGTGGGGTATGTCGCGCGAAGAAAAACGTCAGGTTGAACACGTTCAATACTGTCGCCGTTGTCACAGAGAACACGGGCTAATGACGTCTGTTTGATCTGAATCAGCTGAGAGTGGTCGAACGTGGAAGGATTTTCATACCAGAATCTGAAGGGAAAAGGTTTTAGTGAATTGTGAGTAAAATGTCTTTTCGTTTTCCTTTCTTGTGAAACTGGCGAGACGCTTTGTATTATACACACGAATGTCGTCACGGACACCTCACTAGAACCCAGATCCTTGTCTAAAATTTTTGCCTGAAATGATATTTAGGACATGTTCCCACAACGCGAATCGCCCTATTTTGATGTCAAAATAGTTTTTCATCTAGGATTTCGGCGAAAAAGGTAGTGAAATTTTGCTTTAAATCCGCAAACCGAGCTCCCAATTACTACATTTCGCCAAACATTTTCAAATATTTCGCCCTAAGGACAGAACAGATCTTGGAACAGGTCTGAGTCCTAAGGAAGTATGCATAGCACAAGATTTCAAATTCTCACAAATAATTAGCAATTCCCTACCTGTCTCCCGCTCTTATCCTCCTAAACTGCTCAGCTATTATACAAGTAAATGTAGGTCCTAGCAGCGAGTCAGGCAAAAGTTCCTCCAGGAGACCGCCAACCCATAAATCGACATTAGAAGGGTGATTATACAGCTCTTGTAGCTTCTGACGAATATCCGCGTCCACTATCTCTGTTTGAAAATCATCGAAGCTTTCAGCCGCAGAAAGATTGCAGAGACCTCGCCAACTGTTATAACCTGCAAGGAATTAGGAATACAAACATGAGTCTGGCCAAAAAGCTGGTTGACATTACGTTTATAGCGTTAATTTTCAGCAACATATTAGGGGCAAACCGGACGATTTTCAGCAAACAGGCGAGTCGAGGATACACTTAGGGTCACTTGTCCACCACTGATACTTTAAAAATCAGTTGCAAAATGTTGACAGATGCATCGAAGTTGTTATGTCATTTATCTTTACAACTCAGTTTGAATTTAAATCGGAGGATCTAGACTGGCTGATGAGGTTATATATCGGTGAGATCCCGGGGTGAAAAGGAAGGAGCCTTATTTTTTTGGAACAAAATGTCGACACCGGGTCATCTGGTCCCCTTTCTTTTATCCGAATCTGCTTCATGCCTAGTGATGCCTTGCAATACGATAATCATATTAAAGCACGAAACTAACCTGGCAAAGCATGGTCCCTTCCACGCTGAATATTAAGGGCACCAAGATCCAGGGCTACCTCATGAGCCATCTCAAAGAGCCTCTCTGTGAGCTCCGAGTTCAGAAGCTCGTGTTTATCATCGCGGCTCTTTGCGGCCCTGCCGAACAGTCCGCGGAGGATTGGATCCACACCACCCTCGGTTACTAAGCGATAAGGCGAGAAGAAAGCCTTGTGAAGGGGGATGTTGCCTTGTTCAATTGGCTGAAACGAAGAATTGAGACGGAATATAATGGGATTAATCAATCCATGGCCGAATCTGAAAGCCGCAGTGGCAAAGGAATTTACAATTCCCGCATTAATATTCGGTTCGTAGCCGCCGTATGGTCCCAAAAGTGCCATTCCTTGAGGACCAAGAATCTTGGGTAACCATTCTGTGTAGGTAATATGCTGCATCTCAGCCCCTACTATTTTACGTGCCTCGTGGTACACTTTGTCCCCGTCCCAATGTGGATTTAATTCTCCCAGTTCTTTGGCAATGCGGTTGTGTTCGCGCATCCATATAGTGTGCATTGATAGCAAGCCAAGCTGTTCGTTGGCGCGGAAATCGCCTGCCAGGAAGCATGGGACGGGGCTGTCGTCTGCTTGTAAGCATTCAATAGGGGTGTCGCGGTTGAAAGGAAGTAACGGCTTTCCGCTGCCAATGCTAGAATTCGACTTGAGTAATCCCCTGCTTTCAAGATCTCGTAAGTTCTGCACCTCCTGTTCGGATGAACCGTACACAGTTGACGCATCGATATACGATGTTATCTGATTCATCTGTTCTCGTGGAGACACTGCACTGAAAAACACAGAAGTCGTACCGGTGCCGCAGACAGCGCTCGAACGCGTGAACTGCATACATCCGTGCCCCTTGATCCGGTGATCGTTCTCTGGGACGGGAATAGGGAAACATGGCGGCTGATTGTCGCAAGTGCTGTACTGCTTCGTGCAATCGAGACCGTCGCTAAATCTCAGTGTACTCAAACTGCTGACAATAAAGTCAATATCGTGGTCTAAAAACTGCCCCCACTGCATCAACATGTGTGTATATTTTTCATCATCGCTAACCTTTTTGGACGAAATCAGTTGCGTTGACACAAGCCGTGCGCTAGGCTTTCCTCCGGTTTCTTGCCAACCAACGGGCGTGTTGAAGCCGTTCTCATACACGGGGCTCAGCAGGCGTTTGAACGGCGTCAGAGACGCACCCCACATCGGATGTTGAAGGTTATTGCACGTTCCGTCGATTGTGCGGTATTTGCGGTGAAAGCACATGTCTGAGCAGTTGTTTATTCGGCGATGTGCGCTGCAGCCTGAGAGATTAGCAATCATATTCACGTGCGCAGGAGAAAGCAAGTGAAAAAAGTTGTATTTGTCGCTGCTAATGTTGACTCTGTCCATCTCTTTAACGTGTTCGTGCACCAGCTGTATCGTGCGCTCGAAGATTTCCGCTGCGCGGGCGATCTCTTGGGCGGCAGGTGAAGGAAAGCGGAATAGAGCGAGAAGATCGCTGGGTTTTCTTGGCTGCGGGTTTTCAAACAGCTTCTGTATGCTGGCGTTAAGGGCTCTATCCACACTGTCTTTGGCCCGAGCAAGTGATGAATTGACAACATCGGTACCAATCAGATCCTTATCTGAAGGGACTAAACAGTGGAAATCCACAAATTAGGGTCAACTGCTTTTGTTCCCAACAAAACAGACACATATGACGTAAAAACAACTAGGTTTTGATTACAGCAGTGCAAAAACCTTCATGAAATGCTGGGAAGGCGTAGAAAGCGATGGAAGGTTCAAAATCAGGCAGGATTTGAGACGGATTTGAAACATATAAAGTCATTGTACCTTGTTATACTCTTGTCTTGCTCAAAGTAAACTTTCAGTGAACAGAGCCTCTTATAAGAAGACACACAGTCATGGACCCAATGACACAATAACGCTACGTACTTTTGAATATCCCATAAGTGTGGCTATCAAAGTGAACGTTTTGAGCAGTATTTTTCTTTGATCACCTTTCTATTTTCGCATTCTTAGAAATGACGAAAAAAAATCAAGGACATAATGGATCTTACTTTGCACCGTAAGTGTCATCTGAGCAGAGGCTGCGCCGATGGTGTTTCGGGCCGCACACTCGTACCTCCCTTCGTCAGCCTTGCCAACATCCCGGATGGTTAGAGTCCCGGATGAGCTAAACGAATATCTGTTGGCCTCTGTGATGTACACATTGTTTTTGATCCAGGTTATGATTGGCTTGGGAGCGCCATAGGCGGAGCAGCTAATTTGAACTGTTTGTCCAGCGGAGACGATGATGTCTGTCGGAGAATCCACGATGGAAGGGGGAACTGAAGAAGCGACAAGAAGGAAATTAACGAATGCTTTTAAGCCAAGTGAGTCAAGGACTGCGGAGGCATGCAGCCATCATATCAACAAAAGAGTAATAATAATAACATCACAAAACTAAGTAACAAAATCAGAACTGAATTGTAGAGGTTTTACATGTTACTTTAACCGTGTAGGTCCCGTTAATGCCATATGGCGCCTCATGCAATAAATTTGAGATATTTTGTAGCTTTGAACTTGAGTTCTTTCCAGAGCGAAACGTTTGAATACAAGACGTCAAAAAAAGCTCCTTGACATAAGTTAATAAAGGTAGCTTTTTGACCAACCTCGTGGTTTCACCGTCAGGAAAGCTCTTGCCAGTCCCACTCCAATGACATTGATCGCTTGACACTCATACTGTCCGTGGTCACTCGGCGAAGCATACACAACTCTCAGAGTCCCGGATGGCAATACAATATGGCGGTCCTGAGACGGCAGTCGGTCGCCATCTTTGGTCCAAGCGATGGCTGGCACTGGGTAACCGTTCGCTCGGCATTCAAGGTTGGCTGTGCTGCCTTCCAGTACCTCTGCGCTCTCCGGTCTCTTGGTGAATCTCGGTGGAGCTGAGAAATTAAAAACCTCTTACAAGGGGCCCAATATTGTGCACTAGAACGGTACGGTGTACACTAATATTACAGTTTAAAAGCTAGGTAACGAAATTTCAGCTGCGGGTTACAGTTAATTTGGTAAGGTGCCATCCCTTCTCAACCGTTAGTTTGATCGACAACACTTTGCCTAATTTGCCGGGGACGAATCTGGCGCGTTTCATTCATTAAAACGGAAATCAAACTCTAATTGGCATAATGTCAGAAATGAAATGTGTTTCGGACTTCACAAAACCGTTCCACGACGACCCAAATAACTGTGAGAAGGCCATCTGAGAGGTTCGACTGAGCCAGCAGTTTTCGTGACAAAAGTTGTTAAGCAGCATGACGTATTTCGTATGGTATTATGTCCCTTGAAGTGATAGTTAAGTACTCGCTTATCTATTTACTTTTTTGATTGGTGACAAAGAAACGCTTGAGTTAGAGTGCTCTTTTAATACTACCAAACGGCATTGAAATAGCTGGGGTCAATTCTTGCATCATTTGAATGAGATCCTAAAAGCTGTTGAGTGGTGTACTACACTTCGTGACAGTTCGCTTTTTAATTTTTTTTCCAACAGAAAGTTTATAAATATTAGCAACTTGTGGTTTAGCGCTCTTTTAATCTCATACGTATTGTAGTTACCTGTTACCACCAGCCTCGTGGAAGCTGCCACACCCCCAGCTCTGTTAGTCGCTCGACACCTGTACATACCATGATCCTCCATGCGCACCTCCCGGATGAACAAGTCCCCGGATGGTCTTACATCATAATGGGGATCTAAGGCAAGCGGTAGTCCTTCTTTGCTCCATTCAATTTGAGGCCTGGGGTTACCGCGGGCGCGGCAGGTCATAGTCACGGAGTTCCTTTCTATTGATTCTATTTTAGGTCGAGGGTATTGAATAAAGAACGGTGGTGCTACAAAAAAGAGGTAATACATGTTCTGGGCCAGCAGCTAAAGAATAATTCGTTAAATGAGAGTAAATGAAAAATAAAGAAAATAACCCGAAGTCCCTTAACAAGGATTTCTAAATATTATAACGACGCTTATCGAATACAACCGAATACAAAGCGACACTCCCCCAACGTGTAAGATAATTAATAAAAACGATTTCACTCAAATCGCTTCGCTACCGCGTTCCCCGGTCCGTGGTCACGTACACTAAATTCACTGCTAGCGTGGTTCCCGATCCATAGCCACGCACTTGCAACACCTGCTACCGCGGCAACCTCGTTCGCAGGGTATCATCTTTTCCCGTTCAGGAAGAGATGAGACCGTGCTGGAAACGAGGTTGCTACCGCGGACCAAAGTCGGCAGTAACACTCTTAAAATTTCTTTAACCATGTATTCTTCTGTTCCTAACTCTGTAGCGAAAGTTGACCAACTAACCGTGCACAATGTACAGAGAACTGAGATGGTATGCGGATCGCCGAAGAAAGTTTTCAAGATGCATGACTGCGAACTCCGATCAGCGATAAGAGGTTTTCACTACACTAGAAAAAGTGGCGGGGTATTCTATAATGTTACCAGAATTAAATAATCACATTTTACCTTCCACGCCAAAATAATTCAACGCCGCTTTGCTAACAATCTCCCCAGCAGAGTTCTCTGCCACGCACTCGTAGTTTCCCTCATCATCAAACAAAGGGTTGATAATTTTTAACGTGCCTTCCTTGCTCATGATGTGCCGCTGGTCCTCTTGTAAGGGGCCACCGTCTTTCCGCCATGTTATGGTTGGAGTTGGTTTCCCTGTGGCCAGGCATCTGAACAGCACTTCGCGATCAGTGACAGAGACTTCTATACTGGTTGGTGTCTTCACAAATGTTGGTGGTGCTGTGACATAAAACGCCAGAATGAAGTCATATCTGCATGAGACTTACTACAAACCAAAAGTTATAGTGAGTCTCACTTCTCCCTTAAATTCCAGTACATCACGGGAATTCAAGTCATGACAATAGAGTAAGTAGCTTGTTGCAACGAAAAGCATGCCATTGGAAATGTCACGTTAAACGTTAAATAATTTAACTGACCCAACGAAAAACGGATAGATACAAAATGTACCCACATCACCAGGAAAGAATAAAAAGTCCGGGAAAAGTGCACCACCTAAACCGGCTTTTGTGAACTGACTTTCTCACCGGAGGCCGGTCTTCATAGCATTGATTTTCCGTGTTAACGGTCACATTTATGACTAATCGGAAACAGTTTGGGCCAAATATACGTTACGAAAGGCCGAATTGAAGAGGACTGCATATCTAGATGGTAATCGGGTGAGAAAAGGATCCTCCAGGAATGCAACTACGACTGTTTGTCAACATTTTTGCAAACTGATGCTGCGTCGTTCACACGTCATATACTTGCATTTGACAACACGAGTTTGAAAGCGTCAAGAGACCGTGTGAATCAGACGTTCTCTGTATGAAAGAACCAAATGCAAATATCTTATTGAATCGTAACTCACTGCAGTTGAAGTCTTCAGGTGTCAGCCTTACTAGCAGTTTTCCTCTTAGATTCTCTGGTTCCCCACAGGTTGCCGCGTTTTCAGTATTTGGAGTCTTCTTTAGTAAGGTAGTCAACCACAAGATCTCACACGTGCAGTTCAGAGGGTTTGAATCGAGTCGGCTGTGGAAAACACACAGCATGTTTATAGGAACAGCCAATTTCATTTCAAGTTTTATTTTGGAAAATGTTGAAAAGCAAGAAATTAATCTTACTGATATTTTGGGGAGTTGGGTTGGAATAGGGGTGGGTTCGAACAGAGGTGTCACAAGTGGGCTGAGTTTGTTGCTGGTTCTCGTTCTTGCTTTATTGGTTTTCTCTGCGTTCTCCACCCTTCATATATTAAATCGAAACATTTTTACGTTCGATCTGAATACCTGTAAAACAGAGTGAAAACGTCACGCAAAGATCCTGTGGGTGATGTGATGTTCCTCTCAGCTCAAAGGGAGGTGTAACTTTGAAAGAGCATAATTTTATTGCGAGCCTATTTAGAAAAGCGTTAACACTAGGCCTCTAAGAGGAAAATAACAACTTACAGTCTTCTCAGTGAATGAAGATTTTTGAACAGTCCTTTTGGAACAGTTCGCAGTCTGTTGTGATGAAGATATCTGCAGATCAAGATGACAATGTCTTCAGACAAACTTGACGACAAATCTTTACTAATTGTCAATAGTATGATGGGTTAAGCGATATAAAGCAGAAAAAACAAACACTGCACTGGACTCGCTTACTAAGCAACAAACGATGTATTTCTGAGAACTTACAGTCTCTCGAGAGCACTTAGATCACTGAACGTCTCTGCGGGAATGTCTTCAATTTCATTTAAGTGCAAGTATCTGCAGAGAGAAAAGAAGTATAACGATTCTCTTTACTACAACCACGCACAGACCGTAACATTTTGGTCTTGCAAACGGAATAGTGTCAAATTAGGATAGCCTGAAAGAAACACAGCCTTAAACGTAACAGGGATGCACGAAAAATGAGAAGACCAAATAGATTTCAAATCTACTGATTACCAAACAGTTCAAAACGCTAGTTATCACTTTTCCTTTAAAAACTTTTTGTCTTTCTTTTTGTTTATTTATTTACTAAGTAAGCCACCGAGCATATGCGGCACTGGTTGCGACAAGGATTTGGGATGATGATGAAGCGGGGTATATTTACAAAGAAAATAATGGTTTGGGGCTTCCAAAGATAGTTGTTGGTAGCATGAATGAGTTTCCACATAAACAAGTGACTAAGCGTTTGTTTTTGGCCTAAAAAAATGGCTGAAATGACGAGACAGTCATCTAAATGGGATGGTCCGGTCAAAAAGCGGGGTCTTCATAGTTCATTGTTTCCGGTCTTAATGTTTTTACATTTACAAATGCCCCATATTCAGCTGTTCAACATACGCATTTTTATGCCAAATAGAAGGTTTTGGAAGCAATTTCCACCAAACCGAAATTTAGACAATAATTTCTTCTCGGTGGAAGCTTGTTGTGTGAAAGTACGAGTCTGCCAACACCAGCTTGTAAGCTATGGGTTGTCGGTGTGAGGGGGGTGAATAAAATGTTGGAAGTAGGCCTATGGTAGAAGAGCACAAATCCATCAAGCGGGTAATAGGAAAAAATACTTGAAGCTTCAGTAATGGTTACGTTTTTGTACTCACAGTTGTTCAAGGTTGATTAGGCCACTAAACGCGTTCTCGTGTATACTTTTCAGCTCGTTATTGAACAAATATCTGCAAAGGAAAAACACATTATGGTTAAAGAGGATTGTCGAATTATAAATCTTTACTGAGATTTAAATCTTAACAGGCTCTCTAACCCGGCTGTTTGGAGTCGACCAAGAGTTTTGGGTATACGGTATACAGGGTTTTTTCACAATTGGGTACATAGTGTTTTTACATAGAAATATGGGTATTTAGTATATCAGTTGTTTCCAGCAAGAGAAGTTGATGACTTCTGGTATGGGGTATACTATGTCCTTGTCCATTTGAGAGAAATTTTGGGACATGTTGGGTAATTTATTTAAGATATATTGGTATACCGACCTCTCGGCCAGCACTGGCTGTTACTTTATCTTCAATAACAAACGAAAGAAATTAAACAACTTACAGATATTTAAGAGATATCAATCCGCTGAAGGCCTCAGCTTCAATTGTGTGGATCTTATTAGCGCTAAGAAACCTGGAAAGAACACAAAGACGGCAACAAATTAAAACTAGAAAACGTAGGGTTTGTGAAACGTAAACCTAGAAAGGAAGGAGGATTAAGGGGGAACCGTTTTCAAATACATGGTACAGAAATACTCACAGTGTAGTGAGATGCTTGAGTCCAGCCAAATCTCCATCGTCGATTATCGATATGTTGTTGAAGCGCAGATCCCTACCAAGAAGGCAACAATAATAGAAAATATTATTGCAAAAAGGAACCGGATGTTTCAATAAAGGCACGGCACGTGCTCCGTAATTGATTAGGGAAATTAAGCACAGACGTTTTGAGCTACGGACGCAAACCGGAAGTTGAATGTTTCCTTTGTTGTATTGTTTCTGCTCTCCATCAAAGGATGGAATACTATTGTTTTGGTATCTGGTAGCTTGCCATTATGGAAGGGTTGGCATCAGAATGGTCAAAAGGAAAACCGGTTTTAAAACTTTTGGTTACCGTCCGTGGATCAAGAACTTTTGTTCTTAAGTTCCCTATTAAAGAAATATTCGCTTGGCTTTGAATTAATCAAAATTGCGGCAACGCAAATGACACCTACAACCAATCAGCAGAACTCGACTGGTAAAAAAAGGCAGCCAGTGGCAAACACGTGACGACTCGGCGTATGCCAACAAGAATTGCTCTGGGTTTTGCACCTAATTGTTTGAAAAAAAGCACAGTGCAGTTGAAGCTCTGATTTGGCATAAGACTACGTTGCGGTAGTTGTGAAAAGTACTCCACTCAGTGCAATCAACATTACTCAACAAAGACAAAACGAACTACCGTTTCTCTAGCAGAGGTTAACCTTAAGTCACGTAATGTGCATGCGGTATCCTAATGAGTGACCATTCAGTTGAAAGCTACTGTTATTGAATGGTAGTTTCAGTCCTGTGCTATTTTCTAAGCTAAGCAAGGTGAATTTTAACTTTAATTTTGAGTCCGTAGATGAAATCCTATAGTGCGACCATATCATTACACTGGTCCCACAGGTTTTCCTCGGTTTTTTGTTTGTTTGTTTGTTTTTGTTTGTTTTTTGCTCAAACGAACTTGTGCCGTGAAGCGGCGACGACTCTTCGCGGCTTAAGTTCGTTTGCGAAATAGAAGAAAAACCTCTGGGACCAGGGTACCATATCCTTGAAATGAAAGCTATTGAGCAGTACTTTCCTGTTGTGCTGTGCAAAGTAGCTACAGATTTTGAGTCTGTAAATGAAATCTCATAGTACAGCCATACGAATAAGAGCTATTGAGTAAGCCTTCCCCGTGAACCTAGTTATCACTTTTCTTCACTATTTTGAAAGTGTTGAGATTTTTTCCAGAATGTTGTTAGTCATTTACCTTCAGTAAACACACATCCCGCTCTACCAACGACAACAGTATATCGGATTATTTTGCCAAAATAAAGATGAATATAGCCAGACAGGATGTCTTTAAATTCTCCACTAAATAAGATTGGAATCCACTTTTTCCTCTTCCATTAGGATTTCAAAAACAAATACTCCCACGAGATTAGCAGGATATCACGTAGTTTTTTTAATTTGTTTACTTATGCCTGCACGCCTTTGGACGTAAACCAAGTGAATGACCATAAGGAAGTCTGACCAATTGTAAAGAGGAGATTTGGAGGTTTACATCTCATTTATAGCCAGCTGTTCTCTTTACCAACATTTCCAAATTCCAATTCGATGTGGACGTCAAGTATTTACTGATGAGCCCCTGGCTCGGAAGATTAGGCGACTACTCCCTCACTATATATGACGTTAAATTTGATTTACTATTTTTTTTACCATTTCTTGCTTTATTTCCCAGGATTAAAGAAGAAAGTTACGATTGTATTACAGCATCGTGTTATCTTTTCTTCAGGTTTTGATCCTTAGGTTTCTTCTGACTTAAACCAAGAAAAGATCTACGCGATCAATATTTAACTCATGAAATTTAATAAAGGCTGAAAGCCCGACGAGTTATAGAGAAATAACGGTGTATGCAATCTCCTTATTTCGTCTTCATCTGATTTAATTCAGATTTGATGCTGAAGAAATCAACAAAGGACATGTTATTCCTGTGGCTTTCGACCCACGCAGCATGCAACCGAAACCGCTTCCCATGATTATTGTTATAGCACGGATAAGAAGCACCAAGAAATAATATAATTTGCACCAGTTTTGCATTTCAGATCATACGATGGTTTCACTAAGATTTAATTCTTCATTTTGTATCTTTTCTCAACGCATACGCAAATACGATGTTATGAAAATAGCAGATTCCGCGCTTGAAGCTTGAATGGGGAGAAGGCAAAACTTTTGAATTAGGCCAATCTAGTCATACACACGCCCAATAGAAGATTACCAAAGATTAAGATTAACAAGGTCATCCAGTTTAGATGAACACAAATATAAGCTTAGTTAATCCTCTTTAAATTGTGCTTTCTTAAGGGTGTGACTGACAATAAGCATTCACCTGAACGCAAATTAAATACTTCATCCAACTCGCGCAAAATATGGGAAAGGCTTTTTCTTAATAATGAAAATAGTCATTAAAGATGTGTTTGTTGTTCATCGTGGTGTGAGATAGGCAAGATGAACGTTTAATCATTTGTCTCACGATGGAATCGCTTTGAGTTGTTGATCGCGACGTTTCGATTGCAATACTGCGTCTTCATCAAGCGATGAGGTCGATTCCTTACGTGTCGCTATTTGTAACATGATGTCAACACATAAAAAGGCATACTACAATCGATAAAAGGCACTTCTGCGCGCCACGTGCTTGGATAGAAACCAACTACGTTTTCGAGATGTTGTCTTTGATCCTTGTCCATATCACGTTTTAGTAATATCAACTCTGCGGAACCGCATTCGTCGAAGAAAGAAAGCATTTTTTTTAGAGGCAACTTTAAGATAATAGTTCATGATTAATGAATAAAAACCGCAATCCCGGTTTGAAAGGAAACGTTAACACACCAACTGAAGAACGTTCCAAAAAAATCCTTTCAGAGATTTGTATTTACTTTAATCTGGCGACAGCTAGGTTATCCTGTCTTTCAGGGATATATCCGGCTAATTTAACGGAAAGAACCGCTCAGTACCATGAGAAAGTGCTGGTCAATACTGTTCATTTGAATGAACACACTTTAGGATTTCATTCGCAGACTCAAAGTTAGAGCCTCATTGTACAGCATAATAAACAGCAGAAAGGAAAACACTGCTCAAAAGCTTTCATTTGAATAGTCCCACCTGGAGATGTTTTCCACTCACTCATTGAACTATAGGATTGCACTAATCAATGGCGTTTATTTGAATGACGCAGAGCCACAATTTGTGGCATAACAAACAACTGAACACCAGGAAGTATTGCTCGGTGACTCTGAATGGTTACCTTTGAGGATTTCATCCACAGACTCAAAACTTAGAATCACCTTGTACAGCAAATCAAACAATACCACACGAGAGTACAGCTCAATAACGTCCATTTGAGTGGCCAGATGTACACATCCTCACATTGAAAAGTTGAACCTCATTGTGTAGCATAAAAAAAAAACACAAAAAAGTTCTGCTCAACAGCCAGAGTTTTGCAGTTTGAACCGCAAGGAAGGACTCAATGTAGAAGAGTCTTGACAGAATGAGGTGAGTTCCATATAGGATTAAATACGCAAGCACGGCGAGCATCCGTATCACTGAAGTGGAAGTTACAGGCGGTAGAAGTTTATAGTTATGTAATTTATTCCACTTCTTATAATAAACTTTCCCAAGCTAAAGCTGGAGGCACGCCGCCAATTTAGAAACAGACACAATCCAAAAATTCTCGTTTGAGATATGGAAACACGACTTAATTTTCAACCAATCGGACCCTGAGGAGAATTTGAATTTATCAGCTGAGTTGACAAGGGGAATTGGCCATCGTAAAGAAATTGAAAAGCCGACGTTTCGAGCGTTACCCCCTTCGTCAGCGAAGGGCTAACGCTTCAAACGTCAGCTTCTCAATTTCTTTACGGTGGCTAGTTTACGCTATCAACTCAGTTGATAAATCCAAATTTTGGGGATTAAATTCCCGACCGACGCAGCACCACAGTTTCTTTAGGAACTCATCCCTTCAATCGGACAGTTGGTTATCTTAAGGTATTTGGAAAATTCAAGTGGGAAAAATTGATGGCTTCCTTGCTTTATTCTCCTTAAATACCAACTAAATTTCAGTTCTAACCCAAAATTAAAGTAAATAGAAAGTAACAAACCACTGCATTGAGCATTTAAGGGTTGAAAAGAGGTCATGAAGTAAAACAACACTTTTCAAAAACAAATCAGTAACGGAATTTTTCTTTTGTCAGTGGTTACGAATTAATGGGAAAAAAACTCCAGTTCCACACAATTTTGGGCGTCTAAGGTTAAGGTCAACGCGAAAAAACGATAAACACAAAAACATTCATACAACCTTTAACCCTGAAAATTATATCCCAAAGCTTTTAATGTTCAAAGTCATTGACTTTGAAACCTCGTTATCCAATTAACGTCAACTCGTGCTTTTTAAGTCTCAGCGAAATAAAACCTTGTCTGTCCTTTATTAAAACCAGGAAAGTATCAAAATGAAACGGTCGGCCAGGGCACATGAGTATGGTAGTGAGGCCGTTGTGCTTTCAGACGAAAGGATATTTGAGGGTGAGAGACGGTTGCTTGAGATATGTCATTATCAAGCCGATCTTTTCATCACAGTCATTATAAACTTATAGAACTGATAATAATCTAAATCTGATGACCTCAGGAATTCCGCGTTCCTGAAAAATGTCGATGTAAACGGTTCAATTTTTAGCTTCTTTCCAGTATTAATTGTTAAGGTTTAAACAGTTGAATCAGTCTTACTTGATGGTGGTTGGCGGTCTTCCCTAAGGCTTGTCCGATGTTCACGATTTTGATCAGTTTGGGCGTAGACTGCGAAAAGTCGTCCTATTTTCTCCAGATCCTCAGCGCTGGCGGTAATGAATAATTAGGAGAAGAAAGAGGCTGTTCGTAGTCTATATCTGGTAATATAGACGTCGACGTCTAGAATACAGCAAGAGAGGGTTGACAGCCAAAGCCCAAACGTATGGGCACGGATTAGTAAGAGGCTATTTTAAGTCCGGAATCCGACAAGCCAGAATTCCGTGCCGAGGTTTGAAAGGTTAGGCCCTTATGTTTGCGCAGACTGTTCTGGTCTGTGAAAATGAAGTCCAGAACGCATCGCGCATAAGTACAGCAGTGACTTTCTTTTTTAATTCAAAAACCTGTTTAATACGACTACGTTTTGATGGCCCATCACTTGTCGTATTAACGACATTCCTCTAAATCATGGCACATTAGAGGCCTTCAAAAAGGCATGTTTAGTTTTGCATCCAAGACGATCTAACATAATGCTGATACAGTACACCTAACCTACACCTATCCTGCCTGGAACCTAGAGACGGCAAGCAACACCTTGCTGGATTCTGGTGCACATGTAATCCCTAACTGTACAGATCAGTTTTACTTGCCAGCCAAACCCATCGCGATAATGTATAAACATAACCTGAACAAAGGACGTTTTGCGGTCTGAACATGTGCCGTTTGGTCTCGAAGAAACCACTACTGAGAGACTATGGATAACCGCAAAAATTCCAAACTGAAGACGTAATTCTAGCCCGCATTCAGGGTTGGTTCTATGGTTGGTTAATAAGTCAAATATATATTGTGTGGTTGCTTTTTCCGGGGGAAGTTCCGTTAGACACGGAAAAACGCTGTGTGTTATTTAGGGAAACAATGGTTTACCACGAACAATGGCAAACTGACTCTTATGATCCGAGGGCATCCACGCTGAAGGCATTCCAAGTTAATGCTGAAACTGAACCAAAGTTTCTAACTTCAATGTTCGCTTCACCCTTTGAGATGGCCAAACCTTGAAGCAATATGATTCATATTTTTGAGTCTGAAAAAATCATCAAGTGTGACTACTCAAATGAAAGCTATTGACTGGATACTGTAACAGTTGTTGTAACTGAAATCCTAAGTGGGACTTAGTGTGAAAAACGTTTTTTTTTTTTTTGCTGGTAATGTTAGACGGTTCTTACGTTCAAGTCTATTGAGGAAATCTTAATATATTACCATTCAGATAAAAGCCGTCGTATGATACTATCTAATTGTCTAAATTGACAAAACGATTTTCAAGAATTTTTCCCTGTTTTGAACTCTTGGGACGGAAAAAGGGAAAACACCAAACCAAATTATTCTTGGCTTATGTACTACAAGTTCCCGGCACATTCAACAGAAACAACATACCTAAATTGGGAGTATTCCCCCCACGCACCACCACTTTCGTGCTAAGGCCGAGTGAATAGCAGATCGACCGTAATGTGGTCCGTGCGCAAAAATATCAACGCTTAAGTACTTTTATTTTTATGAATGTTGTCGTGTAGACTGGACCTCTATGGCTAGAGGTGTCACGAATTAAAATGATCTCGCGTGCTACGCGTATACGCAAGAGTATCTTAAAAGAAACACGCTTTTTGGGGTTTAGAATTGATAGCATCTTCACCGGTAGTTGTCAAAATATAGACATGACAACTTTTCTAGAAATTCCACAAAACTGAAAAAAAAACGGTCTTAGGAGTACCTTTCTAAGACCTTTTTCATTTGAATTTCCTTGAATGGTCTTCATTCCAAGTTCACAGCCTAAAATAATTCGAACAATTCACCAATTCAAGGCTCTAACACTGTAAGAGGAGAATGGTTAATTTCTATTTGAAAGAAGTTAAATATGTGTCCATTTTAACACGATAAATCCGGTTTTCCGGAAATGTCTCGCGATACAACGTGGTCACAATTTACTATTATAACACCAGAAGTCTTCTAAAAAGTTATCTACAACATTTGCACACAATGTACTGATAGAGGAAAAGGTTGAATGCAAGATCCAATCAGTTATTTTATAAATAGGCAAGACGTGACTAAATACTCTCGAGTGGATAAACACGCAGCCAATGTGTTTTGAAATGCCAGACTCTTTGAGATGTCATAAAGGATCACAAAGGTCGTCTGCCACAGTCGGTTTACTGTCAAACATTTGTACTATGCTTTCATAACGCCACGTTCTAGAAACGATCTAACACATAAACTAGTTGGTTGCGTCAAGGAGGTTTGTATTCTGCGATGAAGGCCGATATGAGCGGGCATTTTTCCATGAAAAGAAATTTTATGGGCAATAAAGTGGTAACGGTCTTATTTAGTTTGGACGAAACCCAGCAATACTAGAATTGCGAATTGTATGGCCATAGGGCTTCCACTTGTGTTTAAATCCTCTCAAAAGCCTCCTTAACAAATATTTTCAATTCAAAACATCGACGAACAATAGTTCATTTGTGAAGAAGAAAATTCTGCATGCGTTTATACTGAAATAATCAAAAGCGCTACTTACAAGACGACTGTCGTTGACGGAACACTCGGTATTCGCGACAGAGAGTGGTGATTGCAACGTACTGTGGGACCGGCTTGCGTCCTATAACAGAGACAATTCTCTGGGCACGTCCAACCCTTCCTGATTAAACACAGAATCAAAACGACGAGAAACATGCGGCAGGCAGAAGCGCGGACAGCACAGAACGTGTCGGGCGCCATCGATGCTGCCGCGACTACACGAGACGTTGTTGTCAACCGAAGTACAAAAGGTAGTTGCGCCGCGAAATGATCGGAAGTCTCAGTGCAGCATGCTGAGATGTGTGGGTCGAATTACGTTTCACATTTCAATTTTCCCTGCCCTGATGACTGATAAGCCAATTTTTCATTTCTATCAATTGCCCTTCTCAAATGACAAACCGCTCAATTGTTTTCGTTGATGATCGGAGAACTTTCTTTGATCACGGAAGACTTGCCAAAAGGCGACTCTGAGTCGTGAAACATAGAAGAGAATGAAGGAAAGAAGACATGCAAGGAAAAGATTGGGAGTGAAAAATAAAGGGAGGGCAAGTTAGGGAAAGTTCTTTCACCCCCCCCACCCCCTCCCCCCTCCCTTTTCTCTCCCCATCTTTTCTTATTTCCCTACAACTCAGATGAACACCTTGGGCAGTCTTCGCGAAACACGAGCGGCTTCTTTATCAAAGAAAGACTTTCTAACGGTAGTAGTCAACTCAACTCCACGCATTTTAGCGGATGATGCTAATTTATATTACCCTTTTCCCTCAATGGCGGCCAGGAGTCCAGACTCCTGTGTCAGCAATTTTTACAGTGTCGCATCAAAAATCAAGAACCGTACTCACACCAATACGAATCTAGAAATTACGCTCCAGTTTTGTGAAAAAATTAGCATACTTGTGCACAAAACTAGTAACTAGAATCTTTGCCTATGGATGACAAGGATGGAAATGGGTTGCAAGGTAAAAACGTTGGGCCATGCAACTAACTTTTTCACCTTAATAGCTAAAAAATTAAAACCTGACTATGGGTTTTCTCCCACTTCAAGACTGAATTCACTTGATATTTCCCTTTCAGTGCTTTAAGATCTCTAGAAACATTTGGTGTGGGAGAAAAGGTGAAGCAGTTGCGATAAGTAGACTAAATTTAACCCTTCCTTTCAAAAACCCTCATCCTCAGTTATTAAATTTCTAGCTTTCTCATTGGTTCACCGGAAAAGCTCTGCTTTCTGCCCAATCTTGTACCCAGAGCCCGCACACTTCTTGGTCAGCGGGTGGTCGCCGAGAGACACTCTGGGGTAGTGGAATAGAGCTGAATTTTTTTTTTTTGGATTGGTTGTTCTTGGCTGTTCACTGTAAGAAAACTAAGAACCGTTAACCGCAGGATTTCTGCGGTAACAATTACATTACCCCAGAGTCTCTTTTACTATGTCACTTTGGTTCTCCCATCTTTTCGCTGTGAAGCAAAAGTTTCGTCCAAGAATATGGGGAAAAAAAGCATCAGCAACCATGGAAAAACAATTATTCCACTAGCATTTGTTGGGTGTGAGGTGATTATGACCAAATTAAAAAAAAGTTTCAAACTATAAAGTATATAGATATTTGCAGCCCCATAGGATACGAATTTTTGAGCTACTTTGTCGGACAAAGGATGCCGAGATTCATTCTTGCCGTTATAGCCTAAAATTGTGAATGATTTTAGATTTATCGTTTAAAAAAGTGTAAAAAAAAAACATATATGGGGGTCTAGAGTAGGACTATTGCCCTGAGACGCCGCCCACCATTTCACCCAAAAGACCGAGTTGTAAATTAGCCCAGGATTGGTACCCTCTTGTTGAGCCCCGTTAGAAAAGAAAATTTGCTTCACATTGTTGCTCTCCAAAAGCTTCATAAATGGCCGGCGAACAGCATGTTAGGGCCGCCTACAAACCAAGGCAAAGGTGGATTCGACTTATTTCCTTCATACAATGAGCGCATATTCTTTTTTATTTTTCGATAATGAACTTTTCCATATAGGTAATTTTAAGAGTAACCAACGTTTTTCGAGAGTTCGAGAGAGTGAGTGAGATTGTATTTTGAGACGTGAAATTATATTTGCCACCCGTGCCATGTGCATCACACCCTCCTGCAAACCTCTTGTAAAATGATCTGTCTACCCTGAAGGCATGCATCTTATTTAAAACTGTCAGCCCTAAGAATCCGTTTTTGATTTCTTTGAGATTTCAGATCAAGTAGACTGTTTACTGTGATGTGTTAGTCGATGACAAAGTCATTGACTTTTGGTAAGGTCAACAAGGCACAAAGTGTCAAGACCATACGCTAGGCCGTTATGATAGCAATATTTATCACATGATTCATGATAGTGGTCTCCAAGCAGGTACTCGGGCAACCAATTAAATCTTGTATTGCCTGCTTTTCAACTTTGACTGAAATCATAATTTATTTAACGCTTTATAGACTTGTGGGCCGCGAGTTTTGTCTACAGGTCCTTAAGAAGCCGTATTTGACCGGATAGGAGAAATCTGACAGCTGGAGGTATGTCTTGTTTAAAAAATACGTCGCGAGAACTACTGTTTATTTTTTTCTGTCATAACAGTTTGTTATATTCCTGTATATTAGTGTATATCACCAGTCTTTAATTCGTTATCTCCCAGCGGGGAGATAAGTAGTAATATCGACAAACGTAGCCTGCTTGTAGACTTAACACTCGACGAGTCGAGATATAATTGGTGGAGCAGGCAACCATTACTTCGTTTGTTTAGGGAGGAAAAATAGTTAATTACTGAGATTTCCTGCTAAGTCTTTGACTCGATGTTATCCTTATTCCTTCACTTATCAAACCATTTCCTACTGGGAGCGTAACCTTGAGTCATGTAATGGGAAAAGTCCGTGGACTAAACTCTTTCTGTAAAACCATTGGTAGTGTAATGTTAGTTCCAGTGGAACTTGTTTGTTTTGTAGTGTTTTGAAATTGGGCGTTCCACATAAGATTAAAAGAGTTCAAAACCTTGGCGTATAAACTTTAAAACACCTGCTTCAGAGCTAACTGGTGTTTGATGCACCAGTAAGTCGTTTTGTAGTTCTGGAGAGGGTAGTAATAGACGGAAAAATGTGGTCCAAAATGTGCAGTTTTTTACTTGTTTTGTTCTAAAATGGGACTTGATTTTGAATCTATTGAATATAAAATAAGGCATGTTTCCCCATTTCGATTGCATATTACAAAGACGAAACAAAAAGACATTTACTTTCCAATTAAGGATCTAAAAGACCGCGATCTTTGTTTATCAGTGAATAGAGGATGGCGATTAACCAATCAGATCCGCGTATTTGTAATACACCACGATGGCAGGAGCCGACGATGGTTGTCCACTCTTAGATGAAGTGTTCTCATTTGTTTCAATGGTGTCTCAAGCACTCACTAACTAAAAGACAAACAATCAAAAATTAAACCTACCGTCAAATAGGGTTGGCGAAATTAGTGTTACGCAGATTAAACCAAACCCTCGAGCTCCGAATCCGATAATTCGGAAAAGAAAACTACTTGAAACATTTCGAGTTTTCGAAAATTAAGGCAATTTTCTCTCAAGGTCAAAGACTGTTCACAAAGGTAGTAAGTAGAGCTGCTATTGACACCTAACCTCGTCGAGTACCATTGGCTCTAGCTTTTCATTCTACTGATCAATTCCCCTGAAATGTTATATAGCCCACTAGAACATATGTGTTTTAAATCCAAAGAGAAAAAAAACTTGACTGAGATAAAACTGAACAATGAACAATAAGCATGAAAGGCCTTGCTCGAGAGCGCTTATCTCAATGTTTACATTTGAGATTTTATGCCCATACCCAAGCGTTTGTCACCATGTCAATTGCAAACCGGTAGTACGACAAGATAGTGCTGCTAAGTCAGTAGCTTTTATTTATGGTCACACTATGCATGGGATCTTCACCTCAGACTCAAACTTTTCAACCACTTTGAGCAGTTTACTAAGGAGCACCAAAAGAAAGTACCGCTCAGTATAGCTTCAATTAAAATGTTTTTATGTGTAGGATTTTATCGAGGAACATTCATTTTTAGGAGCAAAGCACACACTCACGACTGGCTAAACAATCAATCTTTCCAGTCAGTGGAGGGGGACAGGAGCGCGGGAGACCGGGAGAAAAGGGGGTGGGAGATGTACGGGAGGTAGGAAAAGAGGGGGCGGCAAGCGGAGTTCTCAAGGTGGCGGAAAGCCGGAGAAATAGGAAAAATTATGCAACTTTGCTCAACATTTCGGAATAGAAAAACCGCAGAGAGGCGGAAGCCAACAAATATAGTGTAGGAACCGGGATTAAAGGGTACAGGAAGGGGAAGGTTTAAACCCCCCTGTCTTCCCCAAGTCACTGTTTGCGATTGATGCACCCATCCCTTTTTTCACCATAGGAGCTCATGAGCCATGTTCCTCCACACGTTTGGAGCATTATTCGTCTTTCTGTCGGCAGTGAGGGCTCAAACGCCTAAGACGGCAGGTAATGTACATGTGTCACGAATAACAGTTTATTATTATTCCACTCTTCCGTCATTTTACCATATAAGGTCAAGAGAACGCGCAAAATATGCCACAGTATTACACAGTAAAATTATGTATTTCACTGCAAATTCCAGGTTTCACAGGTTTTCTGGCCGAAGGACTGGAAAAAAATAAATTTTGACGCGGACATTTTGCTCAATGCTCGCATAAATTATTATGCTCGTAGTAAAAATACTACTCAACTCGCAAAATATTCGCCCGTATTATTTGTTAAACCATCGAACAAGTGTCATTTTTAATTACCGTAAGAGGGCAAGAGAATGCGCAAAACATGCCAGCGTATTGCGCTGTAAATCCCGCTTTGACCGGTTTTTTTGCTGAACGAGAACGAAGCAGAAACAAAATACAGTGGAATAATAAACCTCTTATTCGGTGTTTTGGTCGAGAATACGCGCGGACATTTTACTACGCAACTCGTAAAATATCCGCGCGTATTATCTACCATAACGCAGAATAAGGTGTATTTATACAGTAGTGTATCGTTTAAGAGCCTTTTCACAAATAACTTTCTCGTTGTTCTTATAGTGTAACTGAACGTGAATGTGCGGCAATTTCGGGCAGAAACTGCAAAATTGTTCGAAAATAAATGCCTCTAGTCCATGTTCGTCTGTATTGTAATGCTAATGAGAAAACTTATCTGTCAGTGAAAAGGGCCAAACTGACTTATTATTGACTTTCCCTGGACCTTGAATGGACGAGATTAATCACGTGATAGGATAATACTTGTCCGAGGAGAAAGAATTGAAGGCCGACAAGAATTCACCATAAAATGTTCTTTCAGTTCTACTGGAATAAAAAGCCAAAGAGAGGACAACTGATTGTTTTGCAATGTAGAAATTATCACCAAAAAGAATAATTTGTAAAGAGGGCCTTCATAACTCTAGCTAAAGTTGGGTTGACAATGAGTCGTATAGTGGAGTTTTAATGAGTCCACGTGGTGATCTGATGAGAAGATATCATTAAGCTATTATTAAGGTCTATCGCTTGCTTCCTTTCGCAGCCCCTAACGGTGAAGAGTTGTTTCTAGAGAAGGAAGTACAGTTAATAAACAAATACCGCCTGATGCACGCCGCTGCTCCTCTCCAGCACTCGCTTGACCTAACCAACAAGGCAGAGCTCTGGGCCACAGAACTGGCCAACCAGGATAAAGAGAAAATTGACGTCAACTCCAAATATGGACAAAACATCTTCTCGTCCAAGGACACGAAAAACCTTGCCAGTAGAAGCGTGCAGTCGTGGTACAATGAAATCAGGTTTTATGATTTTCACAGCTCAAAAGGCTCGTTGAAGTCCTCTTATTTTTCGCAGCTTGTTTGGGTTGGATCACAGGAAGTTGGGATAGGAAAGGCTGTGAGCGCAAGCGGAAAGACGTACATCGTGGCTTTGTTCAATCCGCCTGGGAATAAGGGAGATTATCTTCATAATGTGAGGCCGGTAACAGGTCAGTAAGATATGTGTATGCTGTGGCTTAAATTTGTTTTTGGTCTGAAATTTTTTCAAATCAGTTTGATTTTAGTTCACTTTGTTTCAGATTACTATAATGAATCTGAGACAAAGAAAAATGAGAAATTTGAAAAATTTCAAGCCAAAACAAATTTAAACCTCAACATATAAAAGGCTCGTTTTTTTCAAGACTATTATTAGCGCATGCGTGAAATGTGTGAGAGAAACTCAGTACTAACAGCGACCATAGGTGATTTCAATTCTAATAAAGACCACTACACAATAAGAGGACACACTGAATTCTCGTTACTACGTTAACAACACTTACGTAGGAGAATCAGTGTTCCAATTATTTGACTTGTAGGACTCAACTACAAGGGCCGGCAGCTGGCGAAACTTGCCGGCTATTCCACATGACCTCGCCGCCTATTTGATTGAGAAATTACCTTATATTTTATGACTAACATGAGAAACATTCGCTTCAAAACACGAGCCTTGGATCGGCGAAGATTTATTCATGAAAACCAAAAGAATCTTGTCCGAACTCTGAGTAATTTCAGAGGCGATTTGTGTGTCCTGTTCTGTTCAAATACCCTTATTCTTGCTCCAGAATGCAGGAAATGCATTCTAAGAGGCCCAAATTTTCACAATTTTCCGAGGTCGAATACCCCCGGACCCCCCTAGAATCTCGCGCCTTCGGCGTGAGCAGTTCATTCTCCGCCTATTCCTAAAATTTTGCCACCTATCCAGATTCCTATTGAAAACCCCGAGTCGGACTGATTGTCCTAAATTAAGATCTTCTCACGGTATCATTGATTAAACAAACACTAAGGAAATTGAATTTTTTTCCTATTCAGGTAGTGGCGTTGGAAAGCGAGGACCATGTAAGCTATTTCGCCCTTTAACTTTACATCTCTGTATTACTTCACACGCGGTAATCAGAACACAGAACAAAAATTATTTGCATTTGAGTTAACTTTACTGCTGCTACTACTGCTACTACTACTACTACTACTACTACTACTACTACTACTACTACTACTACTAGTACTACTACTACTACTACTACTACTACTACTACTACTACTACTACTACTACTACTACTACTACTACTACTACTACTACTACTACTGCTACTACTACTAGTACTACTACTACTACTACTACTACTACTACTACTACTACTACTACTACTACTACTACTACTACTACTACTACTGCTACTACTACTACTGCTATTGCTGTAAAATCTGTTGTTGCACTCAACCTATCCAGGGCGTAGACTGTTATTCCATAAACAGAGGAGAATTTCCTACAGTCCTTTCTACCTTTAGCCTGGTGAGCTGATTTATGCAAGTAAACAAAAATCTGTTGATACCTTGTGTGAATTGTTTCTTCACAGCAAAGTGCCCCGATGGATACAAGCTCTATAACAACGTTTGCTACAAGTATTTCCCAGGACCGGTGAACTGGGTTCAGGCTTCAGAGAAGTGCGCCGCCGAATTTTCTTCTCTGACGTCGATCGAAAATCAAGCTGAAGAGTTTTTCATCAGAACTGTTTTGGTGAGTTTAATAGTACAAATACCGGAGTACATGGAATTTTGGAGGAAGCGGTAACCGTGACCCGCAGCGTGAGGGAGGGAGAAACAAATAATGTATTTAAAAATTAGCATACATGCTAGATGATAATAAACCGTTTTCAAGGTAACGAAAACCAATGCTGTCCTCAGCCCAATAAATACTGAGTACGTATTTAACTTGCTTCATTAACATCAACACCAGTTATTCCGGCAACAACATCAGTCACTCAGTCAGACAGTCAGTCAGTCAATCATTCAGTCAGTCATTCAGTCAGTCAGCCAGTCATTCAGTCAGTCAGTCAGTCGGTCAGTCAGTCAGTCAGTCAGTCAGTCAGTCAGTCAGTCACTCACTCACTCACTCACTCACTCACTCACTCAATCAATCAATCAATCAATCAATCAATCAATCAATCAAACAACCAATCAATTAAATAGTCACTCATTTGTGTGAAAAGCCATCTTCTCTGATGTTTAGTCCAGGTTCATCAACTTGGAAGGGCTTTCGCGTGGGCCTTTAGGCCAAAAAAGGATCGAAGAGATCTAACACATTCTGGAAAAGTAGTGCTTACTCCAGGCTTGGAAGACTGTTGATTGTTGATTCTTTCCTTCCCTGTTGCACTTCTCTGACTGGCCACTTTCATTCGCTTGTGCTCAAAGGACAGACTGCTTCCTCCCAGATTTGTTACTCCACTCTAATCTCTTTAAGCTTTGGAGAACCATGAAGATTCGAAGAAGTTTTTGTAGTCCCTTAATTATTGGTGATAAAAGTCTTATGCCCTCCTTTAATTTTCATTCGTAGACATCTGGCGGTGCATCAGATGCTTGGATCGGCATCAGCGACTTGAATAATCCTGGTATAATGTCGTGGTTGGATGGGACTGTAAACCACTACATGAACTGGGATTACTTTCAGAGGAATTTTCCTGGCAAGAAATGCGGCGTTATAAGCACCAACTACAACTGGAAATATAAACCGTGCGATAAAGGAAGAGGATTTGTCTGCAAGCGTCCCCTCAGAGGTCAGTAAAATTCACCGTGGAAATTTACATTGAAAGAAACGTTTTCCAACACCAGTATAAAATGGAATTGTGTAAGCCTTCTTTATGCAATTACATTTTATAATGGTTCTTTTGAAAGAACGTTTACGTAAAATAAACAGTTTCACTTTTTGAGCTGAACTTTCACGCCGTAAACAATTTTAAGGAACTGAGCCTTATCCCACGAAGTTCCGAGCTGCTCTTGGCTTTCCGAAAATCTTACCTGGCCTTATTTTGAATTACAAACCACATTTTCCCTCTTCGAAAAGAAAAGGAATCAGAATGAGGAATAAGGTGATTAAGGTTTTCCAACGAGATGCTCCATTCAAAGAAACCGTTGAACAAACCATGTGTGTGGGTGGCCCTCAGTTTCTGTAATTTAGAATTTCAGGGGCATCCAACGAGAAACTTTTAGTAAAATAATTGAAATATCATTTTCTGCGTTCTTAGATCGTTTTAGAGCTTTCTAAAGGTATATTTGTGTAAGCTAAGTTCGGCATTTTTTTTAGCTGAAAATTTAGGCCGGGGAAAAATTTTGGAAATAGAATCCTATCTGCCGAATTTCCGAGCTGCTGATGGCGCACCGTAAATGCTAGCTCACCTTATTTTATTACTCTAAACGACATATTTGTCCCTCCGAAAATAACAAAAGGCTGCATCAAAAAACATGCGATTTTACCCTATTTCCCATTGAATTCGATACGTATTACTTCAGTTGAAATATATGGATACTGTTTATATTCCAGGGCTCTCGCTATACATGGTAATCATTCGTTACGAAGATAAACTCTGGACGGACAATCTCTATTACCCAGGAAGCCCAAGGCAACAAGCCCTGAGCAGACATATCCAGGAAGCGGTAAGTCGATGCATGTTCATACAGTCACGATCAAAACTGTAACTTAGGCTTAAAGAATCTAACTGCAGGTCAGAACTGATGGCTCATGTTTTACGAGATTACAACACGAATAGATGTCATAACATCATTGAACAATGTTGGATGCAATATCCTTGGTCCACGAGGTGACCATGTTAATCCAATGTCGTCGAATATTGTGGGATGAAAATATCGTCGACCATGTTTGCGAGGTGGCCGTACAAATCCAGTATCGTCCAAAATCAACCAACATTATAGGAAAAAATATTATTCGCCTATGTACGCTGAACACATTGCCATACTAATTCAACATTGTCCAACACTATCCAACATTGTTGGATACAATACGTTTGGACTAAGTTTCACAGGGATACAGTGCCATTGACACAAATCATTCTTACCACTGATACAAAACCAGTATCGTCAGTCAAACTTTGTTGTTGGATAAAAATGTTGAATTCGTCTGACCTCCCTTGCGGCTGTCACCATCTTGTACAAAGTTGACTGGTGTATGGACGCCACGCCGGCAAAATAATTCAATGACTAGCGTTAACCGCGGGCCTTTAGAAGTTGATTGGTCTTACTTACTCTCCCTAGATTTCAGAATGAAAAATCGCCTTAAGCAATTCAGCATGCGAAGATCGAGCTTGATTGACGCCCTGCACGGTTCAAAATTGATTTCCCCCTTTTAAATCGACAGTTTCTTGCTGTATATGGTGACTTTGACTGGTTTGAAGAGGTGTCCCTGGATCATTTCAGGTACGTTTCACAGCTAATTAAAGAGCTCTTTAAGTGAGAAAAGAAACATGGGGATGGAATGCCATGAAAAAGGGGGTAAGAAGCGTAAGAAGGTGGTAAAGAGAGGGCGAGAAGATCAACAACTATGAAAAAAATTACACAAAATTCCGTAATATTTTGCAATTGAAAAGAGGCAAAGAGAGGGAAACCAACAAAAGGGGACGGGGAGGGAAACCGGAAAGGGAGAGTAAGGGAAGTGGAAAGATTGGACCCCTTATCCCGCAACCTTAACTATCGTGTGTTGTCTTTCACCCACTTGTCCTCCCATCATTTATAATGCAAGACGATTTTAATCTAGAATCTGACCTCGACCCCTGCTTATGATCAAAAAGATTGTCAAGTCATCTTCGTCCTTGAAGGACGAACACCATTAGGTTAAACAGGCAAGAACATTGATCTCGTTACATTAATTGGGCCCGCGGGTAATTAGGTAACTTAAAGGACAAATGGAGAGGTTCGCTTGACGTGAATAGAGTAAAATGGAGCTGTTATGTTACTTTGCAAATGTAATCTCGATTTACTTTCTCAACAGCAAAGGAGCAAACGGTAAAATATTGGCGTACATAAAATTAAGTTTCGCTCCCGATGATGACTCGCCAGCCGATCCAATCCAGCCTCTGCGAGATTCCATTCAGGGAAAGGGCGCTGGTGACTCTGCCAAGAGGAGTGTTATCTCTGGGACTCTGCACGGAGAGAAGGTGCAACTGATCAACGCAACACTGATTACTCGTAAGTTATACAATCACTGCATGCTTTTAACAGAACTTCCATGTCAGAGATTTCTGCGGATATAATAATCGAGCTCATGAGAAAAATAAGGAGCATCGAACAATAAAACAAGATAGACTAGTGACATATCTGTTTCATCAGCTGAAGTGCACAGATATCAAACAACAGTTACCCACTGACGCTTTTAAAACAACAGAAAAAGTAATAATAATAATAATCATCATCATCATCATTATAAAACAAAGGGCCACACAAGTTGACTTAAATGAATTACGTAAATAGTGACAGTTCTTTATGATGTCAGAAGTGCAAATCAAAGCCGAGCTGATTGTAAGTTACGGTAAAAGGGAAATATTTGCCGGCGATATTTAACAAGCAGGGCAGTTATTATGTATTAAGTTATCATTTAACTAACAGTAGGGATACGCTATGCCTATAAAAATCAATTATCTTTCTATTATACTTTTTTTCATTTCATGTCAACAGCGGACCAAATTGGTAGCTCGTGCCCAGATTATTGCGCTGCCTCACAATGTGCTCCAACCGCCTGTAGCCCGTGGTGCTGTGATCCCTTTGGTCAGCAGTTGTTACCTGGTGGAGTCTTTGGAGCACAACAACAGCACAGCTCCCTTGGCCTACAGCCACCTTACAACCCAGCCAATCAAATTTCAGCTTATCCACGACAAACTCAATTTCCCACGAGATCTCAGAATATGAATCCATACCAGGTCCCTCAACAACGCCAGTACCCAGTCCCGGCGCAACCAATGACGTATCAATACCCAGTTGTTCCTCAAGCGCAATATCAGTACCAAGTCCCCCCTCCACCACAGCAGTACCAGTTCCCACAGCAACACCAGTATGTAGCTCGGCCATTGCCGCAACAACAGTATCCAGTCCCCCAGCGATCACAGCTGTATTCTTTATTATTCCCCGCGCAACCACAGCAGAATCGGCACCAGGTTCCACCCCGGCCTCAGCCGTTCCAGAACCAAGTCACCCCTAACCCGCTGCAAAACCCACTGCAGTACTTAATTATGCCACCTAAACCACAACCCCAGCATCAAGCTCCACAGGCATACCAATCCATCCCAAGACCAATGTATACTCCATCGCTACCTGTGTACAAACAGGGCCCAGGTGATGCTAAAACACCATTACAGTTACAAGGTATGGTCTTCACGTACCCATATGCTCCACAGCCCTACCAGCCCGCTCCAGTGCCTCCTGTGTACATGCCGCAGTACTACCAACCCACAGTACAACAACCCAGGCAGCATTCAAATACCAAAGGGAAAGAGAACGAGAAAGAAAAAGAAACAGAGTCGTCGAAAAAGTCTCATGAAAAAACTCCGCAGGTCACGCCTGCACCAAGTTATCCTTTCGTGGGCTATGCACCCCAGGGATATGTTCCCCAAGGATTTGTTCCACAAACTCCTCTTACTCTCTATCCGAACCCCGTACCTCCTCCTCAGACAACTTGGAGGATCAAACTCTGTAGACCGGTTTTAACTATAGCGCGTCCTCCAGCCCCTGCCCCTCTCCCTTTCTTTAATCAGGGATATCCGATTCTAAGCCAACCCTATCCCGTCTCCGGCCAGCAGTTCCATCCACAAACCCCTGTCCCTCAGCCTGCCTCCCCAGGGCTTCGTCCAATAGGACAAAGACCTGGAACACCGCAAGTTATCCGCCCCCCGACAGGCTTTCCTTTGCAACCACTTCAAGCCTTGAACACGTATCGCCCTGCGCAAGTCCCGTACGCTTATCCCGCCTATCCCACGGGTCAGGTCCCACAGCGATTTCCATGGCAACCGGTGCAGAAAATGATTCAACCCACGACATGCCAGGCACCGTGCCCAGACTACTGCGCGCCCGCCTGTAACCCGCTGTGCTGTAAAGATCGTAAATGAGAGTCAGTGATATGCATAACAAACTTTGAAAGAGATCTTTTTGTTTGAGAGATCGGAATTAGATTTAAGAAACTATCGTGCTAAATCGGTAGATAGAGGAAATGTTTGGTTTGCTAGGGTTTGACATATCATTTTGGACACAAAGCTTCCTAATAGTAAGGCACGCAAACGAAGAAGTGACGACGACGACGATCTTTAGTGAGCGCAGTAAACTTACACCATAAATTTGGCCAACAAAATAATAAAACTTCAGGTTGACAACGCGGAAAACGAATTGCCGTTGTTGTCGTTTACAACGACGGATTTCCCAGGCTGCACTTGAGCCGTTCAACTCACTCCATGGTGTCTAATATCAGAAACTCACAACATAAAGGCCAGTATAAAGCTGTTTCTGATTGGCTATGAAAAGTAACTAATATGCGTTTGCTTCGGTTTCGAGTCTGTGCTCAGCGTTGGTCGCGTTCCGTTTAAGGCCGCGGGTGACAAGCTGCTCATGAATAAATTTATAAGGCAAAAGTTTGGTGGAGGTGCTAAAAAACGTTATATCTTGTGCGTTTGGGAGCCGATTCCGTTTAAACTTAACAGAGAGCTTGGTCAATGGTGGAAGTACAACAAGGTTGCTTTCGGTTTGATAGATTGCGCTTCTTTGCGATGCTATGAGCTCCCAAAGTTAAGATTTTGTAAAACGCGACTCCGTGTCCAAGCTTTCTCCTCGTGGAGAGGACAACACTTCTTGATTTTACCACTCATTGATCAGTTAAAACCTGTATTGTGTCACAACAGAAGCCGATTTTGTGATTTCAAGTTCCACTGAAAGTTATAAGCCTTTAAATCAGTAAAATCGTCCTTCTTCAAATTTGAAGCCTTCAAAATTCTGTTAAAAAGCCTGTTTTAAAAAAGTGCTTCAGTTGTGACAACCTACAACACACCTATTTTACCTCTCTGTTGTGTCAGTTCAGGAAATTCTATATCCGCACTGTATTCTTGGACACAAAATTGGTGGTTTTAGGACCTCCGAAGGCTTACCGAATAAACACGAATGTTTAGGTAAGATTATGCTAATTATGGAAATTAAATTCTAGCAGCTATTGTTCACTGTCCAGAAAAGAACAATACGTTGCAATTTAGAGATCGCAAATAGTTGGATTGAATAATATAAGCGTTTCCGAAGTTCTATGTTAGCATAGTTAGTAGAGGGGACTCTACTAACTATGATGTTAGCTATAAGAAGTATTATTTTAGTTTTTGCTTTGTTTTTTGGAAAACTTCTCAAAAGTTTCTATCAACATTCGAACGTAAAAAAAGCTGGACTTGACAATATTTTTTGTTTAAAAATGCTTAAGAGTCACAACTCCGTAGCACACGATTTAAGGCACGTGCAATTATTGATTCAGAAACTGAAAGTTTTACTGAAGAGCCTCTTCATGAATATGTCGCACAATGTCGCTATCATTCGTCGCACTTCGTACATACACTTTAAATAAATAAATGCTGATGACTTAGTTTCTCACCCGCGGCCTTAACCACTAAGTAGTTGCATTATCCGGATTTTGTGATTGATAATTATAATCAAACCAATTAAGGTTGCAATCTGTATAGTCCACATACATAGGGGAATCGCTCATGCAGATTGGTGTCATAAACTGCCTTGCAATAGCCCAATTTCGATATATTAAAATTCAGTCTTAAACAATGGGCATCATTTCGAGGCTTAGGGGAATAAACTCATATAAATCCTTATATCATTCCCCCAAGCCTCGTAGTGACGTCTATTGTTTTAAGTTGAATTTTAATATATCGAAATTGGGCTATTGTGTTTCATTGGCCTTAGTTCTTGTCCAATATAGCATGAGTTCATTTTGGGTGTGAGAAAAATAGATTGTTCTTTTCAGTTCTGAGTTTTGTTCCAGCTAGCAAGAAAATCTGAAACAATCTAAAAAATCTAGGAACAAACTAAATCTGAAAATGGATAAAAGAAAGGAGCGCAGTCTGCATCTGATTGGTACAGACAGTGCGCAGAACGAGCCGACTTCTTCAGCTCGAAGCACTAATCCTGGATTTCGTCGGTTGCGTAAACTTTCTTTTCAAGGTTCCAACTAGTTCGTTTTACTTTGAGTTCTTAATTATTGGTTTGTTGCATTATTTTAGCACGATGTGACTTTTTAGATTTCAGGGGTTACTTTGATGGTTTGTTTGTTTGTTTGTTTGTTTGTTTTTTCAAGGCGAACAATGGAATATACTGCTCCTCAAATTGTCAAACAATATTGTTTAGTCAGATAAAAGTTCGTGTAAATAAAGACGTCTTGTACTCTTAATTTATGTGCGTGACTTGGGCCTATAATGTGCTGCAAAGTATAGAAAAAAATTGTATGTGTTAAGGTTTAACGGAATGGCAAGTAAGTAAGTATATAGTTATCAGCTAGGAGCACTCATAATGCATTGCTTTGCCGGCTGAAGTACAGTTAAGGTATTAGGAGGGGGAAAGAATTACCAGTGATAGCTTTGCTGTGAATAGTATTTATTTTATTAAGAAAATAAAATGAGCGGAAACTCATGCTTGTGTATGTGTTATCCTAGTTTGAACCTGTATTAACCTGTATGCAGATGTCTCTTTTCCCTTCATAATTGGTGTGGGGGCTGGAGGAGGTTAACGGAAGGTCTATACCTCCCTTACCCTTTACTTCCGGTTCCTGTGTGCTGCGCAATATTTTACACTGTTTCTCTCGCTTCTCGTAGCTTTGCAAATGTTGTTTAGACCATATTTTCAGCCTTCTACCTACCCATTCCCTACCCGGCCTTTTTTGATCGCGGATTTCCACCTTCAACTGAAATATAAGACTGAATGAAAACAGCGCAGCCAGCACGAATTTCCGCTGTCCAAGACCATGCGCACAATTAAATGTTATATAGCCTGCGTAGCTTGCGGGATTTGCTTGCGCAAGGATTGAGCGGCGGAGCCGCGAAGGCTCATGACGGCTCCGGCCAACTACACAGGCTAAGTGTAATAAAAATTACTCTATTAATGTGTCAGGGCCTGCTAGCCATCCTTGCAAGGATGCCCATTTACCGTAAAAATAGTTATCCATTTCTGGAATTTGGTCTGTCATTTTCTGGAAATGGATAGGCATTTTTAATCAGGAACGCAAGTTCCATTTTTCGAAAATCCCGCTGAGTACAAAAACCATGAAAACACACCAAAATGGGCAATTTTCAACCTTGAAAAGCAGCAAAAATCTGGGCTATAGGATAGGAAACAAAAGCTACTGCGCGTAAAAGGTATTAGCCGTACAGAGTAGTGGCGAAACTTTCCAAAACAAAGCACTTTTCATTTGCATTTGTCGTCGCGAGAAAAAAGACAAGGTTTTGAAATTATTAATTATTCATAAAGTAACTCAATATTTGATAAAAATAACAGGGACGTTTTCCATAGATTTTGAGAAGTTAATTTACCTTGCAAAATGCGAATAAAATGTGGCCAAACGTTTTCAAGAATAACGATGAAAATTGAAAGAAATAAAATAATTGAAAAGAAACTAAAGTTACCTAGCATGCACTGCGATGCTAAATCTCAACTTGTCCCCAGTCCTTCCGGTTACGCAACAACCAACATGGCGTCTGGATTGCACCACGTGGCGACATAACAATCTACCGGTTTCTTTAAATTTTCTGCTGTTCTGAGGCCTTCCTATTACAGAGAACGCTACCAGCATGAAACCCTCTGAACGTAGAGATATTACGTGTAAGATAAAACGAAATCCTGGCCGTCGGCGAAAGGATGCTAGCAGATTAAACCTTTGTGGTGAACACAAATTTTTCGATCGCGAGAAGGAAGACGTAGACTTGAATAATTTTGACGCAATTTCTGTGGATAGTAGTTCTTCTTGTTTTTCAGATGACTCTTTTTGTCTTCAAAATGAAGGAAGAAACTTGAGAAATGGTCAATTTACAGCGAAGAATAGTTGCAATGCTACTAAAGTAATGCGTCCAGTCGCTTTAGACTGTGAAATGGTTGGCGTTGGCGACGATAAGACAAGTGCTTTAGCGAGATGTAGCATTGTTGACTACGAAGGGGACGTTCTTTACGACACTTACGTTAAGCCCGACAAGCCCATCACGGATTATAGGACACAATGGAGCGGCATTCGTCCCAAACACATGAAGAACGCAATTTCCTTTCGCTCTGCGAGGAAAAAAGTCAAACGGATGATCAAGAATCGTATACTCGTGGGTCATGCACTGCAGTTTGACTTGAAAATACTGAGGTTAAAACACTATTCGGATCTTATCAGGGATACATCTAAGCACATACCTTTACGAGCTTTAGCGGGGTTTCCCAGGAACTCTACACCTTCTCTTAAACGCCTCACAAGGCAATTGTTGAAGTGGGACATTCAGGTTAATGAACACAGTTCAGTGGAAGATGCCAGAGCTGCTATGCTGCTGTACAGGAAATGTGAGGCACAGTGGGAAAAAGACATCAAGGGAAAGGGTGACCAGTCTTATTTGGAAGATGCTTATTGGCCTAACTGGACAGAAACTGTCAATCAGTGGCAATAATCATGTAATTTATTAAGCTTGTAATTACTAAATAATTGTTCAGAGGGTCTTCAAAGGGTTTGTGAATCCTATTCCTCAGCATTTTTCTTTGAAAATGGCATTTTCCAAGTCTAATTTTACCAAACTAATATTTCCAGTGGATTTTTTTCCTAGCTTCTGTGTCTCAAATCTGATTTTCCTATTGCAAAGTTACCATTTTCCTTTTTGGTGACCTTCCTTCAGTTATGACGTCAATAAATTTTGATAACAATTAAATGAGGCAAACAATTACTACAATGTATTTTGCACGGCTGTTTGTCTGATCTTTGTCAGTTTCAAGTGCCAAATAAAGGTATATTGAAATATAACATTATGGAGGAACCTCTATTTTATTATAAAGATGCCTATCTGAGATAGACAGTGATGACTACTACTGAATTAATGTTCTCACTGACTGGGGCGGCAAACGCACGTAACCGAATACTGGGAACTTACAAGTAGCAGTTGTAAACCAATGAGGACAAGTCCTGGAAACATGTCCTAGTGACAAGTTGCAGGGACAGTCTGATTTGGTCTTTGGTTTTATTTGTATTTGGTGGCAAGGACTTGTCGCATGAACAGTACATGACGGAAAAAGCACACTGTGAAGGGCAAGTCCACAACTAGTCCCCTTCAATTGACAGGGAGATCCCTTCAAGAGGCCAATGTTTAGTTCACAAGAAGGGTACTTGTCCCCTTTAGGCCTTTCAAAATAACGGTATTCTACGTTCTTTCTGACCTCAGCTCTTCAACTGTTAAAGGAATATGGCTGTAAAATGTTTGGTCAGTAACTTCTATTACGTTGCAAACAATCATGCTTTTCACATTTTTCTCAGATTGTGTTGTTTCAGAAAATATCCATACTCCCCCCACTGAGGGGTTTTTTTGGTTTGAACCCCCCACCCCTCTGGAAATTCCAGTTTAGGTGCATACTTTCCTTTAAAAATTTGGCCTTTGAGACCCCCCCCCCCTCCTTGGAATTTCCAATGACCCTCTGTGGTGGGTGTTAAGATGTTTTCTGCAACCACACAGTACATTGAACAATTTACTGCTGTCCAACCTCAAAAACCGATTTTTGTCCCAAAAAAAAAGGAAAAAAAACCTTGAAAAGACATTACCCAAAATGTTTCCCCACCAAACACCCAACCTAAATGTCACATCTACATGTAGGTATGGGTATCCATTAACTCTAAACTACAGTGAAGCTGACTGATTACAATGCAGTTGAATATGGTCTTGCACCACCTGACCCATAGCAGGAGTGAAGAAACAGGGAAAGCAACACAAAAATAAAACGTGCCCCTTCCCACTCAGTCTTCATGTATTTTATTTTTGCATCTGCTACCTTTGTGTTTTCCCAATCCCACAATCCAAAAGCCTGAAAAAACAGGCAACTACCACTCATAGAAAATCCAGATTATAATATTTAGTCTAACTGTTTAGGAAAATCACTGCAATAAAATATTAGAAACAGCATTTCCAAGAAAAGCTTTCTTTCCAGAGACATAGCATAAGCAATGGTTCTCTATCCATGAAAAGACGATGATGCTTGGGCCAGTTTTCAATAGACTACCTTTGTAGCATACATGCATGTAAAACTGGAAAGCTTATTTTTACCAGCAGTCCGTGTCAGTATACAACCGTGTTGTTTGCTGTGTTATGCTGAAGCAAGCTGCTTCCTCTCAGGTGCTAAAGACTTTGTGACAGCTATTTTTAAATAGAAATACTAGAAACTGAATACCTTTTGTTGTGAGTCATAAGTTTTGAGCTTTTTGTGATATAACAAGAAAAGTACCAATACCCCATCTTTACCACAACAAATCCCAAGTCTTGTACTATAAAATACAAAGTAGAAAGTTCACATCTACATGTAGGTATGGGTATCCATTAACTCTAAACTACAGTGAAGCTGACTGATTACAATGCAGTTGAATATGGTCTTGCACCACCTGACCCATAGCAGGAGTGAAGAAACAGGGAAAGCAACACAAAAATAAAACGTGCCCCTTCCCACTCAGTCTTCATGTATTTTATTTTTGCATCTGCTACCTTTGTGTTTTCCCAATCCCACAATCCAAAAGCCTGAAAAAACAGGCAACTACCACTCATAGAAAATCCAGATTATAATATTTAGTCTAACTGTTTAGGAAAATCACTGCAATAAAATATTAGAAACAGCATTTCCAAGAAAAGCTTTCTTTCCAGAGACATAGCATAAGCAATGGTTCTCTATCCATGAAAAGACGATGATGCTTGGGCCAGTTTTCAATAGACTACCTTTGTAGCATACATGCATGTAAAACTGGAAAGCTTATTTTTACCAGCAGTCCGTGTCAGTATACAACCGTGTTGTTTGCTGTGTTATGCTGAAGCAAGCTGCTTCCTCTCAGGTGCTAAAGACTTTGTGACAGCTATTTTTAAATAGAAATACTAGAAACTGAATACCTTTTGTTGTGAGTCATAAGTTTTGAGCTTTTTGTGATATAACAAGAAAAGTACCAATACCCCATCTTTACCACAACAAATCCCAAGTCTTGTACTATAAAATACAAAGTAGAAAGTTCAACCAGTTAACTCCCAGGAGAGCCTAAGTTCAGCTATTTTTAACTAGAAAAACCACAATTAAGAGATATTTTCTCCACTGTAAACTGAACACCTTTGTTAGGAGTCCTTAATTTAGAGCTTTTTGTGATTTACAAGAAAAGCACCAAAACTTAGTGTCACAAAACCCCATCTTTACCACAACAAACCCCAAGTCATATAGCAAATATACAATAAAAGTACAAAGTTCGACCAGTTAATTCCCAACAGAAAAATACCTCAAATTAAATACCCTCTTTTATGTATGTCTCTATTTTGCACAGTTCAACTGGCTCTGAAACCTTTTTCTAGGGTGTCCAAGCACCACCATGTCACTGCTTTCAGGGGATGCCATAGTTGCAGTTCAACTGCGGTGACTTGGCTACAGCTATAGAGCATGGCCAGGTTCTCTCAGTAACCAGATAAGGAAGGTTCCACTGTAGTTAAAATTAATTTTGACATAAAAATTTTAGCAAAATTTACATAAGAGAGCTCCTCTAAGGAGATATAAATAAATACAGCTGTTTGCATCTTATCCATGCGATAAACTTAAATATAATTATGCAAACTACACTGTCCACCAGTTTTTCCCATTTCTGATAACAATCAACTTGACACACCATGTAAAGACACACAATGTATACAAAATGTAGTTCCCTGGTGACTGGTCCTAACTTTTTTTTCTCACTGACTATGACTTCAACTTGTGCGCAAGCTTATCTTGATACTCAGAATGACTGTGTATTGCAGCAAGAAGTCCTTTTTCATTAGCTGGTTTTTTCCCATCCCCATACTCAATTTCTTCATTGTCTAACGTTGTCATTTTTCCACCCAGTGTTCTTAACAGAGCATCTCCTGAACAGATGTCCCATTTCTTGATTAGAGTCACATGGACATAAGCATCAGCGTTGTCTTCAAATAATGACAACACCTTATAACCAGCACCACCTGCTGGAATCACAGCAGATTGTGTACCAAATGCTTCTCTGACAGTAGCATTTACTTTCCCCGCATGTGACCTTGAAACTATTACTCTTGGTGTCTTTAACGCAGATTCTTTTTCTGAGGGAACTTTCACATTATCTGACGATCCATGACCCACCCAACCCCAGTAGGTCTGATGAAGAAATGGCTTGTGAATGATCCCAGCCACCGGTTTTCCTCTGACGACAATACAAATCATAGTTGTGACGTACTGAACAAGGTTTTCAGTATACTCTTGTGTGGCGTCAAGAGGGTCAATCCACACCAAGAGATTACCAGTAGAAACAAGTTCATCTTCCTTGTGGAATTGGAGTTTGTTACCAATGTTGATGTCTGATGTATCAGGTAGTTTCACATCTTTCAAATCAACATCTCCATGGTCGTGCTCTTCAGATACTACATCCAGTTTAGGGAACGCCTTTTTGAAGCCGTAATACATTATCCTATGGGACAGCATGTCACCTTGGGTTACAGGATTGTTGGCTCCTTCTCGAGTCTGCCCTTTGCTTTCTTCCTACAGAGCAAGGAATAAAATGATTACAAACTGTTTTCAGTTTGCCATGAGTATGGGACCACAAAGCAAAAATTTTGGGTCCCTGATGGGAATTGAATATTTTGCATTCTGATGGGAAGAAGCTTTAACAACAATAACAGGAAGAATCCTGTATTGTATGTCATGTTTACTAGGTTCACATGTGACACACTGGTCTCAAATAAACACTCTACACCCATCTGGAGTCATAAATCCTATTTACTGAACAGTTGTTACTGCCTATAATCTTTGCTTCAGTCTTACTGTATAGTTTACAGTATATATGTTGGAGGTTAAAATGAATTTCAGGTGAAAATGATTTCAAACTACAATCCTGGCCAGAACGTTTGGGACACTTAGCCAAATTTTTTGTAACATGTCAATAATATCTTCTTCCCCTCTAGACAATGTTGACTGTCAAGAGCCCAACACATTTCGGATACCTTGTACAGTTTCTGTACTTCAACATTGTTTAGGGGGAGTGGGAGAAAGAACTCTGTAAAATGCTTTTGGTTGGTTAATGTTATCGCTTATTTTCAAGTTGCTCACGAAAAAATTAAGAAAAGGCTAAGTGTCCCTTAACCAATTGGCCAGGATTGTAGTTTAATTTGCATTTCCTTTGTTTAATAGTCAATTGAAACTAGTTTGAAATCACTTTGGCCTGAAATTCATTTTAACCTACAACAGTTACTCATACTAACTTGTTATTTAGCTCTAAAATGTGCAAAAACCACCCAAATATACTCTTGTCAGGTAATTTCTGCTGCAACTTGCAATGCAATAGTGATGAGAGTATTGCAAGACAAAATGTAGAATATGTTACAAGCTGCATCATATCTGGCAATGTTGCTAAAAAAATTGAACACGAAGTGTTTTCTGCAACTTGCAGTGCAAACTTTTTGTTGCAAGACAAGTTGTGGCAAGGGGCTTTTAGACATTAATTCTCAGTGCCACTTGTCTAAGTTGCAATAGCATTGCATTGTACCTTGAGATCTATAAATGCTTGTTCAAGAAATTTCATAACACACTAAGGGGCTGATTACATGAGGCTGGCTGGCTCGGTTTGCCGGGATCTCGGCACATCTGGAAAATGCATTATAAATCAACTTTGCGATTACGTGGAAAAATCTCAGCCTGGCTAGCTGGGATCCCGGCATTGCGATGCTGGGATCTCGGCTTGCCGGGATGAAAATTTACCATGTAATTGTGATTGCCGGGCCAGCCCGGCTAGCCGGGCTAACACTTTCTCGTCACTAAATTTCGCTTCTGAGCAAAATGGCTCACCAGAAGATTGATATTTCTCATTCTATATAACACATAAAGGTTTATCAGACCATAAAGTTTTATCAGACCATAAAGCTATGTGAAACTGAAAAAATTACACTAAAATAATGGATTAACGAAAGTTAAAGCACTCGAATAATGCTCTTTGATGTAGCCATCTTTACACACGACAGCTTCTAAATTTAGCCGTAGGCGGGCTGGCTCGCCTCATGATTGTAATACCGGGATGAGCAGTCATTTCGGTAGACCAAGCCAGCCCTGCTAACCAAGCAAGCCCGGCTCATGTAATCGGCCCCTAAGTAATTTTATATGCTCATCACTGCAAATTTGATTGCAAGCGAACACTGACGATTTTCACAGAAGCGTAAACACTAAGCAATGGCTACCCTGCAAGCAGAGGTTTCTTGGTCGCCCTATGTTCCGGTGGGCGAATAAGTAACCTCTGCGCAAAACCGTCTCATTTCCTGTCGTGCATGCGCAAAATTCTTCATACGCGTCGTCACTTACCTTTTGCACGCATGTTCATTCGTGAGATAAACAAAACTTGTGAACTCCATAAATACGTTACTTGCACCCGCTTTATTTGAGCATTACTTTCAACTCCGGATAAATATCAGTAAAGCAAAGGTTTAACAATTGCTGCCTTATCTATCTCCGTATTTTCTGAGCTAGGAGAAATGAGAAAAGAAGTTTGTCACAAAAAAAAGAAAATCTGTCGCGTACAACAACCTTGCAAGCGTATCACAGCGCACGCACTTTTTGACAGCATTTACAGCATGCGTCAGCTTCAAACCCGGTTGAGAGCCGGTTAGAATCAAGTATTTTTAATTAATTCGTCTAAAATCCTGGACGGCGGCAGATCAAAGAATCAGACGGTTTTGCGCAGAGGTTACTTATTCGCCCGCTGTAACATAGGGCGACCAAGAAACCTCTGCTTGTAGGGTAAGCAATGGCCGGCAATATTCACAGAATTGTAGTGAATTTTAATCGCCAATATCTGACATGTCAGATACTGGCAATTTGTTGCGGTGATCAACGTTGCTGGAAAAATTGCCATCTCGGGAACAGGCACACTTGGTGATTTTTGCTGGCGAGCGTAAAGTGTGTCAACTGAAATAGCTCCACTCAATACTCTACTTCTTAGGGACACTGTGATGTGCTAGTCTAGCAACGGTAATCATGCATGTCTTCATGAATCCTAACACATTTTTCCTGTTTTCCCTCACAAAACCTGTGTATCTTGTGGTAACAAACATCACGTTTGCCCACTAAAGTATGCCAGTGATGGCACGGATGGTTTGTATTTTAATTCACAAGCGTAGGAATCTAAGATCCAGAACTAAACTTTCAAAACATCAAAAACCCATAGCTAAATGTTAAGAATCATTGACGTTTCAATATACATTTACAAGCACATGACTGACAGACAAAGCCATTACAAAAAGAAATTTTGAAGATTTTTACGGGACTTTCTGCTCTCTGTGCCAGCAGCCTTACAACGTCAACTCATTTTAACTCAGCACAAAAGCTTTATGTAAATTGAATAAGTACACGTTGTCATTTATAAGTAAGCTTAAGCTTAAGCTTAATCTTTCGTGCCACGACGTCAAGTATGCATATATTTCACTTCATATTTTGAAAGAGCTCAGCAGGATATTTCTTTATCTATAATCTATAACCAAGTTCTTTAGCTGTAAGTTCAAACAAGAGAGCTCCAAAAGCTGCATATTATAGAAAGGTGTTGAAACGGACGTGGTTGTCAATTTCACTGCATGCATGGTAGGAAACAGCTATAGGAAAAAAGAATTTTGGGAAAGAAAACAACCTTAGTTGAAAATCCGCGTAAGTTATTATACCTTCTCTGAACTTTTGCCAATCAAGTGTTCAAAGACGAAAGGATTTTTCCATAAAACTTACCCCTAGATCTTCTCCCCTGCGAATCTTACGGACGACATCTCCTCCTTTTTCGGCAAGAAAAATTGCCGTGGCAATGAGCTGTTTCATCGAGACTGTGTCTTCTCCTTCAAAATATTTATGAGAAAACTCTCCACTTCCTCCATCAGTAGACAAATAGTAGATTATAGCTACTACTACAAGTCCTATGAGCACGATTCCGATAGGAGACAGCTTGATTCGAGCAGCTCCCATTGTACTGAAGGTGTCCGAAATTTTGAAACTCTCCTTGGAGTACATGAAGTGATGTGATTCTTATGTACTTCGGGGAGCCTCGATGCGAGAATGCCTCGACTTAGAACAAAGTTCAGAAAATAAGTCACGTGGACTAGAACCATGAATATGATTGGTGACTTTGTTTGAAATTGTCCAATCAGCGTGAAGTAAAACGTTAGAACTAAATTCGAACTGGAATTTTCGTTCTGATCGGAGAAGCAATCGACATAATCAATTTTCGTAAACTTTAGCATAGTTTTTTGACCAGTTTTTCCCCTTAAATCGTCGATTTTAATACTGGCAGCAACTCATTAGTATTCAAATTTGTAAGATATAGTATTTTTATAAGCTAGTTAGTTAGAGTATGGAAAATATTGCGACGAAGAAATTCACTTACGACCATTTGTCGTCGTACAAGACTCGTGGAAAACTTGGAGCTTCCAATCGAGATGTTAGGTCCCAGCGTGCGAAAGAAAATCGTCATCTTTCCAGAATGGATGAAGTTTTAAAACGAAGAAGGATGCCGTTATCTCCTCTGGCAGATGAAAATGTGGTTGATGCAGTTAATAATGAAGTAGAAGCCAAAAATGGTAAGTCCTAGCTACATGTAGTTGGCGAGATTTGCTAGTTTGTAGACTTCAGTCTTGCATTTAATAGCTCAGCTGAGCAATAGCAGTATGCAGCAATCGAAAGCCAATACAGCATAGAGATACAATAAGCAAAAAAATGGTGGAAATTGGTCAATCCTAGCAGGTTGCTGGGATGAAAATGGATGCATGTACTAGATAAACAAATTATCGCAGTGCAAAAATTACACGAACGCAAGACTTTTAAAATTTACAAACTTTAACATTTTCTTGTTTAGATGAGAAGAAGGAAATAACTTCTCAACCAAAGCTCAGTAGAAGAGAGCAGTTGCTGAAGTGGCGTGAGGAGCGAAAACAAAAGAAAGGAACTGAACCTCAGAAGAAGTCCTTTGTGGTGCGCCATGTTAAACACGACAACGATGCTAGTTTGTTTGCCAATGCAATGAAGAAAGCTACTAAAGGGGTCACTCCACTGATCAAGCCTAGTCAGTTTGCTGCAGATAAACCTGTGAAACGTGCAACAAGATCTTCAGCCAGGATTGCAAAGCAAGCCACTTCAAACTTGGCAGCCAATCCTACCAGCTATGCAGCCAAAAAGGCAGAGCCCAAATCGAAAGCTGCACCTAGTGAGAAGATAAAGGAAAAGGTCAGTCAGATTGTTGAAGTAATAAAAGTCATCATCATCATTATCGTCCTCATCTTTAGTGAGGAAACCAACTTCACAATGTTAGCTAGTAGAAACTGAAAAAGTCTGGCCTTTTCAAACTATCCAATGGTTTGAACAGGCCAGGTGGTTCATCAACACCTGTTCTTCATCTGGATCCTTTTTTCTGCTTATTGAAGCAACTAGAAGGTAGAGTTTCATAGCTGCATAAATCTTGCATGCCACATACATAACTTTAATAACTGCAAGTCTTACTTGAGCAAAGGAATTTAGGAACATTGTGTGAGCACTGAGTTACATGTAGCGTAAAAAGTGTAACAGCTCTTCATATCCTTATGTTTTTTTAGCTGTCCATACATTGTCCCTTACTTTAAAGCTAGTATATAATTTATGTCTATGCACACAAAAATTATGTGACAGTAAAAATCCACCTTGGTTTACTTCCCTAGGACAGGATCTGCTTGTCCTTCACACTGGGTTCACCATAGCATTCTGTTGGGATTCCCTGATGGTCCACTGGTAACTCATTTGCAGCAGACTTAGGTGACTTTGGTCACTGACTCTCTGATCCTTCGTTTCCAATCAGAAGTCAGATCAGTGCATTAATAATCACTAACTCCACCTTGCCTGTATGTGTTCTCACATGGCCTGGCATTTTTTTATTTGCTGGAGACTTACAGAGGCTATAATTGCTTTATGTTAGGCGGAAGTCAAGCCAGAAAAGACTGGTAGAGTCACTCGGCAGAGTTTGCGGACAAAGGCCCCTTCTGCAGGCAAAAGTGCTGTTAAGTCTCAGTCCAGTAAAGGTATGGACTGAAAACACCATGCCATCTCAAATAATTCACATTCCCTTGAGAGTTTGAGCTACATACAGCTATTTAAAAAGCAAAATGATAAAATGTTTGCTGGATTTAAACTGGCGGCAACTTGACCACATGATCGGTGAAGTTGAAGTTACAATGAATTTTAGTATTTTTATATATTTATGTTTTATCTCTCATATGAATTTCAGTTGGTATTTTTATATATTTATGCTTTTATCATTGATGTAAATTTCTAATTTCTATTTAAATTATTTCATCGAAAAGCACCATGAGCCATGGACATGGCACTGCATGTATACAAATCCTTTCATTATTATTATCAACTTGCAGTTGCGTCCAGCCAACCACGGCAAAGCCTGATGTGTTCAGTGCTTTCAATAAGCACCAACGGCTGACGAAAAGCGTCGGTTATTTCGCTCAGAGAAATCAGCTACTTTCCCCCTAAATTGAAGTTATTACAGGAAGTTTCTTTCAAAGCCCTTGTTGATATAGTCAGTTACTCTACTCAAACCGGCTGCCTACTTCAAGTTTTATTGAAACCCCCGTGTGTTATGTTGCCCAGTACATGACTGTATAATTAAGCATTATTTTTGTCTAATTAAATACTCTAAGTGTGATCATCAAGTACATGTAGGTCACGCTTTGTAACAATGATTTCTTTCAGTGGCACCTGAAACAAACCAAGTCAAGACAAGATCGCAAGCCAAGAAGATTAAAGATCAGCCTCCAAGAGAAACCCAGCCCTCCAATATTGAAGAAGAGGAACCTCAAAAGGAACAAACATTGTCATCTGAACAAAACACTTCAAATTCTGAAAAAGCAAATTTCCCAGCAGTAGATGCCATAAAGAACACTGTTTCATTCGGCAGGGGGAGCACGGAAGGCAATGAAAGAGGCCCACCAAGCACGGGCTCTGGAACTGAGGCCCCATCTTTTGCCCCTGCAGACTTTCAGTTCACTGCACCAAGTGGTGTTAATACATTCACCTATTTTTCCAAAACCTTTAAGTTTCAGCCTCTCAGCCCCAACAGTGCAGCGGAATTCATGTTCCCATCATCGGCATCTTCATTTTTTAGTCCCAAGAAACCAGCTGAAGAGAAAGATGAAAATCCCATTATAGAAGATCCTGTTGCAGTCTTTAACAAGTCAGTGACTTCCACGATCAATGAGCAACACGACAGTGAAAATGTCAATGCTGAAGCGTCGGCTGCACCATGTGATGTTGCTATGGAAACATGTGAGGAAACAGAAAAACAGCAAAGTAGTGATGAAGTTGTGGAGAACAATGGCACTGTTTGTTTAAAATCTGCTGAAATTCGAGACACTCAGCGACAGCCAGATAAGGTTGACAGTGAAGCCATCACAGTGACTGCAACGGAGAGTGAAGTTATGGAGCCACAGGATGCTGTTGAGGAGCAGCATGATGCTAGCTACTTTAGGAATCTTGTGACAAAGGAAACTGTCAGGCTGAATGAACTTTGTGCAAACTGGGAGAATATCAGTATTCAAGAACAGAATCTTACTGAAGAGGGTAAGAAATAAGAAAGATTCACAGAAAGAAATAAGGAAGATGATGTTGTCTGCTGTAGTCTGTTACGGCCCTCTTAAAATGTGCCAACTATGGAAAGTGATTTTGCATCCATACATGTCGTTGATGAACTGCAATGTTCCACTTAGTTTACAGTATACAGTCCCGCCTATCTTAACCCTTGTAGTACAAGTTGGCAGTCACTTGAAAAAAAAGGCCCTGCTCGATCCGAGATGCATTCAAAAAACCCCATAACTTATGAGGGGGTTTATGGAACTGGCATTTGGGTGCCAGAGATTTTTCTTGCTGAAGCAGTCCACTGAAGGTTCATTAGTGTGTATCCATGTAAGAGAAAGGAAGTTACCGAAATTTGAAAAGATTGTCTGGTGCATAAGGAAGGGCTCCATCAAACCCATGCTAGAGGTTTTGGGTGTTTTAGCCAACTGAATCCTGTTACTTGATACATGTACTTATTAAAGCTACGTGAAAATACAAGACATTTTGAGAGAGCTGCTATTTTATGTAGTTCAGTTGTTGAGTGTGTGAAGATGGTCATCATATTGTTCATTGCTGTTGTGCCTTTTTTTAACCTAGTTACTGGACAGATTAGAACCACAATTGGCCAAGCCCAGCTCTTGATTGATCAGAGGTTTCGTCAATTTTCTGGTCTCATTGACCTTAGTGAGGTTAGTTACAGCAAGTTATTACATACATTCATTGAATTTTGATCACATTTTCTGCTCAATGTTTACTTTTGAATTCTTCATTTTTATTAAATTGTACAAGCATCTAAGTGTTTGAAAACTATGACCAACTCATCAAGTGAATAATTTTTACCATCAGCATCATTTCTGTCAGCGCCAAAAGGCGATAAAGCCATGTACATGTATAATCTTAAGTTCATCATTTTCTTGTTGTAGGATCAAAATGCAGAAAAACAGGCCACTGCTTCAGACCTGCAGGGATTCTGGGAAATGATCTATTTTCAGGTAGGCATGCATGAGAACTTAGTTGCAATTATCTATTCTGTTTGATGCTTAAGTTTTACAAAATAATTGAGTTCTTATTTATAAATGGTTTTTACTTTATACATTTAGCAGAACATACATGTACCTGTAGGTGTATATTAACGTTGAAGTGTATGACCAAGAACCAATTCAAACAGTATTTCACAAAGCTGAGATTGTGTTGGCATATTAGAAGCAATGCAGACATTCTTTGAGCTTGTCACATGCTCTCCCCCCTCCCCCCCCCACAAACAAAACATAGTCTGTGGAGGAGGGGGAGTGGGGGATATATTGCATGATGAGCCCTAGGGCCCATGGGAGGCTAGGTAAAGAGAGCTGCTTGAAAGAATATTCACTTGGCTTGGTTGACTCAACTGCATGACTCTACAAAACGCTGAGCAGTTTTCGTATTTACTCAGGTTGAGGATGTAAATGCTAAATTTGCTGCACTGGAAACGTCAAAGGAAAACAACTGGCAAGAAGAAGAGAAGAAAACAAAGAAGATCACCAAAAAGATCAAGGCAAAGGTCGGTAGAAAGTGTGTCATAGGATAAAGGTTGTTAATAACACTTACTGGAAAATTACAGAAAGTTAAGATGGGAGGTAAATGAAACGGTACTGCTTTGTTTGTTCTACTGGGAAAGTTCCTATGGTTTGAAAAGGTAGCCCAGTTTTCTCAGTTGGGACTTTCTACCAAATGTTTCTTGATACACTCATCTGTAAGTTCCCAATCTTTACTACGGTTAATCTCACTCACACCGACAAATAATTCAAAATTGTAAAGAAGAATTTAAAATAGGTTGATTATGTGAATTTTCAGATTTTCATCCAAGTTTCTCCAGTTCGAATCGAACCATGAAAGAATTAACTTAACTAAGTGTAATGTAAGGTGTAGTCCTTCACGGAAACTGACACATAAATTTTGAGATTTGATTAAAATCTTCAAAGTACTGAACATGCTGGAGGTTGATTGACTGTAACACTAGTTTTAGGCCTTCTATAGGCATTCCTATCACTCAACCAAAATGGTGGGTCTTGGAACATCAGCTTCAGATTGAACAGATTCTTCTCAAAGGAAAATGTCTGACCAAAAACCCTGAATTTTTTTTTTTTGTGGCTACTGGTAAACAAGTGAAAACACTGGGGGCTATGCACACACATAAATGTAGGAGAAATACACGGACTTATTTCCACAACTTACAGAGAGGGTAGAGATGTTACCACACCCAGGGGATGTTTGGATAACGTACATCTTTGTTGCTAGGGTAAATACATTTGATCCTTGTTGATAGTGCTTGGTCTTAAAATGATGTAACACAAGGAGTTAACAAATCTGCACGTCCAGTTTGACTACTATAAATTAAAGTATATAAAGCCCCCCCCCCCCCCCTCCTAGGCACCCTCTCCATTGCATAAGCCCTGCTGCTCCCAAATGGGTGAGAGCAGTTCCCCACCCTTCCTCTGGGGAGTGAGTTTTTGCAATAACCCCTCCCTCCTTTTGCTGGGGAAAGGACTTCCTTTGGATCAATGTTTTCATCCAGTTTATTACTGGTAATCTCAAAAGAGTGATGTGTTTCCTGTAACATGCAGCTTCCCCCACTCCACCCCCCCCCCCCCCCATTCCCCTTCTCTCTCTTGAGTGTTAAAGCTAGTAGAAGTCTACAATGATAGTCATTCGTTTTAATATTCATTTTTTATGTACATGTAGAAACCAACAGCAGGAGGTGACACCAAAGCCAGCAGCAAACTTACCACCACAAGAAACAGAATCCAGCAAATGAGAATGGCGATGAAGGCCAAGATGGCGGCAGATAAGGAAAAACTGAAAGCGGAAAAACGCCAACAAGAGGTGTGTACACTTTGATACCCACGTGTTTCTGCCCAACGGTCAATCGACTGAGCGCGCGAGAGATTGAAAATGAGTTAAAAGCTCAATTTTGGGCCCACTCTTCAGTTTCGTTAGCTCTTGTTCTTTCTGGAAACAGCTTAACAATTACTCTCGTCAAGAGTTTGGAAACTCTTTGAAAGCGCACGAGAGCCGAAGAAAGCGCATACGATTTAGCGGTTGAACGGGAAGGAGAGTTGCTGGAGGAGTCAGTGAAAGCACATTAGAGTTAGCAGTTAAAAAGAAAAAGAGGACGAGAGTTCAAGATCTTTTAGAGCACCCATATAAACAGTCGTCGAGAGCGGATGAGATTAAGTGGTTAAATGGGAAAGGAGAGTTGCCGAGGGTTCAAGATCTTTGAGAGTGCCGATACAAAGAGTCAGCGAGAGCGCATATTAAACGAGTGTTGGTGGGAGTTCAAGATTTTTAAGTGCGTACGAGAGGCGATAAGAGAGTATGAGAATCGTTTGCGGTTCCTTTGCGGAGTTTTGGCTACCTGTTGAGCCGAGTCTAACAATCAAAGAAGTAATTCGGCTAAAATTCATTATTTTAAGAGATACATTTTCCTTACTGTACTAATTTTCAGCCGGATTTGTAACCTCTTAGGACGAAGCGTTTGTGACCATTCTTACGCCGGTGAAAAAGAGCAAGAAGAATGGTAAGTTGAATGAATACTGTACATAGAAACCGCAGCAACTCTTTTCATACAATAGAATTACTGAAACTGAAATTGGTAAAGATAAAAGCAACGGACAAAGCTAAACGTGGTAACCTGGTTTCGTGATCAGTTGAGGTCAGGTGTTTGGTTTCAGTTTAAATTTGTGGGCCAGTTTCAGTTGAAGTCACAGCAACTCAATCGTTTTAGTAGTCAGTGCAGTCAATGAACACCGTTCACTTCGTCCGCATATAAAACGGAAGCGTAATTTTTTTCTTGCAGACGGCAGTGATGAGGTGGTGCTGACACCAGTCCGCCGGTCCATCCGCAAGACTCCACGGTCCGCGCTCAAGAACACCCCTGTGGTGACCACGCCCAAAATAGTCAGCGAAGACAGCCCTGGGCTTAGACTAACACCCGACAATGGTAATCTACCCAATGATCTCGCTGTCACAGGAACAGCTATGGAAATTAGGGAAACTCACGAGGAACCCTCGATTGGCGAAATTCACGAGGAGCAAGGACAAGTCGAAACTCTCGGTGAAGACACGCGTGAGGAAACTCCCGAGGCTGACGAGGACGCGTGTGGAAGTGGAACAGACCTTGAACTGAAAGAAGATGGAATGGAGAGTGATCTTGAGCAACAAGAACCAGTAGTTTTGGAATCAGCTGGCAAGTCTACCGGTAGAAAATCTCGGAAAACGCCTGGAAGAGTAACGTTTCAGTCGCCAGCCGAGCTTGAAGACCAACAGAGAACGCCGGAATGCACAGAAATGAAGGTAGCTACTCCGCTGAGCGTACCGAACGTGGACTCTCCAGCAGCTTGCAGCCCGATGGAAACAGACGTCCCTAATCGCAAAAAGGGCACCCCGCAGCGATTTATGGCGAGGAAGTGCCGTGGTAGAGTAAGCACACCTTACTACCAAAACGGACCCAGAAGAAGAGTGTCCACGGTTGATGAAAGTGATGTTACCGAGCATGAAGGCCAAAGTTCGGGCGATTCTGATTCGTCTGATGCTAAAGCTAATGAGCGCTGTCCTGGTTCAGGCTTACGAAGGTCTCTGCGAAGAACTCCGTCTAAATACCGGGATGCCATTCCATTAGAGGCTGAGGGTGATCAGGGAGGGAAGGTGAGTAGCTCAATCTTCGTTTCCGTGTATTGGGGGATTCATGCTCAGGGTCGCCACGGGTAGGGAAAGGTCAGGAAAAAGTCTGGAAATTTTGAATAAGGCCAAGGAAGTTCTTAATTCTACCTCAAAGTTAGTGAAAGTCAGGGAATTGTCAATTTACTTGCCACTAGGTTTGATAAGGGCTTTTTCAGTTTTGTTGGCAAGGTAATGCTGTTCCCAAAAATATTTTTGTGGCTTTACTGCCAAAGATTCATCATTCATGGTCAATGAAAATTGGTTTTTACTCAATGAAAAGTCAGGGAATTTGTTGTTAGATAGATAGGAACTTTATTAACGTGTCAATACCTTATAGCCTGGGAAAATCCCTTACTAATTTGGGGACACAAAATGGGTAGCAACCCGGTATGCTAAAGGCGTCATAGATTTTAATTTTTGGTGACGAGAAGTAAACGCATTCAAGAAAGACTGAAGTCAACTCCGGCCCGGAAAGTTGGCGTAGAGTATCTAGAATGATCTTCAAGAAAGACAGTGGCATAAATTTTATTTCTGAGAGAATAAATCAAAAGGAAATAAAGCCAATCGCATGTATCTCTCTTACAGTATAGAGCACTTTGTCATTTTCCTTTGTAAGGCTACATCGTGATTTTGCACAACTCGGGATGAAATGTTAAGTCGTACATCGTACAGTAACAGCTCATGACTACTGAAAGATAAATTCCAGCTAAGCGTTTATTTTGTCGAATACAACTTCTTTTTGTTAGGATACATAATGATACAGTATCTTTTTTAACAGGTCCCCACTGACGTTTCGGTGAAGTTGTTCCACACGACGGAGGAATCAACAGGGAGCGAGACTCCAAAGAATGTGAGTTAGGTCATCAATTTTCTTAAATTTCAAATTCAATTAAAAGAATCTTGTCTGTTGTCTCTCCGTATTTCGTTAACGGTAGGACGGTTTTGCAAATCTCACATAAAGCCGCTGATTCTTTAAGTAATCCGGATAAGTGGATCTGAGAAAAAAGCACGTCTGACACTCGACTTTCAATTTTAATCCACAGAATTCTGAACCGGACGCGTTCTCTAAATATCTTTGTCCGTCCTCGTCCGATGAAGAGGAGTGTGCAAAAGATCCTTCAGAACAAATTCCTGGTAAGATGTGAAGAAGTTATTGTACTGGATGTTGATAATATAGCGCGCCTTTGCTAATATAGATCACATCTATATTTGCAATCGCCAGCTGCAATCCCCGGGGGGGGATTACATCTATATCAGCAAACGAACGCTGCATCTTTATTAGCAAACGAGTCTGCAATCCCGGGGGGGGGGGGGTGGACTCCCATATAAAAGTGACGGGGATGATTGTCGTAAAGTACCCCTGAGAGGTACAAGCATTCTGTTTTGTGGGCGTGGCTCGCATAGAGTTTTACCCCGAAGAGGTCTTTATTATAAGAAAAGAATAAATATCAGTTGACTGACAATTACTTTCCGTCATAATTTTGGGCTCAAAAAAGATACCGTCATAACGGACAGTAGTAATTCTATTAGCACCCTAAGGGGTACCAAACCACGAATTTTAACCCCAAAAGGTACGACGATCACTCCCGTCACTTTTATATCTGAGCCCCCCCCCCCCCCCTCCCTCAGGGGTATTTTTCTTGCATGCCACTTGTGCAGAAATTGGCATTAGATGTTATATTACTTTTGATGTTCCGCGAAAATGTGTTTAGCGTACAAACACATTTTGTGTGTTCACACATTTTGTGTGTTCTCCAACGGAACCTTTCATCCTGCGATAGGGCGATCAAGTCGCGACCCTATGCTAGCCTGGTCCGGCCAATTGCAGAGTACACAAGCGTTGCTTGGTCACCACATTCCGCCAAAGATATTTCTGCCATTGGGTCTATCCAACGGAGAGCTGCCCGCTTTGTCTTTAATGACTACTCTCGCAACAGTAGCGTCTCTGCTATGCTAGCAGACCTGAACTGGCAATCGCTCGAGGAACGCCATATCATCAATGATTTGACGATGTTCTATAAGATCAATTCCAGTTTTGTGAATCTTTCTTTCCCAGCCGAAATTAGCCTAAGTTTTCAGGAGACTAGGAGGTCACACGATTGTAAATTTATGCCCCTATCAGCTTCAGTAAATGCATATAAACACTCGTTCTTCCCTAGATCAATCCCGGTCTGGAATGGTCTTCCTTTTTCAGTGGTACATGCGTCATCTGTCACCCTTTTCAAAGCTAGTATTGTGCTTAATTAGTGTTATTTTATTAGCTTCCTGTTCTTATCAGCTGCTTGTGTAATTTGTTATTCTAGTCCGCAGTATATTCAGTTCAATGTCAATTGTTTTTGTTTAGCTAGCCGCTGACCAGCCATTGCCAGATTAGTGTACTAATAGCAATTATCACAATTAAAGATAAAAGAACACATGGCGTATCTCCGCGCGCAATTTCTTAGCATCATGTTCAATTCTGCCAATTACCTTGTTTTTTTTTAGAAAATGTGTTCGAAGAAAAAGAGAAAGCAACGAATGACTGCCCAATCAACGAAGAGGCCACCGTTACGCCACCTGAAGGACCCCAAACCTTGGTACCAAACAGCGCTCCCAAAACAGGCCGAACACCTATACATATCCTCAGGTATCTATCGGACATGGACACTCCGTCGCCAAATTCCCGCCAAATTACACCCATGCCTAAAACGACCATATTTGTGTCGCCTTCGGACTGCAGCAAGACCCCAGCACTTACTGACAGCTTAGGCATGATGTCGCCAGAGAACGTCGTCCGTCAATTTCCTGCACAAAACAAGGCCTCGCTGCTGCTTCCGCTCGCTGGAATGGCGGCGAAAACAAGTCAAGGCTCTGTGACGCCATCCAGTGCGCTAGCTACCTTCCATCTTGATTCGCCAGTGATTGACGAGAAGAGACGAGACTCTGTTTTCTTTGCGCCACCCTCAACTTATGATGCTGTTAGGACGCAGGATAACCTGATGTCGTTTTCACCCGTTGTGGAGGCGACTGGCGAAGGTACGTGTTACTAAGTTCTTTTTATTTACTAGAGAAGAAAGCTACATCATCCGAAAACATTCAAAATATTTCCATCCACAGAGGCTTTTTCCAATTGTCTTCACTTGTCCACAGTAATGCCTTATTGTGTTTGAGAACGTTATTCTGGTCATCGTTTACACTAAAACGGAAACGTTGTTTGCTGCGTTCTTGGCTATTGTCCACATTGAAATTATCAAAATGGGCGTTAGTGGTTGCAAGTCTCAGTTTGCACCTGTTTAGACTAAAACGTTTTCATCACCATTTTCGATCAGTGTGGACAATAGGGAAAGGCGTATCAAAAACTCTGTTTTAAAACGAAAACGCATTGTTAGCATAGATGGGGCGTAATGCGTTATTGTTTGAAAAGGTACAAACTTTTTATGGTTTGCCGTTTCGCCCGTCGTTCATACGATAAAGATTGGAAAACGCGCACAGTTTAGGCGAAAATGCATAAAATAGTAGGCGGAAACGTAGTGGGCCTTTGATATCTCTCCAGCGGCGCTGCACTGATCTTCCTTTCCGTTCGGTTCCAGAGTGATGACGTTTCAGTACAACCAGGTTTCCAGCTGACTCGTCCCCAGTCGAGTCGCACTCCCGTGCCGCTCGCGTCGCGCGACATGAAGACGACGGGGGACGAGTCAGAGTTTCCAGAGTCTTTTACCTTACCCGCAGAACACTGCGGGGCTTGGAACCTAGTTGTTCAACATTATTTTCAGCCAATCAAAAGTGTTACTCAGATCTGCGACAAAATATCATGGTCTGCAACATTGTCTTTTCCTCTTAGCGTGGCACGTCACGAAATAACGTGGCCCGGTTTGGTATCAAACGTTTTATTTTCTGTGGTCAAACATTTGAAGTCTGACAGGGGGTTACGCACTCAAAATACATGCAAGATATTTACGGGTGCGAAACGTCTGTTCACCAAACGCTTATTCCATTTTCACTGAAACTTCAATTGCTTGATGACAAGAAATATGTAACGTTTCACATCAAATTAGGTCATTATTTTTCGTGACATCGTTACGCTTAGATAAAAGCGCCTGCGACGGTTGAAGGCTCCATGCTCTATTTCATGTAACAAAACGAAAGAAAGTATCAAGCATGTTGTCACTAATCGTTCATTTATAGTCACAACGCCGTTCAACGTTTGAGTCCAAAATATTGAAACGTGCCATATGCTTACCCCTTCCAAGTCAAGGCAAATGTCTAACCGCCCACGGGATTTTTGTTATTTTCTGTTTCTTTTTTGACCCGCAAGAACTCAATCCTTCTTTGATCTTTCATTTTCAGAACAAGAGTGAATGTCAACCAAAGACTGGAATTTGGCCCAGCTTGCTTTGCTGAATTTCACTGTCGAGATTATGAAAGGAAGGAATGAGGTCCTCAAGTTTTTTAATTCGCTCTATTGAGCATATTCCTGTTAAATTTTCTATTTTTCTATTGATGTAAATATAAGAAATGCTACAGAATTATTCATTATGATCAACCACTTTTTGTTGGAGAAAAACATGTATTGTGACATGCAGACAGCGCGTTGTTATAACGTTTTCTTAACAAGCTGTGCAAACCAAACAAGTGTATTAAATGTCAAATTGGAGCACGGGGTTCGTTTGGTGAAAATATGGTTTCTTGCCATTCCAAGCTACCCACAATTATTGTTTACCTGTTAAAAAAGCAGTAGCGTTGCTTACCTTTTAGTTCCGTTAATGAGTGTAAATAAAAAATACTGATATTAGAGAAAACTCTAAAGTGGTTTGTACGCTCTGGTCAATAGCCTGTTTAGCGAGATTGTTCGCGCGATGGCCAATTTTAAGGGATGTTGCCGCCATGGGAAAGAGGAGGAGGGAAGTGGATATCTAAATTTGGCCCCTTTACACAGTTTTGTCAAAACGAAAATCCCTCGTACGAAAAAAAGCCGCCAGGCTACGGGAACTCCCAAGTTCTTTTAAACTGACATTCCCTTGTATTCAGCCTATCATCTGGATTCTCCTTGAACGACTGTTACAAATTCTGATTCGTAACCAATCATTATTTATTTCATTTTGGGGTGCAGTGAGGTTGGATACAAGTAAAGAAGGCATGCAGGGAGTTTTGAGAAACTACTTTTCGCTCGTCCTATTCCAGGACGCCCCGCACGCCGCGGAAGTTATCTCTTCCTGAACTCCCTTGGCCAAAATTGTCTACAAATAAATTATTTTCTAAACACATTTTAACGTCTGGATAAAAGTCAGCTACAAATGTAGTTTGTTCGACTTCGCGTTTAATATAGGTGATCCAACACTGGAAGCTATCGTTTGACTGTTGACTCAGTGTCCCGTTATGGGAGGAGCCCAAAAGCACAGATGTCGACGATACCTAAGAACTAAAAAGGCAAGTCTCTTTGGTAAACCTTTCAGACCTCTGTTCAGAGTCCTTGTTTTACTGTGTTTAGACCCATTATCCTACATTCTTGTAGAAACATCTTGGACTCGAAAACGTGACAGGCGATTAGATACCCGGTACTTTCAAAGCAAGCTTAGCGGTCCATTTTTTTGACGGGAGGTCTTGGGATTATTCTTCATTCTTCTATTAATTTAATACGGATACGGCACGTTCGCTGCCGCTAATGTTTGCATTTTACATTTAGCTCGTAGAGTTACGAAGAAAAATACGTTCTTCGTGTAGGCTAAAACTTTTTCATCTCCGCTTACAGGAGCCCCTCACTGCAGTAGAAGGTCAACCGTATTTGCGTCGAATGCTAGTCTTGTTCTTGTTGTGTATTTCTACTTTTTTTTCTTATAATTTGACGGGTAAAACGTTTCTCGAGAAGCAATATTTCGTCAAAACAGCAGAATTCTTCTTTCCACGGGTTTACGGCACATGGGGCACTCCTGCATCCTGTCTCCACACAGCTGACATGCGCCGTGGCCGCACAAGAATATCAGGTTTTTCTTTCGGTCCATGCAGACTGGACACAGCGCCTGAAGGGAAACGAAAACAAAGACGCTGTGTCATAAACTTAAAACGAGGTTTAAATGGTCATTTTTGGTTCAAAGATGTTGGAAAACAGATGACCAGCGCGGGGAAAGCGGCAAACTCAAAAGCGCAAGAAAAAAAACATGTAACTGACGACAGCAAAAACTGTAACCGGTAACAAGGGCCAGAAAGGTAGCGTACCACAATTCAAGATTGGTTTATGCATGGTTCAATTTTACCTGTTACCATCCCCTCCCCGGGCAACCCCGGGGACAAGTCCGGCCCTTCGGGCCCGGGGGTGGGGAATTGTTCGAAGGGGTCTTGTCCCAGGGGTAGGGGGACGGGACAAATCGAAAATAACTTCTTGTTGTTCTTGTGAAATACGTCACTTCTCGGTTGACACGATGGCGCCGGACCGCGTGAAGACTTCCTATTTCCAGGGAAAATCTCTAGAATTTGTAGGAGACTGGTTAGTGAAGAATAATCTCTCAAAATTAAAATCTGTATTCGAAGGGACATTTATTATAAATTGTTAAACGAATGTACGTTTGATGCGTACACGAATGGATGGCGTTCGTCACAAACAAAGAAATATTTCTTCAGCGTATTTATATACAAAAAATATATTAGGACGACTTTAATAGACTGTATAGAGGGACTGTATTAAAGAGGGATCTCAGTCCAGTGTTCTTACGAAACAAGCTAAGAAAAACTCCTTTAAAATGCTGCCACCAATTTGTTCACGGGCGTATGTGCTATATTTAGAATAAAACACGTGTCAAAGAATGTTTCTTTACTCGTCAGTCGCATGCCAGTGCGGTTAGAGTTTTTCTCCAGTTTTCTTTTTCAAATATGGTGTTCATGTTTTCATTATATTATACAGGTAGTGTCCTTCTTTCAATAAACTCTAGAAAATATATTAATAGTTTAAGTTCTTGTCAAAACGTCTGGTTTTGCTATTGTACGGAAATCAATATCGTGATCTATAAGCAACGCATTTGTGGTCGATGAGGAGTCCCGGGGGTGGGGAATTGTCTCTTTCTGCGTGCCCGGGGGTGGGGAATAGACCACCAAGTGAGAAAAAAATTGTAAATCCCCGGGGGTATGCCCGGGGGGTGGATGGTAACAGGTAGAATTGAACCATGCATTATATCTTCATAAATTAATAACAAATCGACCCTTGCTGTTTCTGTGACTGGCTAGGTAGTCACGAAATCTTTTTGCGAAAAACTTTCATCAGGTAGGAAGAGGAAAGGGGAAAGATAAAACTTTCGCACCTGTTCTTTCATGTCTTGCAGCTGCTGCTGTAACTGAGTGAACTCTTGATGGTTTATCTCTGGTTTACCACTTGATTTCGACTGACATGGAGCCGGAGCTAAAACATCAGAAAAATTGATTTGAAAACTATGCTTAAACCTCACTCATAAAATCAAATCTTCAGTCACGTAAGGTGAATTATGACGTTTGTATGAAATTCGTAGTCAGATTGAACTTATGGAACTGTGCTTTTCACGGAAGTGATAATTATTACATCTATATTGCACAAGTCCCAGATTTAAAACCCTTAACTGTGACCATTCAAATGATCCCCAGTCATTGAGTAGTACTTTCCTGAAAGTTGGCAAAAAAAGTACTTTTACAAACCTTTTCCGCCACAACAGACAATAAAAGGCACAGATTCTTCAATGGCGTTACGACACTGCACACATTTCTTCATCAACGTGGCACATTCTAAACCAAACAGACATTAATAGATTAATTTATTAAACGTTATACAATTGTTCAAGTAGAAAAGTGTTGAAAACAGTGAAAATAACCAACGAAGACGGGATAATACTTACCGTAAATGATCGATTAAGTGCCGCGGCGCTTATTAAATTTTCCCTGTTAAAGGTGCGGCACTTATTTCAACTACGGGTAAAACACTGAGGGGAATATAGAGAGAATTAAGCGAGGCGCGTACTAGGTATGCACAATTTAACACAAAATGCAAGAAAAAGGACAAATATGTACACCTCGAACTGTTGTTATATGAACCCGGTTTTAAGAGTTTCCCTACATCAAAACTTTAGAACTCACGAGTTGGTCGTGGTCTCGTTTCTCAAGCGATATGGTTTTGATATCTCTTTATATCGAGCGCCGTAACAAAGGTGGGGCGTTTATTTGTAAATACCCAAATTAGCGCCGCGGCGCTTAGTCGAGAGCGGCGCTTATTAAATTATTTTCGGTAAAGGTGCGGCGCTTATTCGAGTAGCGGCGCTTAATCGATCATTTACGGTAATAAGGGACAGCCGTTACAATAGAATCAGATATGTTTGAGTCGCATGGACCCTAATAGCCTAAAAAAATTAGGAACCTCACATTTCGTGGTCTATCATCAGCGGTCTATCCTCGTAATCTATCCTCATTGTTCACATTTAAATAACCCCTTTTTTGCCCAAACGTCTCACTAAAATAGCCCTTTCAAGCCATATTACTGTCATCACTGAGAATCAATATAGTGCATTCTTACAGGTGACAGCAAAGGTCTATAACGCTATTGTGGCACGTAAATTTATTCTGAAGCAGTTTTTATTTGGGTCCCAAGGACGCAACTAATCTAATGATCAAAATTTCGGTCCCATTGAATAAAATCTGCTCAAAAACTCAAGTTTTTGTTTGCTTGCGTAATTGTAACCCCGAGGCGAGTGATCATAACAAGTTTTTTCTGGAAGAGGACCTATCCTGTTTAGGAGTTGAGGGTGACAAAAGACACCCCCCCAATCTGATGAAATTTATTGGCCTTAAAACTTGAGATGAGGCATTTATATTATGTCAGCAAGAAGACAAGTGTATGAGATTTGAATCTTTTCCTCTTCGGCATTCCCTCTGGCGAAGGGACGGCTACACGATCACAATTTTTTAGTCGTACCGTGGTTCCTGTCCACGTACTACAGTTTTGAATATATCCCTAACTCTACTGGTGTAGTAAGAGGTGTGGAATAAGATAGGGGATAGGGGTACAAAAAGAGACCACGATCGTTTTTGTCGTACAGTGAGTTCTGTCTGAGTACCACAGTTTAGAATGTTTTCCTATCTCTATATGCAAATACAAATACAAATACAAATACCTTATTATCCACTCCCCACAGGGGTCTTTCAGGGATAATTTACAATACTGTGTGGGAGACTTTGCCAGACTGGTGGCGCAGTTTACAATTAATGAAGTAGAGTTGTGAATGCCCCCTAATGTGAATATGAATTTTGAGATAAACACTAGGGGTGGTCACTACCAGAGATTTGTTAACTGTGGTTCTTTTACGCTCCACAGAGTCAGTTATGAGTGAAAGAACTGTGAGACGCCTACGGTTTTTAGTCCTTATCCGAGAAGACTACAAAGTCTAACCATTTGCAGATGTCAGAGCAAAGGCAGCACTTTCTCCTCAGTTATTTTAAAGACCCTGAGTGTTGGTCCGGCCGGGATTCGAACCCGGGCCTACCGCTCCACAGTCTGGTATGTGTGTGTATTATGTGTATTAAGAGGTGTGGAAGACAGCGTTAACATACTTTCACAAGCGACCATATGTCCACAAGGTTTAAACAGCACTCTTGCTGTACTCTCTGAACAGACGAGACATTCTTCAATCTATAATGACAACAAAAAAATACTTTTGTTAGTCAACAAAAATGCTTTTTTTAGCCAATCTTCGTCACGCTTTACCAGTAATTCGAAGATTTGAATCGAGTCTCCAAATTTACGCGTCGGCTGGAAATAAACAAATCTAAATTGCAACGGAGAATTGAGAATTCGTTGCGAGGTTTGGAATTCCCACGGAGATACCACAAGCTTACACAGAACATTGAAAGATTATGTGTAAGGTAAGGTGTAATTCTTCATTCAAACTGACCCGTGATTTGGAGACTAGCGAATGTAAGGTGTAATGCTTCATTCCTACTGACACGTAAATTTGGAGATTCTAGGGTGACACAAACGTTTACCAGTTCTGGGCTTCACGACTGCTTATTGTTTCAGGCAGTTTGTAGATCTAGAGCAAGTGAATAAAACGTGTCATATTATGCGAGACGTACGCCTTCCCTCGGGGGGGTCCCATATAAAAGTGACGGATGTTGCTCGTCATACCTTTCAGAGGTCAACCTTCGTGGTTGGGTAACATTTAGAATGTCAAAATCTAAAATGACCACCGCCAGAACTGTCCTCGTAACTTTTATGGTAGACTAGAATATTGAAAAAATTGGCTAGAAAGTGACTATTTGTCAGTGTAAATTACCTCTTAAGAAGGAAGGGGGTGGGGGCACACTTGGCCCACTCCCCAAAAAAGAGACTCTTGTAAGGAATTCGCCCCGCGGATGTAGGACATCTTCTAAATGGAATGCTTGTCACCGTCTATTACAAAGTGGTAGCCACCTTTACTTCAATTTATTCACCAGGGTGAAGAGAGACAAAGAACGGCACTCAAAAATGCAACCATCCTACCGGGGGGTAATCACAGTTCGATGAAGTCTTCATGTAGCTTCCTAACTTCGGAAGATACATCAGTTCACCAAGCAAAGTTGTTTACGCCGAAAACGTTGGTGGCCATGCAAATCACGCCAACAATACGCGAAAGTATTGCGTGACGACCGCGTTTTCGGTATTGTTTACGTTTTGCAATGCCAAGCAACATCCACGCTGAAAACATTGGTGGTCACGAAAAGCTTGACAAAAGTATTGCGTGACGAACGTGTTTTTCGGTGGAAAGATAGCTGCAATGGAGACTACGACTACAGCAGTTGCCTACCAAACAGTTCTTACCTTAGTTCTGGACTGCACGGTTTCCTTACACATGAGACACTTCTTGACACGTGACGAACACAGAGAGCATGTGGCCACGTGACCACAAGGGCCGAAGAGCATGTCACGCTTCATATCAGAGCACACCATGCACTCTTCCAGTCCTTCATTTTCATCAACGTCTTCCAGGGTCATGCCGCTCGAGTTATTTTTTTGAGTGCCACTAAGGAGGCAAGGTAACATCTTGTTACTTTGGGGGTTGCTAAGTTAGGGAGGGGGCGCCAGCTTATTATTGTGTTTGAAAATGTCAAGCGCATACGAATAAACAAAACTACTAACGGCCTTTAGTGACGTCTGAAAAACACGCCGATTCCCGAATTCAGCTTTTTCTGCAACTACTGAAGTTGGGAGACCAACTAAGGGGATTTCTATCAATCACAAATCCTTTACCCGAAGTTCAAAACTAAATGATGATAGTTTCAAATGTTCAATTTTAAGGATATCTTTGCAGTACAGTTTCTGGCTTCTAACAACTTGTTCCATGATGATGATGATGATGATGATGATGATGGTGATGATGATGATAACTTTATACAAGAGCAAAAGAGCAAGGCAATGCATTACCACATCCTACAAAATTGTGACCATTCAAATAAAAGCTAGACTGCTGACTACTTTACTCATTGCGGTGCTGTGTTATGTCCATTTGAATCGGACCATCTAGGAAAAGAAAGGGTTTTAGACAATAGCTTCACAAGAGCCCTGAGAGCTCTGTGTTTATCCATCCTAGTTACCTAGTCCGTTCCTTGTGACACTTGGCTAAAGCTTTACACAGATTAGGATCAGGACAGAGATCCAGAGGAGTTTGTCCTTTCTTGTTTTTGATATTCAGATCAGCACCATTAGCCGCCAGGAATAACGCGATGGATGCACTACTTTTCTTGTCAGCACCCTGTGTCCCCAAACCCATGAGAAGCTGCACAGAAAAAACAACCAAACAAATTGTCTTATTTATAATGATAATAAAATAACTCGGAGTCACCCGCTCGCGCTTCATGGTCGTTCCCAATCTTCCTGCTACACTTCGCGTTCATTTCCAAGCCGTTACGCTCTCTTCCGTCCAAGACAAGAGGCAGGAGGGAACCTGTGATTTTCCTCTGCACTCCCAAACAATGTTAACGATCTTCTTCAGTTCAGAGTTGGAGTATGAGAATAAGTACTATTAAGAAATGTCTGTCATTGAATCACAGGCTCATGTGATCTAACAAAAGTCCCACAAAAAACAACAACAACTTCTCCCAACCTCTCCAAAGTTTCTCACATAACAGCACAAAGTACGCGAGCACAAATCTGCGTGTGCAGCGTAAAAGGTTGTGGTTAACTCCGGCGTAAGAATCACTTGATAACTCGCAAAGTTCAAAAATGAAAGAGTTCCACTCTCAAATTCCTAGACAAGTTCCTGGAGTATGATTCAGGTGACATAAAAACGTGGCGAACTTATACTTTTATTTCCCTTGCTTGCATTGGGTAGAAGCTTATATGGAGATACGAGAGATATGTTACCTTGCCGACATCCTGCATGTCCTGTAGCTGACGTAGCTGTGAGAGCGTGTGATGTCTGAGAGACTCGTGCAGGGGTGTGTCTCCGTCCTTGTCTGTAAGGTCCAACTTGGCACCTTCACGAACTAAAAGCTACCAGACATAGAGCAGCGAATTACAGTACATTACACAAACAAAAATACTACTACAATATCTTGGGATTGAGCACGGGACGTCTTCAAGCTTACCCTAACTATTTGAGTATGTTGCCTCTCCACTGCAAGATGTAGCGGCGTTTGTAAGTTTGTATTCTGAACATCTTTATTCGCTTTAGCCTGAAGACACAAAAGACATCAGTAATACATCAAAATTGGAGCAACAAACGTGTACCTAAGCTGAAGAAGAAAGTCGTTTTCAATGTGTGAGTGAGGACATATTCTTCAAACTAGACAACGCTGCTGAGACCGTACAAACAGACTTGTAAGTTTGACTGTCATACTTGAATTTATATTTTGACAATTCTTTCCTCTTCTCCCCTTATCAATGTTACCTTACCCTGAAAAGAAGTCAGTCCTTTACGACAAAATTGTGTGATGGAAGAGGCGACCTTCTGCGACCTTCTCTGTGCTTTCACTCACGGCCGTAAATTAATTTTCTCGGAACTAGTTTTACCCGGGATTGTCGGATCAGTCAATAGCTTATCACCTATAGTCTATAAAACAGTTTTACCTGTCTCACGAGCAGCTCAGCCACTTCCACGTGATTGTTGAGTGCTGCGAGGTGTAGAGCCGTGTACCCATCATCCTTCTTCTCATTTACAATCCATGGCCGAGGGAGCTTGGTGAGTAGGATACGCATAGCACTAAAACACAAACATTACATGATCAAAACAGAATGCTTCTAACAGTTCATATGGCTATATGAATATATATGAACTGTTAGAACCATTTTGATTTGGTCATGTGATGTTTATATTTGTTTGTATTCCAAGTATTGTATTGTATTTAATTTATTTTATTTTATTCAATTTTTTTTTTTTGGCCGATCATCGACTGAAGAGCTTCACGCAAAATGGACACAAGTGATAGTTTGGCACTGGCACAAACATTGAAAATTTGCCCCGCCCACAAGTATTACTTTTATTGCTGATAGCAGAGGATTTGTAATTTAAGAGAAAAATCGAACATGTTGGAAGCAAAGGATATTTTCGTGAGAGTAAACTGCAGTGAACTGTTTTATTTTGCCTGTGACGCATGATTTGTCGTGAGCTGTGACTTTCCACGTTCAAAACCAAACTGACAACATCGTTCTCCAGTTAATCTCCAGCACTTATTTACCTTGGGTTTCCGCGTAAAGCAGCATGGTGCAATGCGTTGAAGCCATTGTTGTTTGCCACTGTGACATCAGCATTGGCCTCCAGTAACATAGTAACCATGTCATCTCTCTTTTTGGAAATGGCGTCATGTAATGGAGTGTCTCCTTCAGTATCCTAACAGAAAAAAGATAACAAGATAAATGAGGTAACAGTATAAGGGCCCTACATCATCAACATGATTGATGCGGTTGTCTTTGTCGTTGTTATAACAGAAAAAAACATCGCTTGCACACTTAACACGAGAATGAAAACAAAACATACAACTACATGTGATATCAGATTCTACATGGCAAGAAATCAAGCAGTAAATCAACATCACTTGCACTTTTACACAAGAATAAATAAACGTAATTACATGCGATAACAGATCTCACAGAGCACCAGAAACCTTAAACTTTATTTTCAGGAGTCAATCTCAGTGTCAGTCAATGAGGTTCAAGCTTTTAAGGCGAAGGGTGACCACTAAAATCAAAGCACAGAGTCCTTTTTTAACTTCCACAAATGTTGAAAGCCTAGGAGTTAAACAAAGAAATTCAAAATCTTCTCACCTGCAAGCTGGGATGACATCCCAGACTAAGAAGTTTCTTTACCACCGCTGTGTGGCCTTTATTGACAGCCACATGCAGGGGTGACTGGCGTCGTTTGTTTCTTGCATTCATGTCATTTCCGGCTTTGATGAGCTGCTCCACGACAACAGCCTCATCTCCAAAGGCAGCATGGTGGATAGCACGGTCACCATCTTTGTCCTAGAAGGCAATACATAATATTACTGTCTTTGTTTAGAATGGTCTGTTGCTTCCTGCTGACAAGCAACTTGTGAGTTCCACAAATTGAACTTGGTACGTACTCCGCAATGAAACCAAATACCCAAATACGCCAAATAAACGTTCTAAATATACTAAACGTACTAAATATACTGTACGTTAAAAAATTGTTAGTTCAACCGAAAATGAACTGAGCTGAACTCGCAAAAGTGGCGCACCTGCAATTCCCCAAGGGGGCACCACGTGACCGGAAGTCCAAACGGTAGCCATACCAGAAGTTCTAAACGGTTGCCACACAACTTTACTGCACTTTGTCGCTTTCTACCCAGGTGTATGGGTACTGACAAAAAATACTGGGGGTGGACTAGCACCCCATCCAGGGGAGAGAAGTAATTATAGTTCTAGTTGCTTCACGATACATAAACCGAGTTAAGCTCCAAGTGGCACTTTACATTTCTGTGTTGGACTCGAGATCAGGGAAATGGTGATTCAATGTACAAGACGGCTTCCTTCACACTGCCTCTCTCCTGACCGAGATGTAGAAACGGGTACTCAAGAAGGGAGATGTCAGAAAATGCTGGGGTATAGAAATTTGTATTATAGTATACCATACGTGTGATTACCGGAAAGTAGGCAAAATGCTTGGGGAAATGGCAATAGCCTTGCATTCAAATACATAGATGTAGATATACTGTAGATGTCAGTGGCCATAGACCACTTGACTCAGTTCAGATGATCCTAGATAAATTTGATCAATGCTTGATAAGTGAAGTGGATCTAAAGAAGACAACTCAATCGGAAATGATGCCTGCTCCTGCGACAAACAACTGTAGCCCAGTGCAACGGAATGGAAAATGTATAGGCCTGTTATTCACACAAAACAGTGAAACAACCACACATACCTCGGCCTCCAAGTCTACATCAAATCGAATAAGTACTCTGACAGTGTCTTCATGGCCATTTTGACTGGCAGCCTGAAGAGCGGTGTGTCCAGCAAAAACGCCATTGACCTAGAAATTTATTTTTACAAAAAAGACACAAATGAGTACAATACAATAAACATTGTTGCATTTGCATTTGTCCTTGCCAAATGATGCTGATTAAACGTTTCTTTTGTTCTCAGCTGTGAACAATGTTTGGCGCCCTCGTTTAACATTGCGCAACAAAGTTGTATTCAAAAACAACAAACAAGCAAATTTTCTATCTTGATAAAAATTAGACTTCTCTCAGTCATGTTGTAGTACGACGTAAAAGAAATGACTACGCGTTTCAAGTTAAACTTGCAACATAAAGGTTGGTATTACAGTACAAAGCACCACGTAGCCTCCAACATGACAGATTTGTACACAATTGCCTTCATTTAATGTTAATTGTTGCTTGATTAAAGAGAATGCATAAATCTTCAACTCACATTTGCATCTTCCTTAAGCAGAAGTTCTTCTACTCTTTGTGAGTCTCCATTAGCAGCAGCCTTGACCAGCTCTTCTACTGCATCTCCTGGAACATGTGTCTCAAACAGCTTCTTTAGGAGGGCTGACAACCTCTCAGCTACAATTTAACAAACAAAATAACTTTTAAGTTATTGAAATACGCATTCCGAAATAGCATGCAACGGTCACAAGAAACACAAAACTAGCATGTAATTAATCTAACAGACACTTAGAGTTGTTAGGGATACATTAAATCTAATGGTGAACTGGAACTGCTCTTAGTTTGAAATATTTCAGCAAAGTTTGAAGATGTGAAGTACCCCATTTCTAACTTAAAACAGACAGGGGAGAACACACTCCATGTTGTTCTGAAGGGCCATTGATGCTTAAAAAATACCTGTTCAGCTGGAACAGGTAACCCCTTGGGTGGGGGTGAGAAGCAGGGTAATAACTGGCATTTTATACGAAGAGGCTGGGCCCCAAGGTTTAAACGGTACCACTAGAACAAACATTGCACCTTTAAATACTATAAAAATAAGGCAAAACCGTATATCATTGCAAGCTTTTAGTCCCTTGAAGGCACCACTTTCAGGCAAAGCCTTCCTATTAGGGGGCTGTATTACAGCCCACTATTGTCTATAGGGTGTACTCCACAGGGAAAGTAACAGGTTGTTAGTGATGGACTGGTTATTACCTCCAGCAGAAGCTCCAAGCGAAGATGATTCAGTGCCAGATGCCACTTTAGTAACAAGAGCTGGATTGTACGTCCATGAAGTTCCACAGATCTCCACCTTCAACAAAACAAATTACTAAATTAAACATTATGATATGCAGTATCACATTATGCAAACTTTATTTTGCAGAGAAATGCTAAATTCTCAACTCATCTAGTTAATGTTTTTATTGTTGTTGTTCTAAGGAAGGGGCATTGATATGAACTCCAAAATTCCAATTTCCTTTCTTTCCATTTTCCTTTATGGTATAAGGTAAAATATGAATTTAATTTGCATAAGATGGAAACTATACTTGAAGCAGTGTTGCTGACATACCTTCAGGTCATTGTCATGATAAATCTGCTGTACTCTGCCCACCTTGCCAAGTGTCTGAAAGATTGAACAAAGAAACACAGTCAAGTGAGTTTCTCAAATATTAAGTGCTGGCAAATAGATTTATCTTAAAACTACTTCACTCCAGTTTTAGTCTGACATTGAAATGATTAAGGCAGGCCAACTTGGAACCACACCACTCACACAACTTCTGGTGCTAGGTCAGGGATTTGTACCCCAGACACATTATTTAGTGAAAGGTAAAAAGGTAGGTGAAGTCGCACCCAGACCAAGGACGCCCACAAGGCTGGAGCTTATCCTAGTTTCTATAGCATGAAGCAACTGAGAGTATTGCAACTCCCCCCTAGATGGGATGCAAGTCCATCACAGGGTTACCCCAAGCAGTATGTCGCCGGTACCCATTTTATACACCTGGGTGGAGAGGGAAAATGTGGGGTAAAGTTTCTTGTCTAAGGAAACAACACAATGGCAGAGACTAGGCATCCAACCACAGACCTTCAGATCTGAAGTCCACGCACTAGCCACTACACCACTGCGTCCCCCGTGGAAGGTGCTTTCACTAAATTGCCAAAAGAATAATTTTGCACAATGTAATATCAATGGTAAATAAATAAATAAATGAATAAATTAATTAACTAATACTTACTGGTAGCATTGCCTCAGCCCACTCTCCATGTCCCCTCTGCAGCATTTTGACCCTCTCCATGTCCTCACTTATACGCACCAAGTCCCCCACCACAAACTGTGATGAAGAGCCCGCCACTGACACAGTACTGGTTCCTGATGCAGTACTGGGAATGACGGCAGCAGGAGATGTTATTGTGGGGGAGGAGAGGGACAGTGCACTGTCAGATGTCTCTGATGCGCCAATAACTTTAGTCAAAATTGCTGGGTTAAATGTCCATCTGAAGGTGAAAGGAACAAATGAGTGTTAAAGTAAAAGTTGAAACCAATTCCTGCAGCTTATTGAGTTAGCTTAAGTCAGTGGTAATGTGAATCATAACAATTCAAAACAGTTGACTCCTGATGACCGAAAGCTTCAACGGATACGAAAAAAAATGGTTCGAGTTAATGGTAGTTCAATAGGAGATGGCATCGAAGGACCAAAATTGCAGAAAATAGAGAAGGCAGTCACCCAATGGAGTTTTAGTTTGAAACATAAGCTAAATGTAAGAAAGCAAAAGTATACCAAATCAATTTTAACTGGCAAATTGTTTTCATCAAAGTGTGCTAAAATTGAGAGTGCTAGTTGTAGTGTCACTTTTAATACACGTACAACATGTGCATGTTTTAAGAGGGGATTTATACATGTTCATAACACAGTTGTCAAATAATAATGTTCGAGTTATCAAGGGTGAAGCTAGTAAGAAAATGAGCTGAAGGGAAAATTGATTTACCTCGAGTTAACGACAGGTTTGAGTTATTGAAGCTAAAATTACACTAAACATGACATTTTATGATGCAAATCAAGGGGAAATTGGTTTTGGTTTGAGTTAGCACAAAATATGAGTTATCAAGGGTTAAGTTATCGGAAGTCAACTGAAACACAAAAAAGTACATATGGCTAGTATTCTCTCACCTGTTACCAGTGGGATACAATACCATGATGTCATGATCTTCATCAATACCAACCACTGTTCCTGGTGTTGTAAGAGTCTGGGAATAAGATCATATTTTGTGAGTGAGAGATCCTTACACTGACATCAGAAACTCTTCCGCCTGCAAAGATAATTTATTATACTATAAAATGGGCCAGGCGGGAAACATGACCTTGTGACTTGTGATACTGACAGTAGATGAGGGTATTTTCCACTCAGTAACAGAGGTACCTACCTCGTACATGCCGTCTGTCCATCCTCCGTGGCCATGCTGAAGGGACTGTACAATCTCAAGATCCAGATCAACAGTGACTTGATCTCCAATCTGTAACCCCTGACCTGCAATGCGCCCTGCTGGACGGGTATCACCTGCACACAGAGTGACAACCAACAACAAGTGAGGCAAAACACTTAGCCTTTTTTGTGAGAAATCACTTCATAGAATTTGTTAAGTGAAATGACATGCCAGGTAGCTCAGGTAGCTAGTAGCTAGCTAGTAAATTGTTATGTTATATGCAATGCAATTATTTTTAATTACTCCTTTTACTGCCATTATAAATATTTAAACTGCTTTTCAATTGACAAAATTTTTGTACTAAAGATAGTAATCTGAGTTAGCCTGAGAAAACAGCTGATGTTTCGCGAGGTTGCCACTTGAGCCCTCGCAAAGCGATGTCTGAGTAACGAGCGCAGAAATTCCATACTGATGACATGCACTACCCAGATCTTGGTAGTGCTTCTGATTGGTTGAAAGAAAATTCCCTCATGGCACAACCAATCAGAAGCACCACCAAGATCACAGTAGTGGATGTCATCAGTATGGAATTTCTGCGCTCGTTACTCAGACATCGTTTTGCAAGGGCTCAAGTGGCGACCTCGCGAAACGTCAGCTGTTTTCTCAGGCTACATCTGAGTATAATTGTAATTTTTTGCTTTGACACTTTTTTAGCTGATTAAATTGTACAGATAATTTACCATTATTAGGATTCAATAATTGTACATGATTGCACTCAATTAATTAGCATTGAAAACACCAGTTATCATCATGGTTCTACACAATACACCTACCAAGCAAAGGCAAGTGGTCTCTGTAAAATGAACCTCCTTTGGCATCACTTATTACCTTCAGATCAGCCTAAAGAAAAATTCCCAGCAATTAACAATCCTGTTACCAATGAAACCATGATTGGAAGAAGTGTCTTGTTTATTCCAGAGCAAAAATTTAGAGGAGGAACTGCTTTACTGTCATACCATTCCCTCAAATCCAAGTCTGTACAGATTCTTTGCTCCATTGTCCCACAGGACATATGCAGCACTGCGAGGGCTTGTAGTGCTCCAATCTTGAACTTCAGTCACTTTTCCCCGTCGACCAGGTCCACCTTAATAAAAAGACAATTGTCAGCCAGTTGTATTGTTCTGCTTTTAAATGACATGCAAACTCTGAACTTCCAAACCCAACTGTACTGGTCATTGCATTTTTTTCTGCCAACAGTCACTGCATGTACATCAACAACCAACAAACCATGAAAAACAGAAGTCGACAAAGTGAATTGAAATCCACCAACTACAGCACTGGAACTTGACCTTTGGACCCTGTTGCTACAACTTCTAAAGGCCTGCTACAATGATTGATGGCAGCGAAAAGAGTAGAGTTCACATTATTGCAAGGCAGAGTAACGTAAACCATGTTATAATTTCAATGGCCTCTAGTCCTAAATGAGGCTGTTGGACCAGATGTGGTTCAGTGTACATTTAACTTTGTGTTTGGTACATAAAATATCAAGTGTTTCTGCTTGCCTGTCAGTTTTTTTCTCTAACAAAAACAAAAATGGTCTAAGTTAATTTTAATTAAGGTTGGGATAACATGCATTTTGGTCACAATCAGCTCACACGCATGGAACTCAACCAGCAACCACAGGCACTATCCCCTGAATCAGATGCACGTTTGTGACGGGTTTACTAATGAAACAATAGAGTTCTTCTGTCGAAGGCACTATTGTGTGATAGGTTGCCCGAGGAAATTTGATGTTCATAACAAAATTTGTTATTAAATTTGATTAATATTTAATATTAATCTGAGAATGTAGTTCAAGGGCTTATATGAAGTTTGTTCTGAGGGAACCTACCACACATAGGGACTGAGAAAGAAGGACTCCATTGTTTTTATTGTACAAAGCTAAATTTTGAGCAAAAATTGCCAAAAACAGGCACTATGCCCTAATAGTCGCCCGCTGAGGAGAGACACTATCACATCATGTGATCAATTTCGGCCAATGGGAGTACATCAAAATTTAGCATTGTACTATCATTAATTGTACAAAATTGTGTTTTACAGAAAAAACATTTTATTTAAGATGCCTCTACAGTTATACATCATAAATAACATGTAAAAAAGTCGCTGAATGTAAATTGCTGTTCGGAAATAACTGAGATGAGAGTGTAACTAAGGTCCTCCTAATTGAGTTAGAGCACTTTGTGCTGTGCACTCATAAAAAATAATGGAAATGTCATCAATGATACTTTTCCTCCTTAGGCTGGGATGAGGCTGAAACCACACACCTTTAGTTTAAATATCTAACACTCTATTTAAAAATTACTAAAACTAAACGTGTAATGGTAAAGAAAAAAACTTAATTTTAAAACTAAAAGTGAACATTATTTTCTAACCATCTTGATCTTCCCACTGCCAGTCCACTCCACGTACTACTCTTGCACCTGGGAATATTCCTCTGGCAGTGATTTTTTTGCTTTTTCTCCGTGCTTCAACAAGTGCTCTGCAAAAAACAAAGCAATGTGTCACAAGGCACCAAACCTTAGCAGGCTCCTGTTCTCTACAAAAATGTTGAATTTAACTCCTTTAAGTGCAGGATTATCTCTACAATTGCACACAAGTCAAGCTCAGAAATGTTTTCCAGGCCCACTCAACCAACAAAGAGATGCTAGGGATTTGAAGAAAGTCTAGATTATCTCTAGCATTTTGCACAAGTTGATACACCTGGGTGGAGAGAAACAATGCAGAGCAAAGTTTCTTGTCTACGAAAACACAATGGTTCAACTTCCAGTCATTTGGTGACTCTGGTTTTGACTGTCCTCCCAGGAGTACCAAACTACAATGCTGCCCATTAGACCTCAGGATACTAGGTAATATTCCAATGAGAAATATGATAATGTTACCTCTACTGCAACTAGACGTCTTTCACAACTTTTATGACGTGTTTATGCCCCACCATCTGACAAGACAGCCATTTGTCTACTCTAGCTCTCAGTATATATAAAAAGATCATTTTATTTATCAAGGGAATTATCTTGTCAAACAAATTTAAAAATTTATAATTTTTTTAAGTATATTATAGAGGGCAAAGAAAATTTGTTGGCCATGCCATACAAGCTATTGCAGACTAAATTGCATATACACCTAAACTATGTACCTTTCTGCACTGGGACCATTAATCCTATAAAATCTGTGTCGCAACTGATGTTTGTCTCCGTGGTAACATGCACTGCACAAGTCATAGTTTGTACAGTCTGCACACTTCCATCTCATGCCATATATAGGCTGCATGCGACAGCCATCACACATACTACCATCATGTTTTATACCTGCAGGAAAATATCTTGCATTTTAGATTAAACCCACAACTACACATGCTAGTTTTGTTTTCAAAAATGGTGTTTTTCAGAAGTTGTATTGAGAGCAGGGAGTGAACAACATAATTATAGCCTGACATGGGAGTGCAGGCGAATTACGTGGAAATTGAATAAAATCATCCATAAAGAAACATTTAATGACTTTCAGTTGCACTTTCTGCAATGATTATAAAAGGGGATTCGTTTCGGTGCAAGGCTCTTAGTCACAACACCTGTCAAGGGGAGGTCATCATCATCATCATCATCATACTTAATTTATACTTGAAACCTGGTGCTTGCCAGGTCCCTAGCATAAGTAGCTAATGTATCGAGTTTAAAAGACAATAAAAGAATCATAATTATAAAACTATTTACAGAATCAAACAGATTCAACACTTGATTCACCATCATTTGGGTTCAACACAGATACTGAATGGCGCTGAAAAAAGTTTCAATTCCATGAAACATTTGGTTCATCATTATTCAACATTTCTTTTGTTCCTAAATGTGATCAACAAAGTCAAGTTTATTCTGCAGGATCTTTCAACTATCTAACTTTGTTGAACTCTTGCATGCACAGCAAACACCATGTGACATCAGTCAACATCATTCAGCAAGGTGCCCAATCGATGTTCAGTCCAAACGACAAATGCATTTGGCCACCTTGTTCAACATACATGTTACAGAACAATGATGTTGCATGACATTGGTTTCACTTGGCTGAGCGATTAGGGTTGATTACCCTTGACAGAATCTTGTTGTTGCAGTCAGTGATCATTGTCGCATATAGGTTTACTTTATTCACAGTTCTAACAAGAAGTTTGATACAAGTGCAAAGATCAGCAGAAGATGTAACTCAAACCATTAATTTTCATTGACATCCCTCGTATACAGGGGGTTTTTGTTATGTGCTGGCAACATTGATTTCAAAAATGAAAGGTAAATAAAAACAATCACATCAAACATAAAATTCTCCTTGTTAGCGTTTCTTAAACAATATTTCAGGCACCTTAATTAATGACATTTCATGGTATATTAAGCTCATATTCCTCATTAAATTACTTTCACATTTATGACCATAAGAATTATATAAATTTAATTACTCTCGGGCATAAACAGCTGTGTAAACAAAATATGAATCATACACAGACTTCATAACTGCAATCTCAAAGGAGACCAACTACAGAATTTTAAAAACAAGTCGGGAGAAGCCGTCACCGGAAATCAACCAAAAATTCATGTCTTTTTGAAAAATGTCCGATTTTGATTGAAAATTAAAAGCTGTAAGATAAAGAAACGCAAACTTCTAAGGATACACAATTTCACAAGCTAAACTAAAAACATCGTTCATCCTGGCCGATTAACGTACTTACATAACCGTTCTATAAACCAAAATGATCGATTTCCAGTTAGCCATTAATTTTGATCCGCAAGTTTAGGCTGTAATAAAAACGCCAGTTAACTCCCTTCTCAGTCAACATTACAGTTCTCACATGAGAAAGATATCCTGAAAAACTGCAAAGCTTACCAGTGGGACTGCTGTCCAGAATTCTCAAATCATAGATGCCAGAGCAACGGTAGTTTGCAGCAGTTCCATTATCCCAAACGACAACCACCTCTTGGTTGCTTTCGAAGTTTCGCACGGTTCCTACATGTCCCTCGCCTCCGTCCTGCTTTCCCCATCTCCAGTCCGGTCCTCTGACAACTCTATAGCCGACGTATTCCATTTAAAATGTGGCGATGCAAAAAAAGAGGACGAAAATTACCACAGAAGTCATCAATCATTTTCCTTCCTTCGGCATCGACGCAATCCCACTGATATCGAGCATCTTAAATTTTCGTGCCCAATGCTCTATAGTCCAACCTCGATTGCATGAATTTCCAAATTGTTTACTTACAGTCAACTTCCCGTCTGTGTTTGGCGTCTGATGCATCAAGATCTTCCGCTGTGAAGTCTTCGCGCGATTTGAACAAAAATAAATTGCTCAGTTTTAATGTAATCGCTTCTCGATTAAGAAAAGATTGAACAGGCCGTCTAGAAACACGAAAAATTTAATGTGAAAAACCGGTCCATCACTGTGAATTCGCTAAAATTGCGTACAAACGGTCTTGAAAATTTCTCGCAAGAAGGCACTTCCGCTTGGTGTATTTGCGGTGTTCTTTACGTCATAGCAAACTTACACGCCAAACCCACACAGGTGAAGTCCGGAGAATACGAAAAGGCTGATATTTACCACAGGAAATTGCAGTTTTCAACAAATTCATGACTGGTTCTCCACGAGCAATATGCCGCAGCGAAAAAAAATTTTTTTTTTCCAGTAGATCACTCCGAAACTAACCATAAAACAGATTTGTACCTATCCTTAACTCTCGAAATGCTTTCATTTATTTATTTGTTTTCATTCTTTCATTCACTCTCTCACTCACTAATTCATTCATTCATTTGTTCGTTCGTTCGTTCGTTCGTTCGTTCGCTCTTTCGTTCGCTCGTTCGTTCTTTCGTTCGTTCGTTCGTTCGTTCGTTCGTTCGTTCATTCGTTCATTCATTCATTCATTCATTCGTTCGTTCGTTCGTTTATTTATTTATTTATTTATTATTTATTTGTTTACCAGTTATTTTGTGGAGCACCATACTCCAGACGAGGTTGAGGAAGATATCATGCTGTTTTAGTGGCGAGTTGATCTGCATATCACTAGCAAATCAGGATGCTTTTCCGAAACACTAGTTCAATAACTGTTTTACCACTGATCAGGCCCCGGTTCCTGGAAAGCCGATTAGCGCTAATCGAGGGTTAAATCTCGCTAATCCAGGATTAAAATTTATCCTTCGGTTAGATTCTGTTCCTGAAAGCACGATTAACACTAACCTAGGGATAAATGACGGGTTAAATTTAATCCACCTAGCGAGGTCGATTAACTCACTAATCGGGGGAAAAACTTGATCAAAACAAACAAAATGGCGGACTTAAATTTTGCGATATTGTTAGTTCAGTTGAGTAAGGAAAAACAAAGAAGGCAATTTATACTAAATAAATTACTCTTAGCAACTTAAATAACAAATAATTTTGTTGTATGCACAAATTCGAGCGGTAATCGACTGAGTTTTGGGCGCAAAGACCTGCAGCGAAATGTGATGGAGCAAAAAAGACCACAACACGCAAATCGTGTAGTCGAGTTTTCGATTTTTGTATATATTATAAAACACTATTAAACAATTCCATCAATAGCTCTATAAAATTCTATTAAACAGTAACTCTGAAAATGTGGCTTCAGTAAATAGGATCTTCACAAAGCAGAATTCAATGAACCGATCTTCAGGACGACGAGTAAGCTTATGATAAAACGAAACTGAAAGCCATGAATTTCGAAGCCATCTTTCATCGCAAGCGATAGCGCGAATAATCAACTTTTCACGGAACAATTTGCCGGTTTTAGGTTTCTACAGAAGAATTATTGAATGAAATAAAATATTTACGGCAATTTTACAAAAGCAGAAGGAGATGTTTTATTGAAATAACGTAAATATAAGACAAAATGTTGACGATTAATTACTGAAAGCGAAGTTGTTGTCGTTCTCAAACAATGCAGACACTGAAACAGGTTTTTCACTGATTTAGAGCAAAAACAAAATGTCAGATTTCTGTACCCTAGTACCAGGCGAACGTAACAAAGCAGATAGGCTACAAAATTAATATCAAAGACAATTATTCGGCACAAATCAGTACTTTATTGTTAACATTTTTCCGAGAGGCAAGTCTTGCTTTGTAAAACTCAAAATAGTTTCGATTGCTGAAAGAATCAAGAGGTAGAGAACTCACCGATTTTCACATATAGCGCACATTTCACCTCGAATCAGCATCACTTTACACTGAACCGTGATTTCCGCTTTGTTTTTCTTTGAGGAAAGGTTTGAAGTTTTGTTTTGTCACATCCAGACAATGGGCAAACCATACCGCGGTCAAATATCGACAATAGACTTCAACAGGTATCGATCGGTAAAACGAGTATCGGAGTTGACTTTTTTCTCCCGCTCTGTCGTTTTCCCGCGCTTCCATATGCTGGTAACTTGTTTAACCGGTTTGATATGAGTTTAACTGAGGGATAGTTAAACGAGGGATAACTCTGCTTTCAGGAACGCCTTTTTATCCCTGGATTAGTTATTCTAGAGATAAGGAATTTAATCGTGGATTAACTGCTAATCGGGGGATAGTTTAATCGGCTTTCCAGGAACCGGGGCCAGATAAGCAGTGAATTAACGGTCGAAGGACAAAGGAAAGCAACGTTCCTCGCTCTCCAAACGAACCTCTTAGCTGACTTCACTCCTCACAGGTGACTTTCCTTCCCAGCCCTCTCGATCACTCAGAGTTTGATCTCCCGACTAATTCTCCAACTCCAGGCAGCTCTCTAGAACATAACCTACGGGTTGTCGTTCCTTTATCCTTCTCGGGGGGTGGGGGGAGGGTAGGTTTCGCATAGGCTATCTAGAATGCCTCACGGGATTGGCTGAGAAAACAATAAACAAACAGAGACAACAGTGCTTGCCCTGAAAACAATAGAGCTGCGTGATAATCAGGTCCAATGAAATTATAACCCGAGTATCAGGCCTTCCCTTCTCTCGCCCTTTCTTCCCACCCCTCCCCCCCCAGAAAGCCTGATACTCAGGCTGATGAAATTAGAGGTTCTAAAGAGCTATGTGGTACCGGTATTACCTGACTTTCTGGTTTCCGTCAAAAGGTTACAAACCAATAGTTTCCTAAATTTTGCGGCTGTTGTTCTGTACATTCAGTCGAGTCAGTGCCCAGAGTCGCGATCCTTTTTACAGGTCTATCTTGGCACAGACCAAAAGGATCGTGGTAAGAATGGTTCTGCAAAGGAAAATTAGGCTTTACACCTGAAAATTGAGGCTGTTCGAAAGAGGACGAACTGCGCACACGCAGAACATCATTTCAGGAGCTCTTGACATATGCAGTTATTTGCACTAAATTTACATAACAGAAAACTGGTACTGTTTATTCCGCATTTTACAGCTTAAACAGAGCATGCAGTTGGTCGATTCATGTGCCATTTGTTATAGTTTGTTTCCTTAACTCGATAATTTGAAATCCCAAACAGGCAAGTCCAGTCCATTCTAAGTCCAGTCCAAGCATCCTGCATCCTGCATCCTGCATCCTGCATCCTGCATCAAACAGTTGCGAAAAGACTGGACTCGGCTATTGCGCTTGCCGCCATCTTTGAAAAGAAGTAGCGGTTTAGGCACGGGATTTGCAGTCTTTTTTCCAACTCACCTTGTCAACTATTTTGCTCAAAGGTAAGACAGTTTTCATTAACACATATTAGACGATACGAAAACCTCTCAATCCATGGCGATATGCTTGCATAGTGGGTTTTATAAACAGTGAAATAGTGGTAAACATTCGCCTACCACATCAACGGAATTGGTCATAGCATACAGTGAGCTTGTAAATGCTGAATAGGACAGCCCACAAGTTTTATCGTACAGGTTAAAACAGAATACATTTATATGTGTAGTGCTAACAAAAGAAAGAAATTATTTCTAAGATTGGAAATGAAAATCAGACACGAAAATGGCATGAAAATGAAAATGTTAGTTGAGGATATGTTGATTAGCCGCAGCGCTAACCGACGAAGCATGGCAGTTTCTATGGAATATAAAGGGTGGATCGCTACGATCGCTACCAAAAAAGTTGAGCGGTCGTTGCGACTTTGATCGCTGAGCAGTTTTCATATAGGTTGGTCTCATATGATAGCTGTGATAGTTGCCAACACTAAAAAGTGGTTTCCACATAGTCGCAACGATTGCTGAACGTTTTTGCCAGCGATCGCAGCGATCGTAGTGATCATATGGAAACCAGCCTTAAGTGATGAGTTGTCTCTCTTCTTTCAAGTCCACAAGCTATGTTACAAAATCAATAATTGAAGGATACTTGAAGAAGATTGATTAGTTTAAGGGCTCACGCATAACAGATATAAACAGCGACTATCCTTTCACCTTTTGGCATGCTGTGTAAACAATGGACTGAGAGTCAAGAGACTGTTGAAGCTGCCACAAAAATTTGGATTTACCAACTGAGTCAATAAGCCCTTCATCAGTTTGTGAGTCCCAGGACTATTTGACGAATGTAGTCACCTTTGCTCTGGAGAAGGGACAACACTCAAAACTCAGCTTCTGATTTTTTTAGGGTGGCCAATTCATCTTTAGTTATCAACTCAATTGATGAATCCAAGTTTATGTGTTTATAAATAATAATAATAATAATAATAATAATAATAATAATAGTAATAATAATAATAATAATAACTTCTATTGCACAAATTATTATCAATTCAATGTAAAAATTTTCAATTGTGCATTACAGTGATAAAGAGCTAAAAATAAAAGTTTAAAATTGACTAGCTATAAAAATGTAGAAATACAATGTAGATTTGAAAAGCTTTCACGAATAAGAAGGTCTTGATAGCTTTCTTGAAACATTGCACAGATGTGATGTTCCTTATTCTTCATGGAAGATCGTTCCATAGTATAGGTGCGGCCACATAAAAAGAACGATCCCCAAGCATGGCGAGCGATTTACACAAACTAAGGCGTAAACCATTGTTGGAACGTAGGTTATTGTCTTCCAGTAGTTTCTCTAACAGTAATGTTTCCCTTCCCCATGGATGCAGCACCACAGCTTCTTTAGGAACTAAACCCAAGTTATTCATTCGGTTTAAACTGTCAAACTGGCAATTTTTTTTATCTGGTTGTTGGCAGAAGAAATTATTAACAAACTAAAACAACTGACATCAACTGCCTGAAAAAGACAGGGATAAAACAAGTTCGGCACACTCCAAGGGACTAGTCCTGCATGTGAAAAGTCCTGGGGAGCATGTCCCTTCGTCTGAAGGGACATTTGTTCCCCGAGACATGTTCTGCAAATGCAAGGTGTACAGTATTTGTATGGCAGGTCACAGGGACTTGTTGCTTCGAACTGTGCTTGTCCCCTTGTGTGTACTGTTCATGTGATTAGTCATTGTGGCCAATTAAGAAAGACAAAATCAATCAATCAAAAACCAAATAAGTCCCAATTAAATTGGGACTTATTAGAGTAGAATTCTTTTCTTTGGTGATAGTTCAATTGACAGGAACTTGAAGATTTTGCTTCTATCTCAGAAGTTCTTTGAGCAAATGATGTTAATTAATCCCATGACCTGTTTGCCAGGTGATCCTTTTGCACATGTGACAAAAGATGATTGGAGACCACTGGAAGATTGTAGACCCCATCCCTCTTTCCAAGAAGGAATGGTGTTGACAAGAAGGGACTGTTGCTGTGACCAGTCGTTTTTTGTCAATACCACAAGTGACTTATGCCAAAACCAATGCTTCTGTATCTCAACTTGATCTTGAATACAAGAGCCACAAGTTTGTCAGTTGTAAGACTGTTTTAAGCCCTAGCCAAATGGAGCTGAAAGTCAAGGCAAATTTGTTGATTAGCCATATACTTGCAAGGAAGAAGCAAGTGGCAAAAAGGCCATTTCAGTGCAGTCTTGCAATGGAAAACAATACTGAGACCAGCTTGTGTTAACTTGTGTCGGGTTCCCACATGGTTGAGAAACTTGCACCAACTTCCATGCAAATTAGAGTTGATCAAAGTGAAAGCAAGCCACCCCAAGGACAGTTGACTCTGTTTATAACAGACACCATCCGGACCAAGATTTGGTGTCTGTAGTAGAGAGAGTCCGTAATAGTGGGAGTTGTTTTCAGTAGTTCTTATTCCACGGACTTCAGTTCCTGTCTGTAATAACAGGGTATCCACAATAGCGAGGTGTGTGCAAGGCAAGAGTTGACTGTTCAATCAACTCATGGCCAAAGGGGGGTGGCAATTATTATTGCAAGTTTTCAGCTACTTGCAATAAATTCCATCTCCAATCGGTCAGGACCTACAAGGCTAGTTGATTGGTTGTTTGACTGATCAATTAGTTTATTTTTTGAATGACTGATTGATTGACTGATTTTATTTGCCCTCGGATGTGATTTGACCTACAGTGTAACAATCAAAAACTAAGCACTGAAGTGCTTTTAGAGGTTGTAGATTAATTATGTTTTGAATTTATTCTTTTATTCCAATTCTTCCTTGAGCGATAAGTGTGATCGCTACCTGTGGATTTTTTAGTATTATGAAGTATTGCTTTGTTATTTCAATAAATTTGTTGTTGTTGTTATTGAACTGATCTTCGTTGTTCTGTGACATTTTAAATTGTTCTTTAAACTCTGTTTGTTTTCTCTCTAAAGGTTCACAATGTCTCAGACAGACAAGTGTTTTAGTCCAGCAGGAAGCCTGGAAGAAGCTCATGTAAGACAGCAGCCTTTTAACTCAAACAAAATGGAGAAGAGTTCAATTACAACAGAAAGTGTCCCTCAGCAGAAACTGAAACATACAGAAGAAAAACCTTTTGAATGCAAACAATGTGGTAGGTGCTACCTTCAGGCTAAATACTTGAAGGAGCATGCAAAATGCCACAGTGGAGAGAAACCTTTTGAATGCAACCGTTGTCATAAATGTTTCTGGAAGGCAGGTTATCTGTGGAGTCACCAAAAATCACATTCAGAAGAAAAGCCTTTTGAATGCAATCTGTGCGGCAAGTGTTTTAGACGTTCGGCAGGTCTAAAGCAACATCACCTAACACATTCCTCGGAGAAGCCTTTTACGTGCAGTGTGTGTCCCAAGTGTTTTAGAACATCAGCAGCCCTGCGACAACATAAGAATGTCCATACAGGAGAGAAGCCATTTAAATGCAACGTATGCGGCAAGTGTTTTAGCCGATCAGCAGGTCTGTGGCAACATAAGAAAATACATGCAGAAGAGAAGCCTTTTAAGTGCAATCTGTGTGGAAAGTGTTTTAGAACATCAGCTGTTCTGAAGAATCATAACAAAATTCATACAGGGGAGAAGCCTTTTAAGTGTAATTTGTGCGGCAGGTGTTTTAGAACAGCAAGGCGTCTGCAAGAACATAACAGAACACATACAGGTGAGAAGCCTTATGGATGTGACTGGTGTGGCATGCGTTTTAATCACAAGCATAGTCTCAAGACACATATACTAATACACACAAAGGAGACTTTTGATTGCGACCAGTGTGGTAAGCATTTCAATCAGAAAGGAAGTCTTAAGATGCATACACTAACGCATACTATGCAAAATGACCTGTTACATTGCAATCGGTGTGGTAGGCCTTTCCATCTGGCTGAAGAACTGGAGATGCATCTTAGAACACACAATGGAGAAAAGCCTTTTAAATGCTACCACTGTGGCATGTGTTTTGCTAAAAAAGTAGGTCAGCGCCTTCATGAAATAACATGCTGCAATGAGAGGAAAATGCAAGAGGAGCCAATAACAACTCCCACCACTACAGAGGAAAGTGAATGTAAGGGGATGCAAGGAGACTGCTTATTTAGTATACCTCAACTACTGTGTGGCATTAAAGAAGAGATACAGGAGTAAAGCACATGTAACGTCATATTATCAGCACAGAAGGTCTAGGCTCATGTGCAGCTGTCTCAATATATACATAAACTATGCGAGTGCTGAATTACCTCATTACATTGTCTTTTAGCCCAAGCACTGCTTTGAGCACACATGTTAATCTGAATCAACACAACTTTAATTAATAGCGGAGCCAGCGTACGTACGTGCGTCCGTCCGTCCGTCCGCACCACAGGGTTACCAATACACTTCATACACTGGATAAACCCCTGTGCTGAATCCCAAGCAAAGACAACAAAAGTCGTAAACAAATTTGTTAATGGAAAAAAAAGTTCAAAAGAATACTCAGTTTTCTTTTTGGTGGAAGGGGAAAAGTTCAATTTAGGCGAAAAAAATTAGGCGACAAAGTTCAGGCAAAAAGTTCAAATTTGCCGCGTCGGTTCTGTTCGAACTCGGTTGGCACTGCTTGAGTTCGCAGCTTTTCGCAGCGGTTTCGACGCCAAATATAGCAGAACTAGTGCTTTTTTGTTTTTTCTGTCCACAACCATGGTTTTTACGGCGTTCGGAACACATTTTGCCAGGAAAAACACCAGCATTTTCATGCTGATAGGCAGCTTGTCACGAAGACAGAAATAAGTATTAAAATTAACTTGGAAAATGACAAGAAACGCTCATGGCCTAGTGGACTAATATCCGACTTCATACGCCGACGACCCGGGTTCGAGTAGGAATTTTTTTCTTTTGTTTTTCTTTTGTTTTTTTTTAATTTAACGACTTGAATGAGAGTATTTTCACAAATTAATAACTGCCAGCAATAAACAAACAAACAAACAAAACAAAAAGGGGGGCTCCGCTTTTAGGCTTGGCTAAATCTAGAGATTGCAAAATGTTGTCAAAGTCCTTCTTATTGATGCAAGACACAGACAGACCAGTGAGTTGTCTATTTATTATTATTAAATTAATAATTATTTATTAATAATAATATTAACGACAGTGAAGACGAGATGTACAGTGTACATAGGTATAGTTTTTTACCTCACAAGACTTCTTCTTCAGTGAAGTCGTTCTCACCTCCACCTGACAAAGGTATCCGGGCCTCTTAGTTTGCATTCCTTGTTTCAGTTGGTAACATGATGTTTCTTATGAAAATATCATTTTACACTTCCTTTTTATAATGACCTGTTCCTACAGGAAGCCAAAATAAACCAGACGTTACGTTTGGGAAAAGAGAAGCCAAGGACTTTGAGAAGCCTGATATGAATCAAGTTAACTAAGTGCTCTTTCTGCAGACCGATAACGGTGTCCAGAATTTTATTAGTTCGACTCCTAACTAAACCTAAGACAAACTGAAAACAGTATTAATATTTATTTGCAATTAAAACTACACTGTATTCTGGTGATTTCAAGGATAAAGTGGTGTCATCAGCATGGAATTTTCGCTCTCAATTTGCATGCCCTTCCTACAAGTGAAATATGTGGTGTTTCTGCAAACGGTTGGTTATGGCCTTACATAACACCATTTCTTACTGATCTGAGAGGTGGCTTTGTCGAGCATCCAATTCATACCTAGCCTCCCACGCAGTCGTTTTTAACCCTTTAAATCCTAAGCCCCGATGAAAATGAAATTTCTCTTTACATGATCACTACTTGTTTGAATATTCAAGTGACAAGAATAAAGGAAGTGATCACTGAGGATGGAATGTCTTGATGTTTAGACAAGTTCTCCTTACTAGTTCCATAAGAAATGTATGGAGATCAGTATTGAGAATATGCATTTTTATATCAGGGCTTAAAAGGTTAAGGGAGTTGTATTAGTGGGAGGCTAATTCAATCTAGGGCTGCAACGATATATTTTCCCATGATACGATACATATCTCGGCGCAAGGGCTACGATACGATACACGATATGATACATTACTGTGCGCGACAAAACTAGTTACCAACAACCTATTCTACTTTTTAAAAAATTAATTCCATAATAATAAATTTGACACAGTAATAATACAACATTAAATCGCCTTACAAGGGTTAAAATTTAGAGCTTGGGCAAGGAATATTACAGACAGTGATTTTCCAAATCTGTTGATGTGGCATATTTTATTGTATCGTAATATTTAAATATCGATATTCGTATCGCTGGAAAAAAATATCGTGGTTCACCGATGCATCGGGGTATCGTTGCAGCCTTACCACATTCCGGGTGCTTTATTTACCCAAAAGAAAGGAATTGGCTGTGAAGGAACCATCACTCGTTGGCTCACACAGGTTAGCAGGGAATAACTCAAGTTAACCATACGTGCGACCAAGTCATGATTGGTTTTGGGTTTACTTCTGATTGGTCGAGAATTCGAAAGTGGCGCGAGATTTTCAACCAATCCCAGAGCAAAGTAAAGCAAAACCAAAGCGAACGCAAATTACCCTCCACACTCAATTGAAGACCGCTCTATCACATTACTACCAGTTGTTTCAATAGTTTCAACAAGCATTTGTGTCCGTTTACTGAATAGAGGTGCTTATCTACGATAGGATTGCTTTGCGGATATCTTACCCAGCCCACCTCAGGTGAGACCGTATAGAACAAAAGACATTTGAAAAGCTTTATTAAACATCCATCTTTCGAAAAAAAAAGTACATCTAATGTGCAATAGTTTACAACACAAAAATGCAAGTGCAACTCCGTACAAATAAGAACTGTAAAAAGAGCTATTTTGTGTAGAAGGCCAGCTTGATATCGCGAGGATTAAAGAGTTTTTGTGCACATCAGTGCCAAAGAATGGGAGACTTGGCCTAAATGGCAACTGACAAGATGAGCTTTCCCTACACTACTGTGCGCGTAGCAATTGTCTTGCATCATGTAAAGCTGCAAAATAGTTTTATATGCTGAGACTGTTGGGCTTTGTGCTCAAGTATTAAGCTTACTGTCTGCGTCCCCCTCAGTAATGAAATGAGCCAACCGCGGGATGTCTGTGTTACATTCAATGCTAATCCACCACAGAGTTACCCCAACAATTTGTTAGGTCTCCCTTTCGACGGACCGGCTGCTAACCACACCAGAAGAGCTTTACCAGGGTCCTGTGAACTATTATAATTCGCCAGGTCTTTTGGTTATTGCCAACTAACTTTGACTTGCTTCTTAAAAAAACCTCAGGAATCTATGCTTAGTTATTATTAGAAATGTTGAAACGTTTTCACCTTTCTCTGTTTTGATTTGGGAGTAGCGATAGTGTAATTTGTTGATGTTATAACTTTCTAGCCATGCAAAATGTCAATTTCTATTACAACGAGGAAGCCTGGTTTTTATAAGCCTTTTAATTTTTCACTCAGACTTCCTTGCCACAATAATTCAAACAATCTTTCACCTTATATTTACTTGTACTGTGTGATCAATCAAACAAAATAACAAACGAAAGAAAAAAAAACTAGCCTTTAGGTTTTCCAGTCTCTCAGATAACAGGAATGGCAAAAAGAAGAAAGGGAAAACGAAACGAAGACGCGCAAGATAAGGATATCTCTCCTCAGTCCCCACGCGTTTACGTTCATGTCCACTTTCTTTGTTTTGCCGTTACCACTATCTTGGAGCCTGGACCAGGCTAGCAAATGACGTGTAGGTAGCAGAGATTGAATCACCGTTCTTCTCCACTGGACCATTACGCCTCCGTTGCGTCCGAACGTAACCGGTTGCGTTCCGCCGCCTTTGCGTTGAAAGAGCCAAATATCGTATAACAGGGCATTTAACTATATTCTTTGGTGTTAGGTACTATTTCGCACAAAATTTATCATACATAAGTTGGTGAGGGAATTAAAGATTAAAAGCGTAGGTGGATGCACGCGCGCAATATTACCCCCTGTGTTCGGGCCTTAAGCGCGTGATGTGATAAAATAGGGTAATTTGGCTCTGAAATGGTAATTTTCCGACGTTTCGGTAATACTGCCTTCATCAGGTTCTGAAAAACTACCTAAGTTACCCCTTTTTACCCCTTTATTATATGACGCTGGGCGGGATTCTTTGCCTTAAGCGCGTGCACACACAACTAAATAGCGCGCGCAATCTGGAGAATTCTACGTTTGTGACAGCCATCAACGTCATAAACGTTTAGCAGAAAAGCACATTTTCAACAAAGAAGTTTGTGCTGCAAAGTTGAACGCTGCTATACCACGAGTTTTACGCGGGATAACTTCAGTGCCTTATGATGGTTAGTTGGGACCTTGCAAGAGCTGCGAGAACACGCTTTAATCTGCGATTTGCACGGGAAACTAAAGTCAAGAGATTTCAGGGAATTAACGATGAGGATGTTTTTGAAAACGCTGAATCTCAAACTGGCTTGAAGGGCAAAGCACTTTCAAAGAAAGGGAAGAATTATGAAGTGAATGGCGCTTCTGAAAGAAACACAAACACTTTTGATACAAGGACAGTTGCCTGGAAACGTACCCTGACAACGGAAAGAAGACAAGAAAAGACCAGGCAAGAGGTTGCTTACAGCTGTTCAGTAACTCATGGTGAGAAAGAAGGAGGCAGTGACAGGAGCGAGTCCTACCAGAAATGGAACGCAAAGACTGGTAAAGAAATCAAAGGTGAATCAACAGAACCTGTCTTCTCAGAACTATTTGACTCATGTCAATCTGCGTTTGTTACTGAGCTAGCTCCGCCTACTCCTGCCAGTATATACGGCCGTCAATCATCCGGGCAGTCATGTCACCCAGCTATTGTTCTTGAAAAAGCTAAGGACAGCGGTGTTCACACTAATCATGTGACCTTAAATGTGGGAGCGGGTAATGCCTGGGAGGAGACGAGGACTCGCACGTCAATCAAATCAACTTTGATGGGTTTCTTGTCAAGATTCAAACGACAGGAGAAAACCAAAGTGAAGAAAGTGAGACTTTGAAAGATCGCCAGACTTAAGTTTTGTTATTAATGTAAGGTGGACATTGAATCGTGTAAATGTAGATTTTCATATTAAAATTACTTTCTCAGTGATCGACAAGTAACAGCAAGGAAAAAAACTTTTTTTGCTTGTTTTAAATAGTTGCAGAAGTAATTAAAATTTTCGTTTGTTTGTGTGTGTTCGTGTGAAATGTCATTGTTTCCTGAGTTTACAAAAACCTTCCTCCTTATTTCGAGGCCAAACAACTGCTCTTCCGACTTGTCCGAAAATCAATTGACATTCAGTTTACAAGGTAGCGCTCCACCAAATGTTTGAGCTGCTTCTGACCTGTTGAAATAAAGGCTTTTTGTTTAAAGCACTTTGCCAAGTTAATTCAAAAAATTCATAACGAAGCTCAACCTAACCTTGTCCGCAGGGTGTTCCCGATATTCAACTAGTAGTGCGAAGAAGACCCGAGGGGACTTGAAAACGATTGAGTGCGATACTGCACCGGCGTACGGATAACCCTACCTCTCCACTCCGGAGTAAAGGGCTTATAAATATCACATCCCATTTTACATCGGATGTGAAGAGGGTGCTTTTATTCTGCACATTTCTGCAACATCTGAAATTACGTTTGCACATTTCCTACCAACTTGGTTAAGGTCAGGAGAACGTCAGAAAACGATGAAAACAAAAACAGAAGAGTATACCCAGTCTCAGACTAAAAGGGCAATTTAATTGAAATCCCGTCATGAACTTGTAAGGTCGAAAGTCAGTATCTCAGACAGCGGCATGTACCCTTATAGCGCAGAGGTTCGATGCAGGTCATATGGTAATAGCAGGTCTCGCGTCTTTAAATAAATTGGGGATTTTTATTGTTGATTCTTGTGATCTACTGTACCAGGGTTTTCTCTTGTCGCCATTTGGAATACCGCGCAGAAGTTCCCTGGTGCGAGGTTGGTACCGCCAGATGTTAGTTATTTTTGGGTTTTTATCCAGGGTCGTATAAACGAAAAAATGGCCGACATGTGCCTTTTTGTTGTATCAATAAGGTCATGTGAAACAGAATTCAAAATTTACTGAGATTTTTTTAAAGACTGGGAGTCCCATCCCAGTTTCAGCCAAACTTCTACGACAGTACTCCAATTTAATAATCGGATCTCTTTCTTTAATATTCAATCAATCAAGAGCAACTGGTAGATACCCTGATGAATTGAAAGCTGCCATGGTTACATCATTAATATAGAAATACTGGGAAATGCAGTGACCCTAATAATTACCGTCCCATATCTCCTCAACCCTGTCGAGGCCAAAGTATTCGAACGGATCGTTTATGACCAATGATACAACTAAGATCGCACGAGAAACCGTTTTCTTTCCCCATGCCAGTCTGGTTTCCGCTCTGCCACTAACTGCTTTACTTGATGCTGTTGTCAGTTGGTGTATGAATATTGATCGTGGCTTTGTCAACGCCGTTGTCATGAATTAGAAAAAAGAGGCTTTCCCTACCACAATGTCTAAACTACACTACTTGCACTACTATTTGGAATTTCTGCCAGTTCAAGTCACAAGTGGTTTGCCTCTTACTCAAGTGATCGTACCCAGAATTGTCCCATTCTTTGCCGTTAGTCAACTTCGAAAAGCCTCAAAATGTGACGTGCCCCATGCAGGGAACCATTTTAGGACCTTTACTCTTCTTATCGTATGTTAATGATCTACCGATCTGTCTTCCCTTTTCACAGCCGAGGATGTATGCTGATGATACCAGCATAACATTTGTAAGTAGAGACCTGAATGATTGCCTCAATTCTGATTTGGATCGGTTCTACAGCTGGCTCTCAGCCAATAAGCTCACCCTGAATCTGGCAAAAGCAGACTTCATGCTCATTGCATCCTACTTGTAGTCAGATTCTAGACAAAAGTTATTACATTTTTCACGTTGCCTTCTTCTGCAAATTAATGATACAACCGTTGAGCAGGTATCCTCAGCGTGTCTGTATCGATGAAAAAACTAGATTTCGTTTAAAATAATTGCAAAAAAGTCGAACGAGGGTGGGGAAGGGGGGAATGGACGAAAAGGTTACTATCTTCTGACCAAATATACTATATGACAATAACTTACTCTTATCCAATCATTACCTCCAGTTAATTAGTTTCTACTTGCACATTGTTCCTAAAGAAAATTAATGGCCGAATATTTTTAATATAAAGGCCGACGTGGGAATGGGAATCAGCGGGGTGAGATCTGGGACCTGGTATATTAGATCACAAGGCAAGAAACTCCTGGACCTGAACATAACAGCTTTTCGGTATGTGGCGTACGCGTGTTTTGGGATAAGGACTGAGGTTTCTCTGCTATGCTATTATTGCTATTATTTAAAGTGGAAGTGCCGTTAGCTAATACAGCTAATGTACAGGCACTCCACTGATATACTCATTAAAAAATAATCAAACTAAACATATAACAGGATATATTTTCGAAGCCAGGAAAGTCATAGAACAAATACAAATAAATATCTGACAGTAAACTACTGTGCAGTTCGACTTTCGACACACACCTCATGTGTCAGTTGTTTACTGTCAGATATTTATTTGTATTTAAACTAAACGTAAAGTTGGCTATTTACAAGCGTGGGCGAGGAGAACTCTGGACTACCTAGAAACAGATTTAACAAGTGGTCGGAGCGGGACTCGACTCGGGACCTCCGAATTATGAGTCCAACGCGCTAACCACTCGGCCACGCCGCCTCTCTGCTCTCCTGGAATATTGCTCTGGTTAGATTGGGGGAGAGGGGGGGGGGGCGTCGCCTTGTTTTGTTTGTTTGTTTGTTTGTTTGTTTGTGGTTTTTAGGCTACCACCTCATTGCCCTTTTTAGATTGCGAAACACAACGCAATACTGTGCAATTTTCCCTATATCTCCCGCTTCACGCCACCTTAGGGACCCCACTTTCCGCCCTCCTTTTTTTCAGATTCCCGTACACTTCCCTTCCCCTGCCCTCCGGGTCCTAGCTCTCTGTCCTACCACTAGATTTAAAGGAGAAGGCGCTCCGCATAAGAAATGTTCCACATTGCGTTCAAGTTCGTACACCGATATAATTCGTCAGTGACAGACAAGTTCCCTTACAAAAGGTCAAGGAAAGGTAGGTTGACTTTGATAAAGAATTCATCTACATGCGCAAAAAAGACAAGACATACGTGGCGTAAACCGCAAGCACACAATGCCAAGGACAAAGGTAAAGAGATTATCTAAGAAACCAGCACTGACTGAAACACTCAGTCGAACGAATGTCATGCACTAAGTTGTTAAGTTTTTGTTGCTCCGGGGTACGTAACCCCGTATATTTCTACTGACACAGCTGGTTTCACGGCTGAAAGGAGTTTAAAGACCCACCTTCACCCGAAAGGCCTTGCGCGCCACGCTTCCTGTTTTATGAGTTTCGTGTAACACGAAATTGTTTCTGAGCGGGGTTTCTTTCAAAATCCGTTTCCTCCGGAGCCATCTTGTCGAAAATCGTCCAAAAGCATGCAGAAATTTATTCGTCAATTATCAGGCTGTTGTTTCCTGGAATTATTTTGTGACTGAGCCGGCCAAACGAATTTTTTTCGCTCTTACTTCGTCCAATGTGTTTCCTGCCAAATGATACCTCGCAGTTGAACATACTGCACGGTTATGCCGAAGGAAAATATTGTCAGTATCCGTCTCAGAGGAGCTTTTGTTATGAAGCAAAGAAACAGATATTTTATGAATCTCTTGTAGTGATGTCGTTTAAATTCCTGATTGTATTGGATGCGGGACCTTGGCAAGTAAGTTTGATTCGTTTGATTTGATTTTATTCGCGCGATGTAAACAGAGTGGCTCGCGAGTCTGTAATAAATGAATGGTTTGTAGGACTGCTTTCTTTTTCTTCCTCTGTATCTACCGTCGTACGATTGAATTAAAATAATTAGTTAGGTTCATGGAGATTTGATCGATTAGTACACACGTACGGCTGGCTTTCAAAGGTTAAGGGACCGATCGTTTATAACGTCCCAAGGGGGGGCGGTGGTTTTGGGGGGGGGGTACAATTTTAAAACAAGCCCCTTTTGGGGGGGTTAATTTTTCTCTGGTAAAAAACATGAGGGGGGTCAAATTTTATGACACAGCAACAACAGTCTAGGGAATTTGACGTCAGCGATCTATCCTCGATCCCAAAAGAAAAGAATTTGACGC